>OY796887.1:37930283-38406674 GCA_963680785.1 Diplosoma virens | reverse complement strand
GGTTGAGCTTAACAACAGCAAGCACTGATGCAGAGAAGTTCGTACTACCTGTTGTATCATATAGTGTATCATCAAGTGACTATTAGGCCCTATTATTCATATGTTTTCATTGTTCCTTGTTAAGTGAAATATTATGTGTAAATTTAATTTTAATCAAAAGAGTTTTGTGGCTCCCGATGTTTTCTTTTCTGTGGGACATAAGTCTAAATTGCTCTTAGGTGGTTAAGGTTGCCGACTCCTGAATTAATTAGAGTAGTTCCATGTGTGTCATGCTATCAGACTCTAAGATGTCGGCGGCGTTAGGCCCAAATTCGTAGGTAGTACGAACTTCTCTGCATCAGTGCTTGCTGTTGTTAAGCTCAACCGCCTGCGGACTGGTGTTGGGCGATTCCATTGGTCCATGCACAAATGGGGTCTCGCTCCTTCACCGAATTGCGAGTGTGGCGCCTCTGAGCAAACCGCAGACCATGTACTAACAGAATGTACTATACATCGGGCACCACATGGAGCACGAGGTCTGACGGTTTTGGATGACGAAACTCGATGCTGGCTTAATAACACCATTGCCAGCATCTGATTCAGGCAGTGCAGCAGTCTGGGATAGTAAAAGGATAAACCCTCGGCCCCAGTCCTGTTTGTGTCTGACCTGGAGTGGATGCCCTTCAAACGACGACCGACGACGACAACAGCTCACACTTTTTATCGCTAATTAGCAAGTCGCAACGTCAACTCGTTTTGTTGCTTCTTCCTTTTTCTAACCCCGTCTTTCAACAACTCACAAACTTTTCAACATTTTGTTATTTTGTTCATGTGGAGAAGCAGAAATAAAAGAAAACTGAACTGAACTGAACTGAACTGAACTGAAATGAAAAAAAGCGACAAACAGAAATTTGTAAATATTGCTGATAGAAACAAAATACGATAAAAATAATCGTAGGCTACTCAATACGCATGCCAAAGATTATAATCACCTTAGTAATAATGAGCTTTTATCTATCATAGTTGAAGCGTTACGCGAAAATCAAACTGTAAGGAAGTTTAATAACAATCTCTTTGAAGAACTTGATCTTTTTGGAGAATTGAAAATCTATTTGAAGAATTAAGAACTGGTGTTGGGTGATTCCATTCGTCCATGCACAAATGGAATCTCGCTCCTTCACCGAATTGCGAGTGCGGCGCCGTTGAACAAACCGCAGACCACGTTCTAATAGTGTGCCCATACATTGGGCACCACAATGGAGCACGAGGTCTGACGGTTTTGGATGACAAAACTCTATGCTGGCTTAACAACATCCCTGCCAGCATCTGATCTGGGCAGTACAGCAGCCTGGGTTGATAAAAGGATAAACCCTCGGCCCCGGTCCTGTTTGTGTCTGACCTGGAGTGGATGCCCTTCCAAACGACTACAACGAAGAATTTGATATCTCCTTTTTAATGTATGGCTGCATCAACTCTCAGTGATAGGCCTACAGCCGATGCAATATGTAGCCTAAATGTAACTTTACTGCTACACGCGTAAGTAAAAAACTACTTCGTAAGCAAAAACAATGAAAATGCTGCAATTTTTTAAAAGTTTTATAAATATGTGCCAGATTAAACTGCACTAACGTTTTGTTTATGGCTAAAATAAGGTCAAGTCTAATTCTAAAAAGACGGATTGGAGTGAGAGTTAGATTTAGAGAGAAACTAGTTAATTGAAAAGAAATTGGGTTCTTTCCAAGCATCTTAACAAATTAAAAAGAAATTGGGATCTAGTAAAATTTGTGCGGCGTTTTTTCTCTTTTTATTTCTTAGAGCTATGGTTTTCAACCTCTTTCATTCCGTGACCCAATTTCCAACCCAAAACCTACCAGAAATCAAAGATAGATTCCAAATGAAAATTTTTCTTTAGTGACAGTACTTTTTTACGGACAAAAATCAAGAAATCCGAGACAGATTGAAAGTGAGAATTTTTATAATTTTTTAGAGATCACCAGAATTTTGCGATGAAATAAAATTTCGTTCCAAACATATAGTAAGAATGGTCAAGTCAATCAACAAGCAAGTGCCGACAGACCTGTTTCGTCCTTATTTTTTTTTTTTTTTTTTTTTTTATTGGTTTTAAGCACACACGCAAAAGATTGTAAAATTAAAATCAACAAAAATTATTAAATAAACAATGTATACATAGCAGCAGAAAGCATGCGATGTATTAAACAACGAAAAGGAGGATATTATTATATGCAAATTTGAAAGTATTTAATTGCGAATTTTTTTGAAAATAGGGGAATGTGAAGTGTTTATTCATTAATGTCACTTATACGGTCTTGTAAGGCTTTAAACATACACACAAAAATTCAAAGTAATAATGCTTTTACAAGAGATTACAAAATTTACAAGTAGAATTGAATTACACAATAATTTTAAAGGGAACATTGAATAAATGGCAGCAGAAATATTTACAATGCATTAAACAAAGAAAAATAAAGATAACTTTAATCAAGGGTCTATAATGGAATTCTTTTTTAGTTTGTTTTTGAAAATGCGTATAGAAAAAATTTAAAAATATTTTCTCATTTCCAAAGTTTTTAATCTTCTTTGGAGCTTTTAATTTCTTTTTTTTTTTTTTGGAGTTTTTTTTTTTTTTTATATTTATTTGTATTATATAACGCATAAACAATAAAAGAAACACATAAAAAAGACGAAATTGTAGTTCAAATATGCAATTTTGTTTAAGGTCTTTTTTTTTTTTTTTTAAATAGTAGAAAAAGAAATGCAGGATATCAAACAATGGGTTATCATCAAACAATACAAAAATGGATTTATCTTTGCAAACACAATGGGTAATTGCAGAGTACAATATATATAATAGTAACAGTATTGAGAGCATTATGTCCAATTGTGTTTAAAGTAATGAGTATATATAACTTAAGAGTTATAAGATCTTTTTTTTTTTTTTTTTTTTTTTTATTACAAAATACACAAGATATAATTTATTTTACATACAGATTTGGATGAAATGATTGGATTTTAAAATACTTGTTTGAGACAGATATAGGATATTTTAGATAAAATTATGGACACATAACATTGCAAAGACAATATGTAATCGGTTATTTATTTATTTTATTTTGAAAGATCAGGATAGGCTTTTTTTAAAAAGGATTTAAATTTAGTTTTGATTTTATATAGTTCTTCGTTGAGTAGGGAAGGAGTGACAGAGAGGTTAAATGAAATGATTTTATTGCGCAACTGGAAGGATGAAAGTCGAATTAAGGAAGCCATTTTGGATAGTATTAAATTGTGATTGCCATTTTGTTCAGAAAAATTATAAAGAAGTGTGTTTTTAGAGAGAGATATGGGTTTTTTTAGGATTTCTGAAAGGAAAGATTCCAAAGAATAAACTAAATATTTAGTAGGAGGGCAGTCAAAGAATAAATGGTGAGGATCATCGAGGGAAGAAAAACATAATTTACAGAGAAAATCATTTGGGGTTTTAGGAGTAAAGTTATGTTTTTGAAAGAAACAACCCCAGGCATAACCTTTGTAGGCTGTTCTGAAGGTTATTTCTTTCTCAAAATTAGAAAAGAGAGAAGGTCGAGGTTTAAATAAAGTTAGTCGAAGCCATGTATAGGGATTAGCTTGATTGTTACCATTTGTTTGGGGTATATCGATTTCTCTCGGGAGAGGAATTGGGTCCGGTTTAAGGAGGAGTAAATAAAGAGATTTAAAGGTAAGTTTGGGTAGGTGATCCGAGGGGATAGAGGTTTTATGGAGAAGGTTTAAGGCTTTTTTCCAATGGGGATTTGGTTTGGGTCAATGGGGTTGGGTGTTTGAGTAAAGGTCAGGGTTGAAGGGTATAAGTTTTGTTCCTAGGTTGTAAATAGCAAAGTGCATCCAGAAATGGTGAAGTGGTTTAGGGGTTTGAAGAAGAACAATTAATTGCCATAAGAAGGCTGTAGAAATTTTCAGGCCGATGGAGGGCAGGGCAATTCCTCCATCAGCCTTGGGAAGGTATAAGGTAGATCTTTTGATAGGTTCAAAGGGGGAGAAATTCCAGAGAAATTTGAAGAGGAAGGAGTTTAAGGTTTTTATGTGTTTAGGTGTTGGTGGGATGATTCTAGATAAGAAAAGAATTTTAGGTAGAAAGTGCTGGTTGATAGAAATTACTTTTGAGAAGAGGGAGTCATTTGGGTTAAGAAGGGTAAGGGTAGTACGGGGTACAGAGCGAACAAGAGCATCCCAATTTTGCATCAGTAAGTCGGTTTTAAAAGAGAAAAAGATCCCAAGAATTTTAGTTGATTGAAGAATTTTTCCTCGGGGAAAATTTGATTGAAAAGAGGAAATAAGATCTGGGGAATTTGAAATAATAGTGGTCTTGTCATGGTTGATTTTAAGACCGGAAAAGAGCGAAAATTGATTCAGTATCTCAAGAAGTGTGGAAAAGGAAGAGGGATGGGTAATAAAAAGAGTCAAATCATCAGCAAAATGACTAACTTTTAAGGTGGTTTTACCCAGAGAGATTCCTTTAAAATTAGCTGAGGCAAGAATTTTTCTGGTTAAGGGTTCGATTGCAATTATGAAAAGGAGCATGCTAAGAGGGCATCCTTGGCGGATGCCTCTCTTAACAGGGATTGAATTAGAGAGATAGCCATTTAGGTTTATTTTGGATGTGAGATTTGAGAGAAATATTCGTATCCATTTTAGTAAAGAGGAAGGGATTCCAAGTTGAGAAGCAGTTTGAAGAAGGAATTGATGAAATATTGAATCGAAAGCTTTATAGAAATCAATTTGCACAATGGCTAAGGGTTGATGAAAGTTTTCTGCAAAGTCTATAGCAGATTTAATGTTAAGGTGGTTGTTGAAGATTTGGCGCTTCGGGAGTCCACATTGTTGCTCGAAGGATATGATATAGTTGAGAATGGGTTTTAGTCTGTTTGAAATTATGGTCGAAAGGATTTTATAGTCAGTATTGAGGAGGGAAATAGGACGCCAATCTTTAACAGTAGAGGGGTTTGGTTTTTTCGGGATAAGTTTTATTAAGGCTAGTCTTTGTGATTTAGAAAGTTGATTGCGAAGGTAGGAATTGTTATAGGTTTGACAGAGTAAAGGTATTAAGGATGGAAAAGAAGAGTAGAAATTGGCGGTAAGGCCATCTAAACCTGGGGAAGAATTTTTATTTAGAGAAGCAATTGCGATTTTGATTTCTGCTTGGGTAATTAGAGGGGAGGAAGGAAGGGATTGAAGTAATTCATTGTTAACAGTGGTTGAAAGATCCTGGAGATACACGGTAGGATCAGGGACAGACGTGGGAGAATTCCAAAGGCTGCTAAAAAAAGATATGAAAGAAGAGTATTTAGTTACAATTGAAGGTTTTTGGTAAGATGAGGATTGAATCGAGGTATCAAGAGGAATTAAGGATTTTGTTTGGGTTGTATTTTCATTGATATTGGCTAAAGGAGAGGGTCCATCAATACTGGATAAGGGTGGAAGGCGGGATCGGATCTGAGTTCCCATTTGTTGATGTTGCTTTATTTGGTCTATTTGGTTGCTAATAAGGTGAATTTGTGTGTGTAAGCCTTGTGTTTGTGCTACTTGTAGTTTAGTTTTCAAAATGTTTTGTTGTGTTTGTGTTTTCTTTTTTTGAATTTTTGATAGAGTAATTATGTGGTGTTTTATTTTTCTTTTTTGTTTATCCCACCATATTAGTGGTTGTTGTATGGGGTTTAGAGGAGGTAAGAGATTTGATATAAAGTATTTAATTGAAAAGTTATTGCATGAAATAGAAAGGATAGATTCGTTTAATTTCCAGTGGGAGGATTTGAAAGAAAAGGTTTGGGGGATTTTGATTTTAATACTAGGAAAATTGTTATGGTCTGAAAGAGCGTTGGCTTGATAAGAGGTTTGGGAGATATTTGGAATAAGGGTGGACGAGGTATAAATTCGGTCTAATCTGGAAATAGGATCAAGGTGTGAAAAGGAGAAAATTTTTGTATGAGGGTGAAAGTAGCGATAGGAGTCAATTAAATCAAAATTTGATATTAGTTTATGGAATATAATTTTGTCATTTGTATTTGGCGAGAAATAACCAGTTCTGTCAATGGGGTTAATGACTAAATTAAAATCGCCAGCTATGATAAGTTTTCTATGCCTAAAATCTAAATTGTTTAAAAAGGAGATGATATTTTGAATTGCTTTAACACGCTGTAATATTTTTGTGGAGGTATTTCCTGATGGAAGATAGCAATTAATTAGAGTGAAATTAACATTATGAAGGGTGAATGAAATGGCTTGAATATAATTGTGTAAAATAATGTCTGATTTAATCATGCGTGGGGTGAGATGTATTTGTTGAGTGTTAATAAGAATAAGAGTACCTTGACGGTGTGCAATATGTGGAGTAAGTAAGTGATCTGTATTTGAGTATGCAAGAAAGTTATTCGCGTGACAAAAGTGTGAAAGTTCTTGTTTTTGAATAGTGTGGGTTTCTTGTATGAAAAAAAAGGAAAGTTTGTTTAAAAGGATAATTCGTGCAAGGTGTGCGGATGATTTATTAAAACCGTTAATGTTTAATGTTGCTAGTTTTAAAAGCATTTAGAACAAATAAAAAAATAAACAGTACATAATAATAATCACAATAGGCATTAGAATTACACATAACCCAAATAAAAGAAAAGGAAATATTTTTGTTTGAAAATATCAGATAATCATAAAATTAAGATGTATTTTTCGCAACGGAAAATTAAATAGTAATTGTAAAGATGAAGTATGAGTTTTGGAAAAAAAATATACTGAGAGACAGAGAGAGACAGAGATAGACAGAGAAGCAGCATTAAAATGGAGGTTTGAATAGAGCTAAGAGAGAGAAAGAAATCGAAAGAACAGGAGAATAGCATAAGGTTATACTGGGTCATCAACTTAACGCGTGGTTGAAAGGTAACTTCCAAATATGGAGTTGTTTTGAAATTTGTAGTTTTAAGTTGAGAGAAGAAACGAAGGCAATAACGCTTAAAAACGTGGTGAGAGAAAGATAACCATTTGATACCGATTTGTTTTTTTTTTTTTTTTTTTCTCTTTAAATATTGATCAAACAGGTAAAAACATTTAGGTAAAAGAAATATTTTATAAAATACACAATAATTTGGGATCGTCAGGACACTACAGCTTGTTGTTGACCCCAGCTGAAAAAGTTGAAAACTTAAACGGCTGGCACAACTTTCTGTTTGTGGTTTTTACACCTCAAACATCCAGTTGTGGACCTGTCGGCACTTGCTTGTTGATTGACTTGACCATTCTTACTATATGTTTGTAATGGGAACTGCAGGGTTTTGCATGTCTTAACCCGTATCCGTGTTAGCTAACTCGATGTGGTTAGCATATCGGAACCGCCGCCAGTATACCCTTGCGGCTTAGCGGTGTCTTTTGCAGTTGCGTTGGTGGAACATTGTTTTCATTATAAAATTTCGTTCATTGAAGGGGTTTGTTAAGTCAACCTATAAGTTTTCTCCAAAAAATTTTTTATTTTAAATCAAAAATTCTGTTTATCAAACGCTTCCGCGACCCCAAGAAAATGGTCGAAGGAACCCAACCGGGGGTCACGACCCCTAGGTTGAAAACCATTGTATTAGGGCAACTAATTTTGTTTCTTTTTTACTCTCACTCCAATCGTTTTTTTTTCGAATTAGGCTCGACCCTAAAATAGTTGCCAAGCAAGCGTTTCCGCGACTTTTTCAGAGAACTTCCGCCAAAAATATCCACCTCTGTTTAAAATGTAACCAATTTAAAGGTTTTGGTGGTAGAAATTAAACACTCATTTATTTTTTAAAGTTACTGCGAGCATTGTTATGCTTATAATCAGGCATTATCATCTCGATCATCAAAAAACGTATTCGGAAACTTGACTTTCGCAAAAAGCGGAAAAATTGCGCTTTCTTTTTTTTTGACAACGTTGCGCACTTTGCCACTACCAGAAACAAAAAGAGTACTTGATTGTAGTAGAGTCTATGGTTATTGTGTCGTCGCAACTTTCACAATTGCGCAAGTTGCGCTATTGCGCGTGCCCACCTCTGGTCATTATGAATGACACATTATTTACCATAATCTGACCCAAACCTTAGTAGCCTACTTTACAAAAAAATGTAAATGAAGAATTGGTAAAAATAGATCAATTGTTTTGATTTAGCCTAACAAATTATTAATTATATAAAAAACAAAATATAAGCTAATTAACAAACAATCAACCTCGTAAATCTGTTTATATTAATTTTGAAGTGAAGCTAAATGCGCTAGTTATAGAGCCATAGCCGTACCAGCCGAAAAAAAATTTGGGGAGCAGTACAGTTTTTCCCAAATTTTGTAACGTTTTCCCAAATCTTTATTTTCTAGTACGGATATGAGAAAAAATTTTGTCAAAAATTTCGGGTGAAGACCAATTAAAAAAAAGACCTTCGCTTTGAATCTGTCTTTTATTTTTTGATTTTTGTATCAAAAACATAATAATCTCTAAAAAAAATAGTGATCTCTAAAAAAAGTCTTCATCTTAAATCTTAAAACTTTTTTCAGCATTTTGTGTTTATTTTTAATGAATAAAAAATTTGCTTTGCCCAAATAATTCCTTGTCGCAGCCTTAAATTCTTGATTTTGCCCAAACTTTTGAGACTTGGAAGAGCAATTGCCATCCTGTCCCCCCGCAGGTACGGCTATGTATGGAGCGAGTACAAAAGTAGGGGAGGTAAAAAACTTATGAATCCAGGGAACCTATGAAACCATTGGTTTATTTTGCTACCTGGTATGCTATAAGTTACGCAATTTCAGTTGTGGAACTGCGATATTATTTGCTTTTAATAGCACGTGTTGAGTTGAGTAACAATAGCAAACAATTCACTGTAAAGTAAAAAGTTGTTTTTTGAGGGTTGATTGTAAAAAAAGAGTGGTCATTTCATTTTATATTTGAGGTATTGTAGCAAGAAGATTTAGAAAGTGTTTATATGCTCTATGGTGGGCAGCATGGTCGAGTGGTTAAAGCGCCGGGATCGTGATCGACATTGTCTCGGTTCAAAACCGACTCGCGCCATTCTGTTGTGTCCTTGGGAAAGACACTTAATGGCACTTTCCCCTGCTTGGTGGTCTTGGCAAGCAGTTCTAAATTAAAGTCATATCTCTATTAAATTACAAGCGGATAGCAATATCTTGGCATCTCCGGAAGCAGGTCAGGGTAATTGCTTACCCTATGTATTAACGCCTCTGTCGCTTTCTGCGAGTCAGGAGGACAAATATAGAGATAAGATTCAAAAAAATAAAAAATAAATAAATAAATATACTTGTTTCCACAGCTTAGTTTAATCATTTACAGAAACTAATGCTGTTTTAGGTGCAGTTCTTACCGTTATTGAAACAATGAAAATAGAATCAAAAATGGCTGCACGAGGACCTATGGTCCACTGGGGATTGGCGACCTATGAGACACTGGTCCATCGGTCCAGCTAGTTTTTTCAAAAACGTAAATTTGTCAATTTTTTCCAAACGAGCAAAACTACCTTTTCTTCTTCTTCCTGTAGCAATAGCGAGTTGGCAATGTCGCTTTATGCTGATAATGACTGCGACGACGAATCATAAACTGATAAAAACAATAATCACCAGTTGAATACGCCAAATGAAGAAAATAGTAAACATGAACCGCTGGTAAATCTTGTTACAGTAGGCAATTACATCATTGTGAAAGTATTTACAGAAGGAAACAGGCATAAACACTTTATAGCCCTTATTATAGATGGATCAGATGATGATGGTGACTTTAAAGTAAAATATATGAAACGCTCAGAAAATTACTGGAGGATTTTTGTTTCCCTAAATAGATGATTTGGGATCAATTAAAGGCGATGACATAGTTCCTATCTTACCTGCACCAAAACCTTGTGCAGCAACGAAACATCTGTCCGAAATTTTTAAATTTGAAGGAAATCTCGAACACTTTGGACGGTAATTTGCAAATGTGTAATCAGATTTATATTTTATTTTGTCAATTTCTTGTAAAATAAAGTTGGTTTTCTTCAAAATATATAATGTTAACATCATAAACGCAGAGAAATTTGTGAGTTTAATGCTAAATTCAAATTATTTTTATTAAATGTTTAGTGATTGTTTTATAAAAAATTTGGTCCATAGGTCCCCGACCATGTCCCATAAGTTCCTTTCCCCAGGGACCTATGGGCCAATTGAGTGACATTTTTCATATGTAAACAATACAACCAATACTTGTTAAAATGTTTAAATCTTGTGTGATACAAGTACAGCATAGACCATCAAATTATAAAAAGACTTCCTTGATTTATAACTGTAAATGTGTATAAAGTAATTTTAAAAAGTTTCGATTTGGCTCCACTGGTCCCCTACCTCTCCTACTATTATTTGGGAATTTGTATCGATAACAATCTTTCCTGAATTTCACTCATTAAATATTTATTATCAAATTGCTAGAATAATTGGAATTTTCTGTCGATTGTGGTGTTTTGTTCCACGTGAAACTCTTTGCATACTTTACTATAGTTTGGTTTACAGCAGAATTTAATACGGTATAACAACATACAGCACAAGTAGTAAAACAGCATTCAATGAAATTATTATCAGAATGATTAAAATTTTGAGAATATTTAGGTTTGGAAATGCTTGGTCTTCTACAAATTCAATGTACAAAACTTCTTAAAAAGTTCAGTAATAGGCCTATTTTATGTATTATTTAATCTCTATATTTATTCTCTTAACTTGCAGCAAAGCGATGGAGGCGTTAATACGTAGAACAACCAATTACCCCGACCTGCTTCCGGAGATGCCAAGATATTGCTGTAAAGTTGAAATTTTTTAGTTTGTGTTTTAGTGAAATATGAATGCAATTTAAAACTGCTAGCCAAACTACCTTAAAGTGTCTTTCCCAAGGACACAATAGAATGGCTCGAGTAATTTTTGAGCCGAGTCCATCTCGATCACAAGTACAGCGCTCTAACCACTTAACCACGTTACCGACATTAAATCGTGATTTAAACAAATTAATGTTTTAGCAAATTAATTGTAATTTGCTTAAATTTACAGCCAAGTTCTTTGTGTCAATAGCTGATGTAAGTCTACATCATCATAAAACACGACAAAGTGCTATCCCGATTAATACTTACCTCGTATGGAAAAAGTTTCTCCAAAAATAAATTATCTTATAGAGGTACCAAATTATGGTAGGCTACTGGTGCATTGTGTAAATTTGGTACAGCACTTTGCTTTAACAAAACAAAAATTTGTTTTTGAAATTTCATACAACATAAACTTTACATAACACATTTTGTATCATATACCTACTTGACAAGGTTAAAAGCACTGACATTCGTCAATCTCTCAACATCAAATCACTGCTACTCCGCATAGAACAATTGCAACTGCGCTGGTATGTGACGCAAATGTCCTACGAACGAACAGCAAAGCACCGAATTGATGCTCTTGCGAGTCGCAAAAGGCCTAGAGGCCGGCGCGGAACTCGCTGGCAGAATTATGCTGAAAACCTGGCCTGGTTGCGTATTGGGATTCCACTGGCGGAATTTCCGCTAGTTGCAAAAGATGGGGATGCTTGGAGATCCCCACTTGAGCTGCTGCCCCCGCAACCCCAAAAGGACAAGAGGGCAAAGGGAAATACTCGTAGACTAAATTAATTTAATGTTATCCTCAAAAATGATAATGATGATCATGATTTAAAAAATTTGTTCAATATGTAAAAGGTATTCATTATTTGGCTTTCTAATACCTATATGCTAATCCCTAACAAAAGCTGACGTTGTCCCTTTTGTTTCTATAATTGTTTATATAATCAATGAATTGTTACAAAATTTGCAAACAGCCGAATGTTTTTGATTACCTGCAATCTTATCTTCGTATTCTTTATGATTACCATAACCACATACCCTATCAATTGCGGAATATTTTGACACTTGTGAATTATTCATAGTCGTTCTTTCCGTCTTCGTAATGGTGTCCCCCAAGGTTAGTTCTTGGACCAGTCCTTTTCTCTCTTTTTATCGATAACCTTCCTGCCTCTCTTCCTTCTACTGTTAAAGTCTCCCTTTATTCCGACGATCTCGCTATTTGGGTCCACCCAAAATGTTGAGCGTGCAACAGCAGCTGTCCAGGCTCCCCTCAACAGACTGGTAGAATAATCTTTTAAGTGGCGTTTAACTTTTAACCCCTCAAATGTGTGTCATCCTTCTTTAGTCTAGACCCTAACCGATCCCAAATTAAATCTTTCTATCACTCTCAAGATCCCACTTCATTTTAAGCCCAAATTCGATCTTTTTCGGTGTAACCTTTGACCGCACTTTTTCTTTCAAACATCATGTTCTATCTGTAAGGAAGAAGTTTCACAATCGATTTTGTGCCTTCCGCTCTATTACCTTTGCCTTCTGAGGCCCCTCTAAAGAATTTCTCTGTACATTATGTAAAGCCTTTATTGAACCCATTCTTACCTATGCTTCCCAAACTGGTTTCCTTTCTCATCCCCCATCCCAAATTACCTCCAGGAAAATAATGGATAGATCCTCCTGTAGAGTTACCAATAGCTGTCTGCCATTAACCCTATTTCTCTGCTACACCTAGAAAGCACTTCTCCCCCCTGCATGTTACCCACATTCGTCGATCTCTTTTTTACTTCAAATGTGCTTTAGGACTATCTTCATCTTTTCCTTTAGCCTCTCTCGCCCATCATAATCCTCGTAAATGTCTCAAAAAAGGATCATGGAGATCCTTCTTTAGTTCCCATAACCTTGCCCCTAACCTACAATTACCTCGCAAACCTCATGTTCTTCTAAAACTTCGTAGTATACCCTCCTTCTTACTCTATCTCTTACCATGTTTCTTTCCCATGTTCTCTTAACAACCCCCTTACCTCCGCAATGCCGCCGTTGTTTTCCATCTATCCACCCTCCCTCACAGCGACATCACCACCTGAACTGATGGCTCGGTCCCTGGCGGGCTGAGAGAAGCAGGGATTCATATTAAATGTACTAAGAGTCTCACTGCTACCTCTCTCTCATTCTCTCTCATTCACCCAATCTCTTCTCAACTGTTTATTCGATTCAAAGATAGTCCATCTTCAATGCATACCTGGTCATTCTTTTCTTCCAGGTAACAAATTAACTGATTCTCTTGCTAAAGTTGGTGCCACTCTTGACCCCTCCACCAAACCACTTTCCCTTTCACCTCTTATTTTTTCCCAATGCCTAACCCTCTACAGCAATTGGAGATGCGGTATCCAATCTGTTTTTTTCCAACACCAAATTCCTTCAGTATTTTCTGAGGAGCTTATTCTTACTCGCTGTGCTCTCTCTCGTTTACGCCGCAACGGGCAAAGCCCTATCCCTGCCACATACTATACCTCCACAGGATTGGTCAAGCCGAGACTTCGTACAGCAACTGCGGTTCTGAATGGCAGGCATCTTTCATCCCGTGCTAGATTGCCCTGTGCTTGACTCTCTACGTCTGGCCATCTTCGGGCACTCCCTCGCTATTCTAGACCTCTGATCTCGTCCTCAAGGGTTGCCCGATTATTGGGACTCCGGGAGTTGATCCGCGTCCTCATCTAAAGGAATAGGTCGCGTAAGCCCACCACCACTCAAAAGCACCTGCTATCTGGGACACCTTTATTATCACTGGTACCAATTTCAATTAATAATCATTTGTCAATTAATAATACTAAATAAAATTATTTCGCACCAACGACAAGCCACCTCAACGTGGTGGTGCAGTCCCCTTCCCTGCACTGGGGAGAGGCGATTCTCTCTTGGACAACTCTTCTTCTCATTTTTTATCCCTGCTGTCAAATGCGCGGTCACATATGGATAGCATTCTTAAACCCAATTGACCGCCCCCTATCTCTTCTACTTTCTTTTGGACAACTCTTCTTAGTCCCTCCTTCCACCCCAAACCTCTTCATTACTTATCCCATCCACCGCTGATACTTATCTTTATGCTTTTTCTCATCAGTGGTGATATTCACCCCAACCCTGGCCCTATAGACCCCTGCTCTGTCTGCTCCCGTAGAGTCTTCTGGGGAAACAGATCGGTACAATGTGCCAACTGTTTTCTCTGGGTACACCTCTCCTGCTCTGGTCTTTCTCCCGCTGACTTTAATAAAATCTCCCCGGGACACTCTTGGACTTTCCCAGTGCCCATCCTCTTCTCAACCCCTCCCCTCCCTCTCACACCCTAATCCTGTATCTTCATCCTTCTCTGTATCTCCATCCATTCACACTCCAAACCCCACACCCTCATTCACAAACACCCACAAAACCATATCTTCAAAAATGAACCCCCCCCAAAACAACCACGAATAACCCCACCATCCTCCTAATCATCCCCAACTAATTTTTACTTACCCTCCCTCAGCATCATCTATACCTCCTCCTCAAACCCAACATACCATCTCTCCTCTCACACAATCCTCTTTCCATCCTTCCTCTCCCTCTCGAAACAACCTCCAAATCTTACAGTGGAATGCTAATGGGATTCGCCCTCGTCGTACTGAACTCATATTGTTCCTCTCTCATAATCAGTACGATCTCATCTTCATACAAGAGTCACATCTCTCCTCTGACTCCACTTTCCGCATACCCGGCTACAAAACCCTCCAAAAGAACCGTTCTATGACAAGAAGAGGAACAACCAACTCTATGGGAAACCTAGGAGGCGGCGTACTCATACTTGTCAGAAACGGTCTAACCTACACTTCAATCTCCACACAATCCCTCTCCTCCCTCGACCCCAGCTTCGATTATTTAGCTATCGCAGTTAAAATAAAAAGAGCCTAACCTATAGGGGAAAGTGTCCATAGTTGATCCGGTTCCATAATTGATCAATTAGCCTTTTTTTCCGCCTTGTTTAAATTTTTTGAAGGGTAACAACTTTAATATTTTTGTATCAAGATGGCGGTTCTTTGTTGTTATTGTTACGCAGCTGTGCTGAAAAAGGTATGTGCTAGATCAGTTTGTGTAATTTTTTCATACAATTGTTGTTTTTTTTTTTAAGTAAGCTCGATTATCTCTGAAGTTACTGTAGCTAGGAAAGCGAAAGTTTTTATGAGTATAACATAAAGCTTTACATTTTAAATAGGGTTAGATTTATAATTACTAGATCAAAGGCAGTGATAAAATCTTGAGATATGTCGGTATTGAGCGCTGTTTTATAGTTGAGCCACTACACCGATCTTTAGTTGAGCCAACTGGCTCTGGAAGCCTTAGAATAATGGAAAAGCGAAAAACTGATCGTGAAAGAATACCACTTATCGTCTTTCAGAACGCTGCTACAGATGTGACTAAAAATAAATTTTCAATCAGAGAGAGTGCTAAAAAGCACAGTATTGATAGCATAACCTTAACTCATTATCTTAGAAAAGCAGCTGAAAAAGGACCAACGAATGCTAATATGGGCTACAGTTCTCACAAATCCTGAAATCCCTTGCACAGTTTACGATATTGCTGGCATTGCTAAGGAAGCATACAATATTGCTTTTAGCAAAAAGAACATGGAATCAGCTTTTAAAGCAACTGGAGCCTTTCCACTTAATAGAGATATCTACACAGATGAAGATTTCTTGCCAACTGAAGTTATTAATAGACCCAACCCTACTGTTTCTGATGAAACACAACAAATAGAAAAAACTATTGTTTATTCTGTTAATCCTCCAGTGACAAACCTTTTTCCAGAGCAAACACAAAATCTGCAACTAGAGAACCAGCCTGTGCAAATGAGCAGTACCGAAACAAATAAAAGTTTAATTAACAGAACACCCATTCAAAAGAAAAATGATTATTTTAATCCTAATTATGTTTCTTCATCTGATATCTTGCCAGTACCAAAAACTTTACCTCGAAAACGTTTTGCTCAACAAAAAGACAAAAAAAATCAGTTGTTATTACTTTAACACCAGGAAAAGAACGCCTTGCCGTAAATTTAGTTCGTTTGGGCAAGAAACCATTAAGAAGATGTGGACAGATTGGAAATAAAGACAAAAAGCCCAAGACCAGACAAGACCAAAAAAAAAGCAAAAAGTTTAAACACATAAAAAAAAGTCAAAAAAATCAATTGTTTTCTCGAGTTCATCGGAAGAATCTGTTACTATGACACTTGATGACAGTTCTGATCTTTCTGAATTTAATGATGAAAACATTTGTTGCATTTGCTCGGAATTATACTGTAAAGATGTGGAAAATTGGATTAAATGCAGTTGCATAGGTTGTTTGTATTGCAATCCTAGAAATGTTGCATGCAGCATTGTTGGTCCTTGCAAAAATTTGTTCAGATGATACAACAGTTTTTAAATGCCAGTATTGTAAAAACTGACTACTATTTTATAAAGCACTCTCAATTTTTATTTGAAAGACATTGTTACTTTTTTGTGTACGTATAATAGTTGACTCTGATTGAAAGTTTGTATAGGCCTATATTCGTTGCATAATATTTTGAATAAAGCTTTTTGGCTCTAATGTTTCTCTTATGTCATGACACGCAATACTCCACTTAATTTTATAAATTAAAGAGTGGCTCAATTAAAGTTACTGGGTGGATCAACTACGGAAATTCGACTCCATAGTTGAGCCAAAATAGTAGGCAATTTTAACCCCCTCAAAATACCAGAAATAATTTGCCTATAATGTTTCTAAAAATTTAAATCATTAGCACAAAGAAGGTAATTTATGAATATCACTTTGTTTCGGTAAAAATACTACTGGTTTGAATTTTCTGATCGAAAATGTAAATTTTGGCTCAATTGTGGATACTTTCCCCTACATCTTTTCAACGTCTATGTCCCTCCTATCCGCTCTTCTTTTTCCGACTCTCGCCCAAAATCCTTCGCACCCTTTTTCTTACCATCATCCCCTACCACTTACATCTTTGGCGACTTTAACAGCCATCACTTATCCTGGGACTCCCACTCACCGGAAGACTAATCAGGCAAAGAGCTGTTCGATTGGCTCCTCTCTTCTAATCTTTTACCTCTTAACAACTCCGAACATCACACCCTACTACACCGTGCCACCGAAAACCCCTAGTTCCTGCCCGAATAGCCTCTAAATGCACATGGCAGACCCTTCCGGACCTCGGCTCAGATCATCTTCCTATCTCTATCACTATTCCCACTTCCCCCTTAATTTAACTCTATCCGCCGCCCCCCTCATTTAACTACAATAAAGCTCGCTGGGACGATTACCTTACTTATATTGATACCCACACCCCTCCTCTCTCTAACTATATAACACTTTCTTTTTCTGAAGCCACCCACACCTTTACCAAACTCCTTAACGATGCTGCCACTTCTGCTATTCCTTTCGGCAGCATCAACCGCCCTGCTAAAGCCTGGTGGTCTCCTGAAGTCGCAAATCTTTACTTCTGATTAAATTGCGTCTTGCAGCCAGCTAGACTTGTTAATTTTTAGTGTTTTAGTTTACACCTTAACACTCCTTTGCAAATTTGACCTACGCATAAAAATACAGTTCTTTAAAGTTTTAAAACTTTTCTTTTTAAATGCTTTATTTTTGTTAAATAAAACGTAGGTCGCGTTTGTATAAATAAGTTATTTGAAAATAATTATAAGACAAATGGACATGGTCTTTGTATCTGGGCTGCGCAAGCTACGGCCTGTGCGCCAGTTATTCACTCGCACAAAAGTTTTTGGTCATTAAACGCATTGTTTTCAATTAGATTAAAAAAGACATAACAAAATGCATTTGTAAGAATCGAGTGCATCAAGTGCACCAAATGTAAGAAAAATAATCTGTGAAAAGCAGTTTGTACAAAGTCACGATCCACTGCATTGAATGTCGTGCTCATTTCTTCTCAACCGAAGATCAATGCGTCTGTAAAGTGACGACGGTCTTCAGTCGCGCTCATTCAACTTCATCGATCGGACTTCGGCTTATTGTCACTCCTTCATTGGTGACGATCACACTTTCAATGTTCCTTTCGATCGTCGTCCTACCGCCGCCGGGTTCGCGACGAACAATCGCGTGTCCGGCTGTCGCTGGCTCCTACATGAATTCAAAAAACTAAATCTAGTGACGTGGCTAGTGTTCGAACCCGCGAGAGCTTAATACTAACAGATACAACACAGGACGTGCGGTCGTCGTATGGAAGGACATCCACTTCAAGTAAGGCACGAAGAGGACATGGCTGGGGGCTTACCCTTTTACTACTTCAGTTGGAATGTGGTCTGCGGCTTTTTAATGGCGCCGCATTTGTTCATGGACAAATAGAATCGCCCAACACCAGTCCACAAGCGATTGAACTTAAGCCCAGCTAAGCAAACTCATTCCAGCAAACTTTGTACCGGTGTTGAGAATGCGAGCAAATCAGTAGAAGAGATATCGAAATCGAAGTACAAAGTCGCTACTTTTGACATAATCTGCTTGGGAGTTTTTCATCGCTGTTCTATGTGGACATAGCAACACCAACATTGAGTTGCGGTCATAGCAAATTGCAAACGTAAATTTAAAATATCCGCAGCCTAATCAAAAAAGAGCGCCGTTTCTATGGCGACAGCGATCGCTCCTCTTCTCGTCGTTCAGTGGAGTTCTTGAGAAAAACACTTTACGTCACTTTTTTCTGCCTAGCGGTCTTAGTAAGCAGCTACATTTCAGTTGTGTTACTAAATAAAAAATTAATAAAAAAAAACAACTTTCGATTGGATACTGGATAGCAATGTCTGGGCATTTCCATAAGCAGGTCGGGGTAATCGCTTAATAGTTGTCCCAAATGTAATGTCCCTGATACTTCTCAGCGAGTCAAAAAATAAATCGATAACATGAATGGATCAATAAAGCCAATTTTACGCTCTAGTGAAGACGCTGTACGGCTTGCTATTGGCTGCTGCTGCGCTGCGACAGAGGTCAACGCATCAAACAACAATTGATCAACAAAATGCTTCATTAAATCACCTGCTGTCGAAGTTGCTCCTTTAAAGTTTGATTGGCACGACGTGCTTCAGCAAGATCTTGACTTCGCTTTCGAAATTCGTTTTCGCGTTGACGCACCTGAATACGATTCGATATATAGGCTTTATCATATGTAATACGGTTAAAAATGTTTTCCATCAAGGTCTGCTAAAAAATTTAAAAGCAATGGTCAATTTAAATAAACAAGTAAATACAAATAACAGATTTTGTTAAAAAATTAAATAAAAATTATGCTTACCAACTGTTTCAAGCTATTTATTGTTTCTTGATTTTGGGCTAATAAACTTTGGGGGGGTACTCTAGTGGCGACAACCAACGCCGTTTCAAGCTCTTTTATTTGCGAACTAGTGGCAGTCGCCTCTCTTTCTGCCAAGTCCACTTGTCTTTGCAGATCTCGTGATCGGTTTTCAGCCTCGCTTTGGTTTCTTTGAGCGGCCGCGATGTTGGCTTGGGTTTCGACAACAACAGCGTCTAATTGTTGCTTCAATTCCGCTACTTCTCGATTCAAACGATCACGAAACTCGTCGATGTATGGCTGAATTGAGGTTAAATCAGCAAAGAGGAACAAAATTTACAAAAATGCAGCAACTTGATAACTGATTTTGCTGCTGATAGTTTATTTTAATACTAAAAAAACAAAATACAGTTGCACATTACTAAA
Source organism: Diplosoma virens (assembly GCA_963680785.1). NCBI lineage: Eukaryota > Metazoa > Chordata > Ascidiacea > Aplousobranchia > Didemnidae > Diplosoma > Diplosoma virens. Next base: position 38,387,057 of record OY796887.1, on the reverse strand, counting down.
TGCAATTCATTACGATCCATTAAATCGAAAAGTCTTAGCGTCAAGATGAATCACGGCAGTGGATAACGATTTTTTAACTTTAACGTTTTCGGCCATAACACGTGATATACACAACGGTTGTTAGCAACTCTTATTAAAATTATCGTTACGTCTGGTAGGGAAATGATTAAAGCGTTAAATTTAGTACATCTAGATGTAAAAAAATACTACAATATTGGTTAGGTGCAGCTAAATATATTTATTATTTGGTCTTTTTACGAATTCTACGGATTAAATGAGGGAATTTTAACAGCAAAAAAATGGGGGTATTGTCTTTATTTATAATATTCCAAAAAAGAGTAAGTGTTAATTTTTTTCACTTTATCTCCAACCTTCAAAAACAGAATAAACTTTACTAGTTTTGAAAAAAAACAAGAAAATTACAAGGTTTTTCAGATAAAATAATAAAAATCTTTATAAAATACAGTATACTCATTACTCATCACATATTCACCAACCATTTATTGAATTACACTGTCTTATCAAAAACTCTTCTTCCTTTTCTTAATCTCTTTAATATTTATAATTTTTCGTTGAACTGTTTAACAATGATCGAGAATAAAATGAAATAAATGAATGAACTAGGGTTGCAGAATACAAAAATGGGCAATATCTGGGAATTCGTCCCTAATTGGAATCTGTCTTGAATTTCTTGATTTTCGTCCCAAAAAGTAGTATCCTCAAAAAAAAATGGACATGAGGAGTGGGAATCAGATAAAATATTCCGACTCCCCACCTCGACTTGTACTCGACTCTGACTCCGACTCCATGCAACTCTGCAACCCTGGTCATTAACAGTATTCACCATTGTGCCATGTTACTAAAACAAACCCACAATGCAAGTTTTTTGTAGTACAGCAATTTAAATTTTTTTGAAACTTACGTATTTTGATCTATAAAGTTGTAATTAAATTTTATAAAAAAAAAGCAAAAACAGAACTAACCTTTTGTTGAGGTGAAAAACGAATCGGTTCTGTTGAAGCTGTTTTTGAATTTAGCTCTTGAAGTTTAATTTTTTGATTTTTTTCAGTATCTTGCAATTGTTTAAGGCGTTTCTCTAATTCTCGGTTATTTACTTGGAGCTGAATATTCTGCTGCTTCAACTGAAAAAATTGCGGTAAAGTTTATTACCTTTTAAAAGAAAAAAATCAATTGTCACGCAAACTCACACAAAAGCAATTCGCTATTTCTTAAGGTTCTTAAGGTTTATCATTGTTTATTAAGGGTTAATTAACCACTTTTCTAGAATTTAACTACACTACTTTTAACTTAAAATACTTTTAAAAAAGTGGTTCTTTACCAGTAAATACTTACCCTCAAAGGGATAATTTAAGATTATCGCTTTTAGTTATGTTGGAATAATAGATTAGAATGTCGATAGATTTCTGTTTGTTTACTTATGGTTTTGTTCCACTTGTCACCATGCTTTGTGTCACGTCATAAAACCAGTCTTTTGTACTGTATTTAGTAGACCATAAACTATACCATTTTTCATACTAAATGAGAATAGTAACAAACTAAATGAGAATAGCAACAAACTAAATGAGAATAGCAACAAACTAAATGAGAATAGAACAAACTAAATGAGAATAGTAACATACTAAATGAGAATAGTAACAAACTAAATGAGAATAGTAACAAACTAAATGAGAATAGTAAAAAATTAAAAGAGAATTTTTTTAAATAAATTTAATTAAACAGATAAAGTTAAATATATATTTTGCAGATTTCCTGAAAAAAATAATTTTGTGTAAAATCTTGTTTATTTTTATGTAGTAATACTCCAGCAATTATTTACGTGCTTTGCATCAGTTTTTTATTGATTTTGTCAAATTATTAGTTGGTTTAAACTATCACCCATGCCTAGAAAAACTCAGGAAGAAAAATTAGCTTATAAAGCAAAAAGAGCGCGCATTATCGACCTTTATAATGCAGATGGTGATTGGCGCCATTTGGCAATGGAGCTACATGTAAATGTTCCGAAGTCTACTGCTTACAGATGGGTCAAGAAAGGTGATGAAATTGATGGACGTGGCGGGCGTTATAATCCAAAAATTACTGCAGAGCACAAAGATGCAATGTGTAATTATATTGAAAATAACCCGAGGATCACCTTGGCTCAGATTGTAGAAAGGTTGCATCTTGATTATGGTTTGAAAACATCTAAGACAACTGTTTTCAGGCACTTAGACATGTCTCTTTATACCTTAAAAGGTGTAAGATATGAACCAATTTTTTTTCAGGAAATCTGCAAAATATATATTTAACTTTATCTGTTTAATTAAATTTATTTAAAAAAATTCTCTTTTAATTTTTTACTATTCTCATTTAGTTTGTTACTATTCTCATTTAGTTTGTTGCTATTCTCATTTAGTTTGTTACTATTCTCATTTAGTATGAAAAATGGTATAGATCCTTTACCACAACCAGCGATAGTTGTCAGCTTCGTATGCTGCAGTGAAATGGTCTAGTGCAGGGGTTCTCAAAAGGGGCCTCAGGGCCTTTACTAGGGGGCCATGAAAAGAATCCTCATTTTGAATAACTTTTAAAATTGACAAAATCAGAGACAGTTTCAAAGTGACGACCTTTTTTTGTCTTCACTTTGATTTTGGTACAATATTCTAAGCAAGGAGCCATAGTACTTGAAAATCTCTGTAAGGGAGCCACAGACCTGAAAACTCTGAAAAGTTTGAGAACCACTGGTCTAGTGAAAGCCAACAATCATAAAGATCTCTCCAATGAAGCTAAAAAAATTTTTTTCTGAAGTTTGATTTTACACATGCAAAAGCAAATTCAATTAAAAACCCCAATGTATGATTTGTTTTAAAATATTGATTCATAGACAAAGTAAAATCTGTAGGATTTTAAAACTTTTCAATCAATATTGTTTTTTTTTAAACAATGCTTTTAGGTTTTATTCAAGTGTAAAACTTGCAATATTTCAGTTTTTTAATACAACCACAGTACTTTTTTAATAACCAAGTTTTTGCAAATTTTTTTGGCATTTTTTGACAAACCACAAAAACTTTAGCAGAAGCTTGTAAATCAAGCTTGCTGTAAAGCAGTTTAGGATTTACAGTCTTTATTAACAAGTTAAGAATAATAGTAAATATTGAGACCATAAAACTGGATAAAATATTTAAAACATAAATGATTTAAATATTTTATAGAAATATAAAATACTGTATAATTTCAAGATTAATTTTAACAAAAACCCTAGTGCATTGGTTGGCAACCTATGGCTCCAGAGCTGCATGTGGCTCTTTAATGTTTCTGCTGCAGCTCCTTGTGACTTTGGGAATTATTGTAAATCAAGCAGAGGCAGGCAGTTGTGGTACAAGTTTGTATAATTTTCTTGAAGAAAATAGTCTGAGAAATCTTGGCAGGCCTATGTTATAAAATTACAAGGTTTCCATCGTTTTTTGTTTAGAAAAGCATTTCTTTTTAAAGAATCGATTGGGGATACAAAAATTTAAGATAGTTTTAAAAAGCAAGTTCACTTCTTGAAAACTTTTTATCTGACACTGATTGGGAGGAATTGTCAGAATCAACTAAAACCAATTTAATTTTGGTTGTATAGAAAATGAGAGTGCATCTGATCGTTAAGAAAGTGACCAATTGAGAAGAGAACAAGAGCGCATCCGATTGGTCAAGAAAAGCAACCAATCAGAAGTAAAAAAGAGCATTAGTGAATGAGTTTTAGACTGGAAATTCCTTGTGTTGGCATAGATTAGATTGAAAAGATTCGATAAAAGTAGCTTCAAAAGCTGGAAGTTGAAAAGAGGTACATTCTCAACCAAGGATAGAAAATTAGGTGTCACTGTATTGGATGGCACAGGAAGAGTTTTCCAAAAGATGCTCTCCAATAGCAGAGTCATGGGCAATAATTTGAGAGGTGTTGATTGTCTTGCAGGCATGGGAAAGATTAGAGCAGTCTTGAGAAGAATGATGGTTTTTGATCGGCCTGAAAACTTGTTACTTAATGCATTCTTGCAACCTTTGGAAGCACATCCTACATACCGACTGTTGCAGTGGCACACAAATTGATATATGACATTGGTACATAGGATGTACATACACAGTTGTTGGCACTGTGTTGAAGTTTGGTGAAGCTTGGGAGCTAAGTTTTATGAAAATTGATAAAGTACTTTTGATTTTTGTGAATACATTCTTTAAAGTTAGCAACAATGGTTAAAAGCATGTTTATTGTAACTTTATAGTCAGAATCATTAGAGTCATTCATAGACATCATCTTTATAGACATTTATAGCATCTTTATAGTCAGAAACAACAGTTTCTGATTATAAAGAATAAAGCTGGTGTAAATAAAAATAACACAGCTTTACTTTAGTGCAGGTGTTTGGGTTATCTAGTTCAACCAGTCCTTTTTGATTTCCAAGTAAAGTTGTTTGACAGATGTCAAAAGAGTTTTGTGGCTCCCTTTGTTTTATTTTTTGTGGAACAATAGTTTAAATGGCCTTTTGAGTAATTAAGATTACTGACCCCTAATCGAGTGCATTCTTTTTAAACCTTTTTTCAGCAACACAAAAGTACAAAATTAATAGTAAACTTTATTGACCTAGTTTTCCAAAAACATATTTAAAAATTTTTTTGGTTAGTTGAAATTTTGGTCCCCCATTTCAAAACTCATTATTTTATCTTAATTTTTGAAAATAGCATTTCTTCTGCAAAATTCAATATGAAGACATTTATTCAATTTATTTTTTAGCATTACATGTACTATTAATAAATCTCTAGTGAAAAGTTTCCTAAGAATTAAGGGTTTTATTGTCCACTTAAAAAGTTATGACTAGCATTAGTTGGTTTGGTGTTTTGATACAAAAGTAACTGCTTGCCTATCCCAATGTACCAATCCTAGTGATAGACCAAAAGATTTAGCAATTGAAGGGCTTGATGAAGTCTTGAATTTCAAGATTAAAGCAAATTACAACCCAATTTTCAGTTATGACTCACTCAGGAATATTATAATAATAATATATTTCTTAAATTCTGCTTAACATTTAAAAGCAATTAGGCAATACCTAAAAGTTTTCTCAAAGTGGATTGAAACATACACAGCAATTTATACTGTATAACTAAATGAAACAAAAATTTAAAAGTTAATAATATAGTGATTACATACAATATATAATTTGGTATAGGTGTAAAACTTTTTTAAATTTCAACTTGATTTTAACAATAGTCAAAATGGAGTCAGTTACAGAAATAATTATAATTTTGTCAAATTTGCTTTAGTGGATTTTGTAATCATTGATTACTTTTCAATAACCACTCCCTTCAATAATTAATAAAAAATATCAAAATCTTTTTAGCAATAAATATGAAGCAAATTTAATCAGTTTTAACCTTATTTGTTTTTGATTCTTGCAGCAGGATTTCATTTTCCAGAGCTTTTAATTTTTGATGAAAATGAGAATTTGTTGAAGAATTCAAAATAGGAAGACTATTGGGCTGCAACAATTTTAAGTAAAATAATTATGTCACCATTTTGGTATACAGTGTTTTAAAAACACCATTAACAAATAAAAGATAAACTTTAGTAAAAAATATTTCTTGTTATACAAATTATTACATATAAAGATAAAATCACTATGATATCATATGGAAAATCATAAACATTTATTTAAAAATGTGTTAAAAAGATTACAGTTGCTATTGTTACATGATGCTGGCCCCAGCACCATCCCTGCAACATCTGATCTGGGCAGTGCAGCAACCTTGGGTAGTAAAAGGATAAACCCTCAGCCCTGGTCCTGTTTGTGTCTGGCCTGGGCTAATGCAGCAAATTTTCTTCTGGCTATTGTTATTCATGTGGTGTGATTGAATGACTTTTTTTATTGTCCTAAATCAGGGATTTTCAACTGGTGGGCCACAGAGCATACATCAAAATGAAAGCAATATGTATAATGAAGTCATTATGATCAAAAAATCAGAAACAAATTCCAAGTAAGGACCTGTTTTTATGTTTTTGGGACGAAAATTGAGAAATTCCAGACAAATTCATAGTGAACACCTTATTTTTTTTTTAAGAGATTACCAGATTTTTGTGACGGGAATTAAATTTTGTTGATTGAAGTGCATTGTTAAGTTACCTTGGGTTGAAAAGTGGGCCACATTATGAAAAAAGTTGAAAACCATTGTCCTAAATTCTTTCTTCAGCAGTTGCTTTAGTTAATGTGACTATATCAAATTTTTTACTGGTCATTCTAACCCAAGTTACATGATCTGACTCTTCTAATAAAAAATAACACTATTTCTTTGTCTTATAATCTAATTTTACTAACCAAACTCTAATCCTAATATAAGTTAACCATAAAACTAAAAACCAAACCTATTAAAAAATGCGTTAACCTAAATAAAAATATAAAAAAATTAATGATTAAATCAAACTAATGGCTTTAATTTTATGTTTTAATTATTAATTTCTCATGCCACAAAAATGCTATTAAAATGCAGCCAAACAGGTACTTACACTAACTGATGTAATATTGCTTAAATTCAAAGTAGTTGTCAAAGACAAAGGTTGTTGCTCTGCATGAAATTTTACTTCATTGAATCTGTAAACATAAAATGTTTATTATTTTAAAACTAGCAGTAATTGTAGTTTCTACATGAGCACATTAGCAGTATTAAGGTTTTATAGGTCAAACTTGAAAATATATTTCTGAGTATTTAGACTTTAGCACATTACAAAAACTTTCAATGACTGTGTCACACAAAAGTGGCATTTTGCAGTTATTCAAAACAACAATTATTTACTTATGATTGATAAAAGTCAACAAGTCTGTCAAAAAAGAACTCAATGAAAAAATGTAAAGCAACAATTAAATATATTCACAAGTGACAGAGTTTTCAAAAAATCTGTACAGGTTATTTTGTGTTTTATAGAAAGTAACTCTAAACACAACTAAATAAATACTGCAAATGAAATTGCATTCTTTTACAATTTTGCCTCTACGCCATTCAAATGCTGGTTGTGTGTACTGTTTTAATTTGATCATGTGTGACCTTTGAAACAACATGTCATTTTGTTAAGTTGCTGAGTGTAAATTTCTTAGTTTTTAAAGAAAATAATTGATTAATTTAGTCATATAAACCAGTGTGGATTGTGGAAGACATTTTTTAAAAGGATTTTTAGTGTGCATTTTATCTTCTTGTTTGTGCCATGTAATTTCTTTTTTCAATTGAGTAACTCGTTAAAAAATACAGCATTTATGAAAGTTGACAAGTGTTAAAATACTGACACACATTTAGTTGTGAAGAGAAAAGCACTAAGAAAAAAAACAATAAGACATGATATAGTAAAGATAAGGTTTAATAAAATTAAGATAAAAATAATAAATAATGCTAAAATATAATAAAAGCATAAAAGTAATGCTCAATAAAAGCAACAAAAAACAAGCCTAAGACACACAAAGAAAATTCGGTAGCAAAGACATATGGGCTATCTGATCAGACTTTTTTCAGTTTGAATTTATTCCAGTGTTGGGTTTTGGAAACAAACCCAGATCACTTGTTCAAAAGTTCACATGTCTTGATCAGGTTGTCATCACCAGATCACATGTCTTGATCAGGTTGCAAAGCAATGAGTTTCTATACAAGGCAGATATGGCAGTTTTTTTGGACCATTGATGAATGCAAATAGCTTGCAAACAATTGATTGAGTTATTTGTAGTTAATTCCTCTGTTTATGTAACTTTACTTGCATTTAAGAGTTCAGTAGTGTTTGGTTTCTTGCAGTTGCTAAATACAGTTGATGGGTATAAAATCAAGACTTAAATTTCATCTCATAGCAGCCAAAATAATTTTGGGTGATGCTAACAAAGGTATTGATGGTCCTTTTGCAAATATATGTATAACGATGTATGTGTGTCTGTGTATACATAAATAAACACACTAACATCCAAGAAAAATAACTAAAAAAAAGTAACAAAAGTCAGAAAGAGGACTTTAATATAAACATTAAATAAAAGAGGATCTATAACACTAACTTGAGATATTGCACTTAGCCTGGCTATTAATGTTATTGATAGCAACATTTTACATATAAGTGTATAGATTATTTTAAAGACACTTTCTGGGGCCAAAATAGCTTCATAAATTTTCTTTGTAAATAAAAAAAATTTGGCCATTTTTTGTCTGAAAATTATTTTTTTATATGTAATTTTATATGCTTTATGCAAATTTAAAATTCTTTAAGTTTTATGTATTCAAAATAACAGAATCACTTGCTGCCAATATAATAGATTGACCAATAATTTTTGTATTAAGTAAGAATGGTCAAGTTAATCAACAATTAAGTGCTGACAGACCTGTTTTGTCCTTGTTAAAACTCATCAGGACACTACAGCTTGTTGTTGACCCAAGCTGAAAAGTTGAAAACTTAAACAGCTAGCACAACTTTTTGTTTGTGGTTTTTACATCTCAAACAGCCAGTTGTGAACCTGAACACTGGGTTAGTAGTTCAATGAAAACAATGCACTACCACAGTGTAATTGCAATAAGCATTGCTAAGCTACAAGGGAACACTGATGATGGTTACAGCCTTATTGGAACCACTGTCAGTATGCCCTTGCAGCTTGGCAGTGCTTATTGCAGTTATGCTGATAGTGCACTGTTTTCATAGAATTTTTGTTTTGCTACCAAAACTGCAAATGCAAACAACTGTACTGTATTGCTCTCAAAGCTTAAGCCTTATCAATAAATGCATGTAACAGTGTGATGCCATAAAGCATTTTGGCTGTACTTCATTTCATATTCACTGCCTTTCTCTTTTAATTGCTTATAGCAGCATTTTCAATAGAATTAATATCAACATGCTGCTGTTTCAATCACAATATTTGTTTGCAACTAAGCAATGGAACTGGTTGCTTGATGTAACTCTGAATGCTCTGATGAATGTTTTGATGAACAGCCCAGAGCGGTTAAATGATGAGAGCATGTTAGAGATTGCTCAAAAGTGGTTAAAAGCAAAAGATAGTTGAAGAGTGACAGAGTGAGGACAAAAGACTGTTAAATGTGCAAATGACAAGAAACCAATGCTTTTACTGATGAACACAAACTGTTTAATAAAGTTAAAATTGAAAAATTGGTGTTGCAAATTTTGTAAATGCAGTAGCATTAATTGTGCACTGTCATTGATAATACTATAATAAAATCTGTTTAGATATCATTTTGAATGTTTTGATAAAAAAGTGCAGCTTCATAAAATTTATTGATGGTCCTTTTAACTAAATGTGAAAAAAAAGGTATTTTCACAAAGACCATAACTGCTGTTAGTCAGTGACTGAGTGACATTAATCCAAAATCCCTTTAAAGCACTAGGAATATAGACAATACAGAAGAAACCAAGAAAAAAAACTCTCAAGGAACAATAGAACCTCAAGGGGATTCCCAGTTAATTTCATTAATAAAAATTGCTCATGGTTGTTTATTGAAAAGACCCAAAAAACTCTGCAAGTGTTTATGACAGCAAATATAAATTTTTAAAGCAGCTCAAGAGGCAACTTTTACAGTTTTATGCTTCATAAACTTAAAATAAAATTAACATTAAAAAATCTATTTTATTATAGTTAAATTGCAGTGATTTAAAAAAAAATTAATAAACAATGACATTTTTTTATTTATAAGCAAAGATTGAATAAAAGGATGTAAAATTTACCAGTTAAAACTCAAACTTTGTACAACATTTAGCATTAACATAAAAAAATTACTTTTCTGTTTGAAGTTTGATATCTTCAATATTTTTGTTCAGATCACTTAATTTTATGTCATAGTGATCTAAGTCCACTTTCAAGCTCTTGTTAGATGACAGGTAAGATTTAAGTTGATTTTCAAAATCTAATGAATGTTCTGATGAAAAATTTTGAAAACTCTGAGTTTTAAAATTCCTGTCATCAGCAAATGCTACTTCCAATTTTTCATAATTTGGTTCATCAGGAATTTCTTGAATATACCTTTTAAGTTTTCCAACTAAATTTGTTATAGAAACTAATTGGGCATTGTTATTTATTTCATGCTCTTGCATTATATTTCAATTAAAGTCATTATAATTAATATAATATAAAGAGAAGTCTAAAAAAATTATTAATGGTTGTTAACTAGTGTTAAAAGGGCTGACTAAAGGCGCGTTTACAGCCGTTTACAGTACTTTTTTCTTTCAGCGCGATTTTGGTTTGTTTTATTGACGCTCAAATCCACTCATGTTTTCGAGAAAAAATGAGTGGATTTGAGCGTCAATAAAACAAACCAAGCTCGCGCTGAAAAAAAAAAGTACTGTAAACGGCTGTAAACGCGCCTTAAGGTTGAAAAGTATTAATAGTACAAAATAGGTTTTATAATCTAAAAGTCTGTAAACTAATCAAACCAAATATAGATCACACCAATACATTAAAAAAAGGACCAACTTGATGTTTTTAATCAATGCCACAAAAAAATTCGCAAATAAAATCAATAGCACTTAAAATTAGACAAGAACAAAATTAGAAATTACAACTATAATTAGGTTTGGTGCACAATCGACGGAATTCCCTTTTTATACCTCGCAGAATATCTCTCATTTTAATAAAAAAGAAAAAAAGAAAAAAATTTTTAGTTTTATTAAAAAAATGGCGGATGGGAGTTACAAAAAAAAATCCGTAATATGGTGCCATAGATGTATGGCGCACGCAAACAAAAGAATAAAAACAAACATAGTCTGAAACCAGCCAAAATGATCAAAATCTAAACTCAATTACTTTTTTTGAAAAAACTCATTAAATGAAAAAATTTTTCAAACACCAAGTTGAGTTTCACCTCAACTTTATAACTTTTAACAATTCAAATTGTATTTTAAGGCAAAACAACACAAATTGATATAAAACTCAAAAACTTTGCTACAAAAATTTATTGAATTCACTATTTCTCGAACTCTTCAGTCGATTTTATTTCCACTTGCTACCTTTTAACATTTACATAAAAGACTAATGCTACTCATCAACACCAAACCTACAAATTGGAGCAAGTCAGTTTGAGCAGTTGGTGCGCTCAAACTCAATTTTTAGCAGAATAAACTTGAACAATGGTTACTTTACGTTAAAAACTTCGACGCGAAAATCGAAAACGCTTGATATTGAAATCAAAATAAAATATGTTTCTGCAGGCATATATTCACATAAGTCAAAATGGTTTGAATACAGTGATGGCCTTCCTGGTGCAATAAAAGTAAGGAGAAAGGCATTATTTAGTGAACGTAGCTGAAGCCATTTTTAGTGTATAAAAAAAATGTTCTCTAAAAAAAAGGTCTTCAATGTAGGGAGGGCCACTGTTAGGTAATCCAAAACATGGAGAAGCACTTTTTACTGTCTCAAGACATTGTAATCTTTAAAAAAAATTCTTTACTTCCACAAGCACAAGTGACATAACAGCCTAAAGAGCAGAAGCTGAGCATGCTGCTGATCTTTAAAAAACTTTTTTTCTTTTTGACATGCCATCAACGTCCTGGTGCTACTTTGAAGAAATATACTCTGATTGTTCTATAGAGCAGTTTCTTGTGTAGGGGGGCCACTTTTGGCGGCCGCTCCGTTCGCTCCCTATTAAAACCATCATTGTTTGGTTAGGCTATATATATTTCTTGCATATTACAAATATGCAATGAGTTGGTGTCACCCATATTCAGTTTCGAGCAGAATGAACTTGAACATGGGACACTTTACGTTAAAAGTAAAGTTATCCATCACATCAGTTTTACTACACATATTAATTGACATTTTCTGACGTTTTACGATAACTTTGGTCAATAAAAAGTAAATACTCGCAGAAAATTAGAGTTTATAGTCAAAAGAAAAATTGATTATGTAAACATCTTAACAAACACTCTCCTCTTTCCTCTGTAGCCACTAATAACCATCCACCTGTTTATTTTGATCACTTTATTTTGGAATAATTTCTTGGTAATATTTGCGGCGACCAAGCTAAATTACAAAGGCGTAACGATGCAGAATTCACAATCAGTCCAAATCGCTGGTTGATAAAAAAGAGGAAACAAAAGCGAGTTCGGAGAACTAAAAACATCGATTTAAGTTTGCAAAATAACATTTAAAACATAAAGGTGCAAGAAGTCAAATTTTTTAAATTGAAATAGACTTATGATATTTTCTAAAACATAGACTACGTTTATGCTTTCAAAATAAAAATATAAAATCAGGAAAGGAAGGCAACTGGGTACGTAACATTTATATGTTGTGTAGCTGCATCAATGATTGAATTTAAACGAAAAACACTAAGTCGCTTTTAGCGGAACCAAAAAAGGCTCCAGAGCAATGAACCCTATAGTAGGCCATCATACCCATTTTTTCTTATCTACAGTGTATACAATTATTTTTATCACCTAAAAATGTTTTAATTGGCTACCTGTCATTTATGTTTAATAATGGAAAAGCTATCTAAATATCCAGGCTTTTTCATCTTTTTCGCTCCATAAACCTTTCATTTTATACGCTAATTTGTCTCAAACATGTTTGTGAATTTGAAAAAAAAGAATTATTTTCTCTTCAATTCAATAGTTAAAAAATAGCTATTCATTTCATTTGTCTGGGGAAAGTCCAACTGAATAGATATCTCAAATTTGTAACTCTTTATGAGATAACTTAATGCTAGTATAATTTCGTTGGATGAAATTGAAATTTATGCATTTGGTTTTAATTTGTTATGCGAATTGTGAATTTAACAAATACAAAAGCTACGAAACTATATAGCTGCTTATTACGAAGTAAACTGAACACAACACGCGTACGGTTTGCCTTTTTTTCGACAAAAACTTTTTTTGCTTTGAGCGTCGATGAAAGTGTTTGGAAAAAAACTTAATAGAGGACAATTATTTTCAATCAAGTGATCATCGGCGTTGGTGACATACAAAAACTGTCCCTCTTTTTTGTAACAGGAATGCGTGTTAGAATAAGGCAAAACCTTAAAACTTTTAACAGAATAAACTAAAAAAGATTAACTGAGATTTCTATTTGAAATAGGAACTGTTTTTATGAAAGATTAAAAAACGGTATTTAAACAGCCGAAACTTATCGTGCTTCGTACTTCCGATAATAAAAGAGTCGCTTCGACACAACCTTTTTTTGCACAGCTGCAGCAGAAAAGCTGCTAGTTCGAATGATAAGAACTTGTATATCTTTTTTAAAAGTTTAATCACCAGGGGTCACCAAACTTTTTTTATAAAGGACCAGATAACTCTGAGCACTGGTGATAGTAAGCACGATACAAAAGAAATATTGTATGAAACTTTATAAATCAAATAATGTCAAGTACAACCAACAAAATCAATACAAAAAAAATTTAATGAAATTGTCGTTTATCTCTAAGATTTGGTTTGGAATTGCTATACATCCGACCAAGAGAATTATCTTCAAATGTTCATCAGTCAATCTTGTTCGATCTCTAAATTTACATATTTCATTTTAGAAAATGTTTGCTCACAAACATAAGTTCCAAACATTGATACCACACGAGATGCAAATTTCTTCAGATTTGGAAACTCATCCAGTGATGGCCTTAGAAAAGGGGAAGCCGGTCCAAGAAAAATAGGGAAGGGCCACTTTTTAGTGTTCCAAAACAATGTGATCTCTAAAAATAAAAGAGTTAGGGATGCCATCATCATGCTCCTACTATGAAAAAATAGAGCAACATCTTGCTTAGGAAAAAATTGCTTCACCTAATCACTTCAAGCGAGCAACAACCTACAGTGAAGAATGATTAGCTAATTTACCTGTATTGCACTGTGAAAATTTGTAGTCAGAAACAGAAAATATAAAATTACTGCTACATTTCCTAATTGTGGCCTGACAAATGAAAGTTTGAAATTTATTTTTGTACTATAGAGTAAAGATCATTGCATTTAACTTTTTTGAGATAACATACGACGGGCCAGAAGAAATAATGCAGCAAACTGCATCCGGCCCGTGGGCTGTATTTTGGTGATCCTTGACGCTGACAAAACCTGCCCAATCTTTTAGGCATTGCGAGCCGAAAATTTTACTGCAAGTTTTTTGCGGGCTGCAGTTGCTACAGAGAACAAATAGCGAAATATAAGTTTTTTATGAAAGTGCTCACGTAGTAGTAACGATGAACCAGGGATGAACCAATGCTTTTTAATTATAAACACCAAAAATGGCAATAACTATTATAACAAAAGGGCAAAACTACACAATTTTTTTTACAAAAGATAAATCAAGTAATAAATTTACAATACCAACAGTAAATAAATTTTAAAAATTTTACTAATAGAGCTTAGTTAAGAGAGATTAAAAAACATCCTTCCCTTAATAAACAACAATATGCCAATGAAGTTTCTTTTTTGTTAAATATTTTTTAATTTCAACCAGACAACAATTGAGAAAAGCAGCCATAATGGATTCAGCATTCTTCATTTTATTACACAAACATTAAAAATTATTTATAAAGACGAACGTTTTCGGCTTACTTCAGCCCTCATCAGGTTTCTACAATTTTAGCAATGTTAATTAACTTTAAATTTACACACACACACACATAAAAAAGCAATGTAGACTATATTTTTAAAAAACACAGGCTTTATTTTTGACTAACAGGCTAAATTTTTAAATCAAAACAAGTGAGAGATTAAATTGATATAAATTAAATTTTAGATTATGATGTCATTGAAGAAAAAAAAAGGAAAAAATATTACAATCAAAATATATTTAATTAGCTTCGTTTGCGAACATTTGTCAATTTAATTTTGGACTTAACTTTTTTATGAGTAGAGCTTCGTGAATCTTGGAACAAAGTTCTGTTTTGCATTTACGTATTATTACAAAATTGTTTTCAATAGCTTTTAACAGCAAATGCTTCATTTAAAGCTCTTTTATTAATTGAGTAGCCTTAAAAAAGGCTGTTTTGAAAACTCGAACGTTTTCGTCTAGCTCTCTTCAGGAGGTTTCGCAAAATGAATTGCAGAACTGAATGTAGTATTTCAAAAGTTTTAAAGCTGATTCTGATTGGCTTAAAGTTAAGGTTAATAATAATTATCATTATAATTGAAAAGTATTAATAAATAAAATCACGTTTCGTCAGCGTAAAAAATTTTTTGGCAAAAAAAGGAACAAAATTATGCAAGCTTTGTGTTAAAATTTGGAACTAAAAGGAAAATTTTTACAATTATGCTAACAATTTATGTTTGTAAACAAACTCTTTCTGTCTACACAAATTAGGTTTTCGAAAAGTCATGAAAATTGATTCTAAGACTGATAAATGGAAATCGGATCGTGCTTTAGAGAGAATAAAAAATTGATTGTCCTTATAGTGAGATGCACATTTTTGGTTATGTAACAAATGGTTTCCAATCACTGAGTCACAGTGCGGTATTGAATTAGCTAGTTTTCCTGGACGTTCTGGTTGTTTACGTTCTTTACTGGTTCTGTTCCGAATAGACTTCGGCACATGCTGGCGGATTCTGTCCTGCAAACGTTGAGGCGTTCGACCCACGTACCGACTATCACAATGGCACACGTATTCATATACGACGTTACTTTGTTGAAAAGTGGGAAGAACGTCTTTATGTATTGCAGGTAAAATTTGTCTGTTGAAAAAGACCACTCGTGGTTGGACCGCTTTAAAACAATTAGTAATAGATAATTTTATTTTTCTTTCAAATTTCAGGGAATTTTCGCCAATCCAAGGCAGTTTTACATAGACAGGACATTTTTTTGGGCCTTCTTCAGTGCTTTGTTGGAAACGTAAAAGTTTTTTAGAAATTCTCAAATCAATAGGGGAGACTGGGGTAAGTCGGGACAAATTTCAGTTTTTGGACCATAAATCGGAAACTACATGAGATATTTTAAAATAAAACTTTGGATAAAAAACTTCAAAAACTAATAAATTAACATGAGCAGTACCATTTGTTTTCAAAATTGGGAAACAGCCAAAAACAGGGTTTAAAATGACGCAGTCAAACGTCCTGACTTACCCCATACATGGGGCAAGTTGGGACAAGCTATGGGGCAAATTGGGACAGCTACAACATTTATCACACACACACGCATAAAGGCAATTTTATTAGAAAAAGAAGAATTTAAAAGCAATCAACTGTAAGCTACTACTATACATACATGCAACTGTGCATTGCGGACAACAGGAACAACACATCTTTTTCCCAGTGACCAATTTTCAGCTAAAATTTAATTCAACCAATTTGTTATATCAACAGGAAACACCAATTGATTACATTTTCTGGTGCTTCCAGTGTTCTTTACTGGTTCCGGTAACATTGCAATCACATCATTCCGTTAAAATGCGGCGATGTCAGTTTTGTTTATTATAAACACTGGCACATGTCCTACAACTTGAGGCACTTTTTTAATGAAGTTGACATACAAGTCTTCATTCATCCAGCCCGACTTGTTAGCACCTCCTATATATCTTAATGGCCCACCAATAATAATTATTCCAAAAATTAACCCTGGGAAAGAGAAACATTGGTGGCACTACAACTCCAGATGCTCCCACAGCGTATAAGACAATGATCAGTTCTCCATGTTCAGCACTAGTCACTGACCCAATTTTCCTGTGGGTGCAACCACACCCCCCGGTTGTTGCGCAGTTGTGCAACCCGTTCCGTTTAAGTTGTAAATATCGTGCATTTCAAATTTGTAGCGATCATACAAATCACCTAATTGATCAAAAAATTTGCCAATAGTGTGGCGATTGAACGCTGTTGCACGTGCCAAAGATGTTGCTTCATGCTTTCGCACAGATAGTCCATATTTAAACTTAAATGGTAAGAACCAGTCAATTTCTGCTATCTTTTTTTCCCGGTTGTCCGGTATCCTGATATTATTTCGTATTGCGAATTCAAAAGCTAGTCGGCGACATTTGTTTGTTGAGAGTCCATAAAACATGTTACTTAATGATTTAATATGGTTTGCGAGATCTTCTTACCTTTTTGTAGAAAAAATGCGATGCCTGTCACCCACACACTTGCAGCCTGACTTTTTTGCTGTATATTCTCATCAATTGACATCTGATCGACAAAGCGCTTCAGTGTAGTTTTACTCACGTTAAACTCTCGAGCAGACTGCCGCAGCTTACCACTTTGCCGTAAGGCACCTGCTGCCCTTTCAGGACATCTATTGAAGTCGTCCTCTGTTGGTCTTTTTTGTATATTTTTGAGGCATAGGCTATTACTCTTCCACTTAAAAAAGACCATATAAGCAATTTAAAATGAGCATTATTTTTATTATTTGTTTTGGTTCTACTTGTAGATAACATCATAATTAATAGATTTTTACCGGTAGGTTATATTTCTTGCTTTTAATAAGATTTGAATACGTGAACTTTCTGATTAGCTAGATTGAAAGGTTTTATTATCACATAAACTTACATGTAAATAGCTCAAGGTTATTTAATATTTTTCTGCATTACGCAGCCGACATTACAAATGCTTACCACTTGGAAGTTAAGTTATAAGTGTAATGGGGTAAGTTGGGACAGTGGTCCCACTTGCCCCCATGACAATGTCCCAACTTAACCCAAAGGCGCCATTTTAAAACTAAGTGTTGTATCTTTACTTTACTTCAAGATCTAGGCCAGCTATAAATTTTAAATTACTACATTATTCTATCACAATCAGCATTGTTATCATTGTGGCATTAAACTATATACATACAGAAATAGTAAGCAACATACCTGCTTTTTTAAGATTAACTTTTTTTGCAAAAAATTGAATTTTTTCTTATCAGCTTAAATAAGTACTTGCTAACGACCGTATCGCATAACTAGTATTGTTGCTACAGCAAGATGTAGCCAATGTTAACGCAACAGTTTATTTCAACCAACAGTATAAGCAGTACATAGGTTGGACCAACTTACCCCATGTCCCGATTTGCCCCAGTCTCCCCTAAGGAATTCTGGATAACCATTTTATACAAGAATAGAGCGAATATTGTCTAGTTCGTGTTTTAATGTAGATTTAGAGCAGATTTTTAAGGCTCGATGTGTTAAAGTATCAATGAGATTTGTTTTACGTTGTTTTGGTCCAAAGGAATTCCAATGAATATATTGACCTGTGAAAGTGGGCTTTCGATAGACTGAAGTGATGAATTTATTATCAGATTTGGTAA
The DNA here is from genome assembly GCA_963680785.1 of Diplosoma virens. NCBI lineage: Eukaryota > Metazoa > Chordata > Ascidiacea > Aplousobranchia > Didemnidae > Diplosoma > Diplosoma virens. Next base: position 38,368,875 of record OY796887.1, on the reverse strand, counting down.
CAAGTACATTCAAAAAAGGCAGAGAATTATTGGTTTCAATTTCATTGGTAAATTTTAAGGAGGGGTGAAGCGAGTTAAGACAATTTAAAAATTTTTGGAATTCAGTTTCTTTGTGAAAAAGGGAAAAAGTGTCAGTTCAGTTCTGCAATTCATTCTAGCAAAACCTCCTGAAGAGAGCTAGACGAAAACGTTCGAGTTTTCAAAACAGCCTTTTTTAAGGCTACTCAATTAACAAAAGAGCTTTAAATAAAGCATTTGCTGTTAAAAGCTATTTTAAAGTTTTGTACCAATAAAAAACTTTTTAAAATTGTTTTCATTAAACCGATTATTATAAACATTTTCCACACGATAAAATATGATCTTTAATTGCACTATCTTGTAGACTTTTGAAATTTAGATGCTCCCGGACTCTAGTGATGAAATGTCTGTGAGACGTACCGATGTATGTCTTGTTCGTATCGCACGAACACGAGAATTTATAGACGACATTTGAGCAAAGAGCCACAGGAGTTTTGGATTTTAACTGGAAATAATTGACTACTTTAAAAGTTTTATAGATGGGAGATATTTTTAAATTGTGCTTGTTTTATTAATGCAGAAAGGCGATTTGCAAAGTGATGTGATTCCTTACCCAAATACGAGGTCTGTTCAAAAAGTATCCGACTTTTTTGTATAAAGCACACAACACAATAAATTTTGCAAGTTTTATTCAATCTCCTTCAAAATATTCCCCTTGGTGGTTCACACACTTATCCCAGCGCTTCTGCCACTTCTCAAAACACTTCATAAACTCCTCCCCCGGAATGCTCTGAAGCTCCTCCGTCGCTTTTTTCATAATGTCTTCTCTTGACTGAAATCGCCTCCCTTTCAGAGTTGTTTTTAGCTTAGGGAACAGCCAGAAATCACACGGTGCTAAGTCGGGAGAGTAAGGAGCCTGTCTAATAAGTGGCATGCTGTTTTTGGCTAGAAAAGCTTGGACCACATGTGCAGAATGAGCGGGAGCATTGTCGTGGTGAAGCTGAAAATTCTTTGCTGCCCACATGTTTGGCCGCTTTCTTCGCACAGCATCACGAAGGCGACGTAGAATCTCCAGGTAGTACTCTTTGTTGATTGTTTGACCTTCTGGTGCGTATTCATGATGCACGATGCCACGGGAATCAAAAAAACAGGTCAGCATAACTTTCACATTGCTGCGGACTTGCCGAGCTTTTTTTGGGCGTGGTGATTCCGGATGCTTCCATTGTGATGATTGAAACTTGGTTTCTGGGTCATAACCATAAACCCAGGTCTCATCACCAGTGATGATTGTCTTGATAAATTCTGGGTCATGATTTGCAACATCCAGCATGTCCTCCGAAATTTCCTTCCGGAGTTCCTTCTGTTGCTCCGTCAGCAGCTTGGGGACAAATTTAGCCGACACTCTCCGCAGGTTCAAATCCTCAGTTAGGATTGAATGAACTGAGCCTGTGCTTATTCCCATTTCTGCAGCAATCTCTCGTACTGTTAAACGACGATCCTCCAACACTTTTTCACGAACCTGATCCATCGCCTCCTCGTTTCGGCTTGTGGATGGCCTTCCTGAGCGAGGATCACTTTCCACTGATGCACGGCCATCTTTAAAGCGTTTAAACCATTGCTTTATCTGAGTTGGGCTTAAGGCCTCATTTTCAAAAGCTTGTTGAATCTTTCGAATTGTTTCAACTTGAGTATCACCAAGTTTTTGACAAAACTTGATGCAATACCTCTGTTCGATGCGTTCTGTCATTGAAATAAAATTTTCTGAAAATCAAAAAACCGATGAACACGTACTACACGCCTGCACTAAATGCTTTACACAGAGAGATACGAATGACGAATCGGCCTGAAACGCTTCACGATTACGCGTGAATGTGTGTGTGTGCAGCCACGCTTTGCACGGGCAGTTTGCTCATACCTTATTGGCGAGAGGGAAAAAGGTCGGATACTTTTTGAACAGACCTCGTACGGTATACAAAAACAACTTTCAAAGCTAATGTTTTGAGAAAATTTGTTAGAAGATTGAAAGCTCGTAAGAATTTTATCAAAAAACGGTGAAGGATAACCATTATTTAAAAACATCTTTTCTAATTTACTAACTTCTATTTCAAACAAAAAATCGGAGGAACAAATACGCTTGGCTCGATTTAAAAAACATAGAATTAATCCAGACTTCCATTTAGTGGGACACAGCGCGTTAAAATGCAAAATTAAATTGGTGTTTGTAGGTTTTCCGTATACCCAAGTAGGCTATCAATCCCTGTTTCATTGAGCCTAATTTTGACATCAAGAAATGGTATGTTTTCAGAAGGGAGCTCCACTGTGAATTTAATATTATTATGTTGAGAATTAAGCAAATCGAGAAATTTAGTACAGTGATCAGAATTATCAAATACAGCAAATATGTCATCAACGTATCTTGAATACAATTTTGGATGAAAGTCTGATTGTTTTCCTAATAACTTATTTTCTATGTGAGCAAGAAAAAAATTGGCTAAAGTCGGAGCCAGTGGAGAACCCATACTGACACCATCATGCTGTTGATATAATTTGTCTTTATATAAAAACATTTCTTTGGTGGTAGTTCCAATCGTCTGGCAGCAGTACCGATGGACTTCACAGGAGAACGTTGAAAGGCTTGCTTTGCACGCTCGATGTTTTATTCAGATGTTCTTGGTCGCCCACTCCTCCTTGTATCGAACACTGTCCCTGTCTGCATAAATTTCTTGTGCCATAAACGAATTGAAGGACATGATGGTGGGTCTCTTCCATACTTACTTCTGTAGTTTTGCTGGGTCTGAACATCTGATTTTGTCTCAATGAACCAGAATACACATTGCACTTTTTCTTGAGGAGTAGTCATTTTATGGGGGTTCAGTTCATATAACTCAATCATTAAACATAAGAAATTTTAATTAAGAAATTTTATCTGAAACAATAAATTTTAGTGTCAATAAAAACTTTATGAAATACTGATTAACATAAAATAACCCTCATTGCGATATCTTATCATTTCACTTTGTAATAATTTTTTTAAATTGTAAAGAGACTTTATGGACACTATTTTTCTTTTTTTTTTCTTCGATGACATCATAATCTAGAATTTAATTTGTATCAATTTAGTCTCTCATTCGTTTTGATTTGAAAATTTAGCCTGTTAGTCAAAAGTACAGCCTGTGTTTTTTAAAAATATAGCCTATATTGTTTTTTTATATGTGTGTGTGTATGTGTGTGTGTAAATTTAAATCAATCAATCAATCAATCTTTGTTTATTCATTGTAGACAAAGCGGAAATATACATACAACACTACACTTCAAAAATATAATGATAATCAATAATTTCCAACAATTCTACAATAGGATTGCAGCAAAAGACTAAAAAACAGTCATCGGGTCAGCCACAACCAGTGCATAAGTTGAAATGTTGCACAGTTTGTCAATAAACAAGAAATAAATAAAAAAACATGAAACAAAACAAATAAAAAAGAATACCTGCATCTGACACTAAGATTGTAGTTGAGAAAAAAAATTAATAAATAAATATATACTATAAAAATTAAAGAGAAAGGAGAAAAAAATAAATAAACAAACAGTCATGCATTAAGTAATTCATACAAATCAAATAGATAGTTTCTATATATTTTTTTAAAAGATATGTAAGATAAACATTTAATTTCCTGAGGAATTTCCGACCATAATTTAATGCCAAAATATTGAAGTGACTTTTTCCCATAATTTGTTTGATATCTTGGAAGAAAATATTTGCTTTTTTGCTTGCTACGAGTATCATATGCATGTATACAATCAAGATTACTGAAATATTTTTTAAAAGAAACAGGCGAAAGGTTATTTTCAAACCGGTACATAAATTTAACATATTCTAATTTAATTAAGTCTGATAGTTTTAAAACATGAAAGTTGACATATAAATTTCCAATTAATGTTCTTTTGTGACAAAATAAACTAGCTCTTATAATTTTGTTTTGCATTATTTCTAAAGGATGAAGAGTAACGTTATTAGCTCTCCCCCAGTTAATTAAAGAATATTGAAGATGTGATTGTACTAATTAAAAATACACAATTCTTAATGTATTTAGTAGAACGTAGTGCCGCAATTTATAAAAAATACCACATACTCTTGACAGCTTGCTGCATAAACCTGCATAAAGCAGTGTGTGTGTGTGTGTGTGTAAATTTAAAGTTAATTAACATTGCTAAAATTGTAGAAACCTGATGAGGGCTGAAGGAAGCCGAAAACGTTCGTCTTAATATAAATAATTTTCAATGTTTGTGTAATAAAATGAAGAATGCTGAATCCATTATGGCTGCTTTTCTCAATTGTTGTCTGTTATAGTATGTGACGTCATAGCGCACGGCTCTACTGTCTTCTTCTCTCTGGTTTCATAAGTGTGGTTAACCGCGTGATAAACTATTATTATTTTTACATACAGATTCAGTCATATAACTATCGTGTAACTCCGTATAAATAAAAGAGCTAACTGCAGATACTAGTGGAACTCATAACATTGTCTGGTTGAAAAAACAACCTCTTTACTGAAACTTTATTTTTTAATTTATTTACTGCTAGTATTGTAATCTATTGCTTGATTTATCTTTTATTTTATATTGTAAAATAGTTTTGTGTGTTTTTTTGCTATTTTGTGGTTATTGTTATTGTCATTTTAGGTTTTTATAATTAAAAGCATTAACTTTATCGTAATTAACTGGGTTTAAGTTTTGACCTTGACTCATAAATCCTATTGCTACGTTTACCAGACCAAAGTAATAAAAATAACTTATTGTAAGCTTAAAAATCAATTAAAAGAATTAAATAGCGAATTGTTAATCTGACTGCATTTTTAATTTATTATTTCAATGTTTCTGAATTTTCTGACCCATATATATATATGCTTTTTTATAATTTATTCTAGCCTAAGATTATTAAAAAGGGCTAAATGTTTAGCCAAGGACGCTTGAACAAAACATTGATTAAATACGAGGGTAAATCAAAAATTATCCGGAATTGCTCTATAGCGCACTCTTGCTTTAGCTTTTTCAAAATTTTTTTTGCACATGTTGTCTACTGTGTCACGTGATCACGATTTGCTAATCTAATTGTTCGTTCAGTTTTAACACGTGTTATTTTCTGTTGATAAAAATGGACGCTCCACTGGCACAATGCACCAGAGAAGAACAACGTGCTGTGGTCCGATTTTTGTGGTCAGAAGGTTCATCGGGGACAAAATTGTTATGTCAGAAGGTTCATCGGGAACAAAATAGACGGGAACAAGATTGTGCTACCTCATCAATGGTAATGCGCCGGTTAGCCAAAATCATTTGTTGAGCTTGCTCAATCTTCTCTTCACTGGTGGAGGTTGATGGACGTCCTGCTCCTTCTGCATGTTTTACACTGGTCCGGCCTGTTTTAAACTTCTCAATCCACTCATATACCGTTGTTTTCGATAGTGCATTGTCTCCATATTGTGCTAAGAGTCTTTGATGAATTTTTGTCCTCGATGAACCTTCTGACCACAAAAATCGGACCACAGCACGTTGTTCTTCTCTGGTGCATTGTGCCAGTGGAGCGTCCATTTTTATCAACAGAAAATAACACGTGTTAAAACTGAACGAACAATTAGATTAGCAGATCGTGATCACGTGACACAGTAGACAACACGTGCAAAAAAAATTTTGAAAAAGCTAAAGCAAGAGTGCGCTATAGAGCAATTCCGGATAATTTTTGATTTACCCTCGTATTTCAAATGATATATAAAATTGTGGTTCTGTCTGTGATAACTCTTTCAATTATAAGAGTTTTTTTTCTCTCACAATTTTATTGTACTACAGTCTGCGACAAAAGTTTAGAGACAGTTGTCCTTAAAACGCAACATGTAGCTTTAAATACCCATAGCTCGATGATTATGCCCTAATGCTTCACTATGTTATTGTGTTAATAGGCTATATAATCTCTGTATGACACTGTTTTTTATTTTCTGCTCAATAAACTGTTTGCAAGATTGCTTTTTAGTCAAAATCAGTTAAATTTATTGATTGAAAAAAAGGGCAAAAGCAGTCTCTCAAAACGGAAGAATAGGCTCAAATCGTAATTTTAAGCAATTTAAAGTTTTCTGTACGTCAAATCGCGAAGAAGATGAAGGTTAGCGAAACAGCTGTGCACAATGCAATCATAAAATACAAAAATGAGGCTTACATTCGCGATCAACAATTGCTTAACAGAAATATTTCGTAGCAGCTGTCAAGTGCAGAAAATCATACCTTGTGTAGGCTACACTATAGCATCTGTCAGTAGGCTACATTTATTTGTTCCCAATTTGCTTTAACTTTGCCTAATGCTTTTGCTCGCAATTAAGTGTACTGTAATTTGATTTAAATGTGTTGTTTTGCATTCGTTCTAATTGATCAGGCGAATAAACTGTTTTCTATCTATCTATCTATATGCCAATATAAAATCTAAAGTTTATCTTAGTTCAGTAAAAATTCTTTGTTGTAGGCCACGGACTTACTCACGCGGCGTGATGCAAAATCGTGCACACAGCATGGTTGATCACTAATCTCGTAGCTCGTCCTACTTACTAATGGACCACTATGTATCTAAATTAAAAAATCCTGTTTTTTTTCTTCCAAGATCGCGTTAATTGTTCTGTTGTAATTAGTTAGCCTAAGGGCTGCAGTCTGATTAGCCCTTTTTTTGATACGGTAGAGTTTGTTTGCTCCTTTCTTCAAACAATTATAAAACTAAATAATATAGGTAGGGCCGGCTTAACCATACCTTTACTGTAACACCATTACCCCGTAATATGGAGGTGCTCCTTGTGGTTGTATAGAGCTTCAAGCAATTATTTAATTAATGAACCTACTTTGATTTTTTTGGGGCTTTGGCTAATAAACTTATCAAGATTTGAATAACCCACATCGCCAACTTTGGGAAGGGAGTGGCGATTATTCTTTAGGACTGTTTTAGATTTACTTAATTCGCTCTTTTCTCTAGAACTTGATTGACAAGTATCCTTATGTTATTCAACCTTTGTTTTTAATTTTACTTGTAATCCTGTAGCTTAAATCAACATAAAAATCGATCCATACACACGCTAGAACATAAAATTACTCACAGAAGTTAATGGGAGAGAAGAGTCAAAGAAATAATTGTAATAATAAATGTAACGACGTAGTTCCGAAGTTCGAGAAAATTAGTTGCACTTCGGCCAAAAAATGTCTCAACGGTACTAAATCAAACGGGTTTCTTTTGATCTCTTCGTGTCCTCGTTCTCAATACCAGTGGCGGCTCGTACATAGGGGCCACAAGGGCTGGGCCCCACTAAAAATTTGACTTAATAATATGTGAATTTCCAAAGAGAAACCCTATATTAAATATCAAAATGTTTACATGCGTGCCAAGATAACAGTTAACCGAAAAACAACGAGAAATATTTTCAAATATTTTCTGAAGTCTCTTCAAAACGATCCAGAGGGGCCCACATATTCTGGCCCATTTACTCCTATATATTTACACCTAAAGCCAACCAACTCACGCGCCGCGCTTTGTGAAGATTTTACTATGCAAGTCAATAGCACAAAATTCGGGCCAGCGATGTCTGGCCCAAACAGACGTAACTTATAAGCGGACGTTAGCTGCGCCTGTCCGTGTGCAGCCTTAAAGAATTAGTTATTATTCAGTTGATATTGGGTGATGTTGTGCATTGTTTTGTGAGACAGCAGTTTCTGCTTTTCAGCGCATGTTTTTTCACAGTTGTGGTTGTTTATCAGTTATGTTCATTTTCATTTATGAATAACATGCTTAGTTTATTAATATTTTATGTGATTTTCGTATTTCCAAATCAAAATAATTTAACTTCAAACAAGCTATTCCAGTAAATGGTGTCAAAATACTCACTAGCGAATACTACAATATCGATATCGCGATAACGAATATCGCATTTTTTGCTAAAAATTTATTTACCCCGCCTTTAAATTTAGTTAGTCTACGAATGAAACTTTTTGACATTTCAATAATTGTTTTTCTGGCTCCACCATTAATGAAAGCCACGAGCCGCCACTGCTCAATACAAAAAAAAACTTTACCTCTCAAAATTGTGAGAGATGTAGAAGAAAAAAAAGACGATCAACTAAAGACGCTTTAGGAAATTCTTGAAGAACCCCCTTACAGCATCTGAAGAAAGCGACGAAGATGCTAATTCATTGGATAAGCATAAGCAATTACCCCGACCTGCTTCGGGGGATGCCAAGATATTGCTCTCCGTTTCTAATTTAATAGAGATATGACTTAAATTAAGAATTATTGATTTAAGAATTTTAAATTAAAAACTGCTTGCTAAGACCACCAAGCAGGGGAAAGTGCCATAGAGTGTCTTTTCCAAGGACACAACAGAATGATGTGAGTAGGTTTTGATCCCTCAACATATCGATCACAATTCCGGCGCTCTAACCACCCGACCACTTGATTGCCAAGCAGAAGTGTCTTATAGTGTTTTGTTCGAAGACTTAACAGAACGATAAAAGTAGGAATTGAATGGAGACCATTTAAATTACTGTCACCATAAAAATTACCTGTTTACATATGCTATCGTCTTTAGTTTTTACTTTAAATATTTTTACAATATGATTTTTTTACAAATATCTTTTATTGAAACCGTTTTTAAAACTTAATTTTTGAAGTTTTAATTAAAATAGTAATAAACTGTTATGCTTTACTACAATTTTACATTTTATTTTATACAAATAGGCTTTTTTAACTTTTAAATGTACGATGTAACATTAAAAATTGTTAAGCAAAACTAATCAAGCACAAGTCACAAACTTTGTTGTGCTTGTTTGGTACACAGTAATAATTAACCAAAAAATAATTACTTAGAACACGTAAAATTTTAGCATTAATTCTTTTAAAATACTGTAGTCTCCCCAAATTTCATTATTAACAATTTTTTAAAAAATTATTAGTAAGTATTTAATATTTTAATCAACAACCCATGCATTGGCATTAAATTTAAATTTATAAAAATACTTTATTAATTCTTTTTAATGTTGTTAAATGTTAAGTAATACAGTTTTGCAAAAATTTTTTTAGATTTTTTGTGTTTAGTTTTATGTTTGGTGGTTTCAAACATGACTATTTTACCCAAGAAAAAAACAGGAAAAGAAAAATCATCTCCAGAACAATCTTCTCATGAAAACAGCTCTCATCATCATGCTGTATGTTTAATTGTGTTATCATTATATGTAAACAAGTTTTACATTTAGCCAAGTTATAATCAGCAAGTCAATTTTTAATTTCATGTTTGGTTATAGATTCATTTAATAAAAGTTATTAAGTTCATTATGTAATTAATATTAAGTCAATTGGCCATAGGTTTTTGGGTCCTTTTTATACCATTTGCTGAGTTTAGTTTATTATTTTGAGAAATCCACAAAGCATGCAAGTTCAGTAACAGCAAACAGTGAATGAAACTAATTTATTTATATTAGCGATGTATCATTGCTTTTGTCAAAAATCAAGAAATGATGTATTGGCATTTTACAGATGACATTGGCTTTATTTTTTTAGTGATATAGGCTATCTGTTGATGTTTTGTTTTTGTAGCTAGTTGTTGTTTTCATATTGATTTTGTGCCTAACCCATTTTTATTTATTTTGTATACCTTTTTTTTATTATGTTCTTGTTTTATTTTGTATACCACCACCTTTTAAAATCTTTTCAAGACCTGCTAAAACTGCATTTTTCAAATGAAAAGTTAAGTAAAAACAAAGAGTTTTCATTGAAATTGAAAGCCTTTGAAAAGAAAGATCTGTTTGCTCTGAAAGAAAAACAATATTGTGAAAATTATTATAAATTGATTATTTGTTAGTCTAATTTTTAAGCTACGTTGTGACACTGCAACAGAGATAAACAAGATGTCATAAATAGTGCTGGGATGATTAATTGGAATCGAAAAATTGAAAGATTTTATACAAAAATTTTGATTCTTGGAAACGATTCCTAATATATTTATGTATTTGACTTTTTTATATACTTCACTATCATTGAGCATGCACATATATATGAAAAAAGATATTTTCTTTTTAGAACTATGTATATGTATATATTTATAATGATTATAATCATAGGCTGGTGGTGAAATTGGTTATGGCAAATTGTCACTAATTATCACTAACCTTAACACTATTGTCACTAACCTTATCCAAATTGGCTGTGGCCAACTGTCAGCAGCAAATCGAGGTAAATCGATCTTTGCCAAGTGCTCAATGAAAAGATCAGAGCAATTTAATAATGTTAAAAACCACAACAGTCTGTTTCATACTATGAAATCATCAGGTGGTTACTTATTTGGCAGCATGTGTTGGCAGGTGGTCAAGTGGTTAAAGTGCCGTGCTTATGATCAACATAGTCTTGGTTCAAAACCTACTTGCACCATTCTGTTATGTTCTTGGGAAAGACACTTTACGACACTTTCCCCTGCTTGGTGGTCTTGACAAGCAGTTTTAAATTACAGTAATATTTCTACTAAATTACTAGCAAATAGCAATATCTTGGCATGTCTGGAAGCAGATCGGGGTAATTGCCTACCCTATATATTAGCACCTCTGTCACTTTCCTGTGAGTCAGGAGGATAAATATAGAGATAAAATAAAAAAATTGTTAAAATCAAATTGTCAGGTGGATTAATTTATTTGAATAAGTAACCACCTGATGAATCTATAAAGTGAAATGGACTGTTGTGGTTTTTGAACATTGATAAAATGAATTTTGTAAAGACAAAAACATTCCTTTAACCTGTTTTATCTGATTAAGAAATTAAGAATGGATAAAACAGGCTGTAGTGCTGTTTTTTTTTTTTTAAATAAATGAAAAATCAATATATATGTTCTGAATTTCATTGAGCACTCTACAAAAACATGTCGATAACTTTTTTCCTAATTAATATATATTATAAGAATTTATAAATATATTGCAATATATATATAGCAAGAGTGAATTGATCTTTATTGCAAAGTGCTTAATAAAAAGATAAGAGCAAATTAATACAAAATTTATTTAATCACTATTTTAAAAACCACAACAGTCTGTTTCATCCAATAAATTTAGTCTGTTTCATTCATATTAGGTTAAGAAAAGGGGAGTTGAGTCACCTTAAAAAAAATGCATCTTCTGTACTTGCATTTACTACATTTTGAGTTATTTTTTTCTTATATTATATCAGAAGAATTGCATTATTTGCTTGAATTTAACACACTGCATATTTCTGAGCATAAAGATTGAAAAAAATTTTAGTTTTTGAAATAGTTAAAAATTTTTCAAATGTACTTTAAGAAACTATGTTTCACAAAACTACATATTATTTATCAAAATATGATTAACTTTTGATGTGCTTTGTTTTTATTATTAATGGTTATATTCTTTATTTTTCCAGTAACCACCTGACAATTCTATAGGATGAAACAGACTGTTCTGGTTTTTGAAAAAATACTTATATAAAATTTACTATTGTAAGATGTTTGAATATCCTTTTTCAAATAGAATTTTTCTACTTAAATTAAGATCAAAATTCTATTTAAATAAAGATGCAACAGATGTTTGTCATTTTTTAAATAGTGATTAAATAAAAATATTGCTTGATCCATTCATTAAGCACTCTGCAAGGAGGAAGAATGGTAATGTAATGGTAAACAATTTAAGACAATTAGGGTAGAGGCACTGTACATGAATTATCCAAGTAATGAAACAAGATGCTTTAAAAAAACATTTTGTTTGTCTATTATAAAAACAAAGAAAATTGTGAATAACAAGAATAGGAATTAAAATTGGTATCAGAATCAAAACTTTTTGCTGGAATTGCAATTGAAAAAAAATTGGCATTGTCCTATCACTAGTTGTAAATTAATACCTCCAAGCTGAAAATTATAAAACTATTTCTTAAAATACAAAAAAATTTATATATAAAAAGATAACAAAAAAGTTTTAGTGATTTTTATTTTTCTATTCTCTCATTCTTTGAGGCTACTGTTTTCCCCATTAGATAGTTTCAGTTTTTACTTTACCTGAAAGACAGTATTACACTCTTTAACAACAATGATGGTGGTAATTACTGGAAAAAACAGTGATATTTAATTGTTCAGCATTGTTTGGTTAAGATAGAACTGATTTAGATTTAATTAGGTTTTGTTTTTTTATATCTTTGTTTATATAGATCCATAATATATAAATTTGTCATTGAACTGTCAATATTTTTTGTTCGACTTTATGTTTATATATAACTAGTGTTTGTTATTTTTATTTGCTTTATATTTTATAGTGAAATTGATACTTAAAGAGAATTACTGATGTTTGTTAGATAGCTAAATTATGTTCATTTATTTTATGCATTAAACAAGCTTTTTTTAAAATTTGATTTAGATACCAGAAAACAGAGTACGTATGGAAGCAGGTTCTGTTCGAACATCATCACTTTCAACATCAACCTTGGATGACAGACACAGGGCTTCTAGAATGCGATTAACATCAGATTTTGTTAATCATTCAGATAATTCAGTCCCAAGTTCGCCTCATGCCTCTGGTTTTGATAATTCTGAAAGTAGTTCATCATGTACAAGTGGTGACACTCCTATTACCCTCAATTTAATTCAGTCCCCTTCTCCTGAAGTTTTAGAATTACCAGTGAAGATTGACAAGCAAGCTTCAAATACAAAAGTTGTTTTATCAGATGCTCAATCACATCTCACCAAGCGTCGTCATGGTCGTATGTCACCTCATTTACAGCCATATTCAAGGACTAAAGCAACTAGAAATGCAGTTCCAATTTCTGAAAATTCTGCTTGTGCTAGTTCTAGTTCTGCAGCTGTTACACCTCTCTATCACACGTCGTCACGTCGCTACCATGTATCATGGGATGACCAGAAGCCATTGTCTCCCCCCCTATCATCAAATTCTGGTAATTCAAGATCTTCTAGAAGAAGGCAAAGAACACGTATAGATGGAAAAGACGATAAATCTGCTAACAACTCAGATGATGAACATGATGATTCAAGACTTCAACGACTTAATCAAGGCATTGATTATGAAGAGGTTTGTGTACTGTTTTAATTTTAGATTTTTGCTCTATAAGAATAATGATATTAACATTGTGTTTAAGACATAAGATTCAAGTTAAAAAATGGAAAATCAAGTTGGTTTGTATAGCAAAAGCTTTTGTGTGGTAAATATTAACTGCAATCCCATCTTAATTATCCCTAAGAATGTCATAAATTAGCATTGCTCACTTTGCAATATTATGTCTAAATGACTCAATTACTTGTAAAGAAGGGCTAATGTACAGTTTTGAGTCCTTGGCAACACTGTTTTAATTCCAAAGAATGGAACTAGATTTTTATGCATCTGAATCAGAAATAATAACCAATGCATCAACTCAACTGTTAAATGTGCAGATTTGCCAATAATTTACAATTTTTATATAAAAAACAAAACTGAAAGACTAATATAATAAGAAAAGTTATGATAAAAAGTAATTGACATATTTAAGTGACTCTGCAATATTTTTATATCACATCTTTGTTATTTACATTCAATCTTTGTTATTTATATCACATACCATCATTGAATTAAATCTTGATAAATTTCTTCTATTTAAGCTGACTTTAACATTAGAATGACATTTTAATGAATTGTGCATACTTATACACACAACATGAGCACCAGCAGATCCAGCTAGGACACACCACTTTGGCCTTAATGTTGCAAATGTAAAAAATCCAACTTTAAATCCTGGGTACCTTTCTTTAAATGATTTGTACAGCTCTTTTAGCATACATAAAACAAGCCTTTTCTGTTCATAAACATTAGATGCAATGCTGACTTTGTCATAAGCATCTGCCATGATTCTTGTATTTTATTGTTACAATAAAACTTAGTACTGTAGTAATATTTTTGATTTTACTATTTAAAGTTTTTTCTTTTCTTGCTGGTGGTTTGGTGTGAATTCCTTGGAAAATTGCTGTGGGTCTCCTCAACATGTTGTTTAAATAATGTCCAATTGGCCTTTTGATAGTTTGTTATTGTTTTCAAAAATTAAAGTGAGTTGTTTTGGTCTTGTGATGTATACTAAAGCTGGAAGTAAAGGTAAGTGATTGGATGTGAAGGAGTGGATGGTCTGCCAGCTAGTGTGATTATAGAAGTCTGCTGAAGCAATAGTGATGTTTGGTGAAATAGGCTGTTGTATTTGATTAGGTGGTAGATCTGTTGGAGTGTTTGTGTTTAGTGTGATATGATTGGAGTTAAGCAGGATGTCTTTGATCAGTTTTCCCCTATGGTCTTTGTACTATAACAGTTAGTAAGCGTTAACATCTGCTGTGATGATTGTGTTTGGAAGATTTGTTATGGTTGTAAATGTGCTGGATATAATTGAATCTTTTTCTGTGTGTGATAGATGAGTATGATGTTTGAGTGGAATGTACATGTTTGTGATATGTAATTGCTGTGATGTAGAAAGGTAAATTTTGATGATTTGTAGTTCAATGAAAAAGGTGTTTGATCTATTAAGTTGTGAAAAACTGATGTTGTTTTTAATGTAAATTAGGAGGTCTGCTCCTTGTTTGTGAGTGGAATCTGTTTTGATAGGTGTGAAGTGAGAAATGTTTGCTGTTTTGTAGGATTGATTGAATTTTGTCGCTTGTATTGTAATAAGTACTTGTATTTCATCTGTTTTGTTGCAGATGCCATTTGCATTAAGTTGCAGGACTTTGAGAAAGCTCTTTGGTGATGTTGTGTTTGTTTGTGTGGTGTGTTAAAAGTGCTGTGAAGTGTGCAGTACCATGAGTTGTTGTAGTTCTTTGTTGTGATTTAGTAGTATTTTGAATGCATCTAGTGCTTTGTGTAATTACATAAAATAGATGTTTGATATTTAATAATAGGTTTGGGACAATTGTCACAAATCCATTCATGTGTTTGTTGTCCATGGTTTGGGTGCATGTCATCCCCAAGAAGCAGCAATCTGATCTTCCAGTTTGTGAGTAAATTAAAAGATTGACTTTCCTGAGAAGCCAGAAATGAGTCTTTTCTTACCAGATAAAGCAAGAGCTTCACCCAATGGAGATTATACAGGAAGCAGAAATACCCAATTTGTAGTGCTTGAAAATCAACCACCAGTGTCCTAACCTCAATGAGGCTGACTTATTTAGGAAGGTACTTTTTGAACAGATACCTTTGCCAAGTACGTGAATGTAGACCTTTTTAATCTGCATGATGTCCAAGGCAGTGCGAAAAAACGTTTTTGGTAACATATCATGAGTTTGCAGTGTAACCCTGTGAGAGGGTTTTTATTTAAGAGATTTTCTTCTCCCAGACTGCTTGCTTGCCACAGCTATTGAACACAGTCTGTCCAAGTTTGAAGTTACCATCTTGTCAACTACATTTTGTCTGGTTTCTATCTTCAAACCTCTTTGGCCTCTCTGGATATTTGTAACAAAAGAAATAAATTCTCTGGCAAACACAGCTTTACTGGTCACCAAGACATGCAAACTTTTCCTTCACGTTAAGATAGTAGTTTATAGGAAAGCTTTGGAGAATTCAGATCCAACTTTAACTTTTGTCTTTGAACCTGCATAAAGACTCATCATTGCTTTCACCAAGATCTTTGGTAGTCCTTTCTTCCATAGTGCCCATTGCATTAATCTTCTTGGAACTCTATCAAAGGCCTTCTCTAAATCCATGAAACACATGTACATTTTTTATCCTTCTCCCTGTAATTGTCTTGCATTATTCTCACTATTAAAAGAGCATCTGTTGTCCCTCTTGGCATAAAGCCAAATTGCATATCATCCACCACCACCAATGCTTTTATTCTTTTCTCCAATACCCTTTCAACGATTTTCATTTCATGTTCCAATAACTTCACTCCTCTGTATGCTCCACAGTTTTTTTACATGTCTTTTTTCCTTGTAGATTGGCACCATCACACTAGTCTTCCAATCTTCCATCATTTCTTTCCCATATGTTTTTTTCACACTCTCTTTCGATCCTTCTTGCTGAATGCAAGTCTGCCATGTATTCCTCTCAAACATTGTCCACAGTTTACATCTTGTCCTTCCTTTTAAAGACTTCACAAGCTTAAACACATTGTTTAGTTTATTAAATTTATGTGATAAACTAAACAATAAACAATTTATAAATCGTTCATCTCTTGCTCAGCCTCTCTCCTCTACTGGTAATTTTTTTTGTTTGATCTCTCTCTTTTGTAATTATCTTTATTCTCTTCTGATCAAATCTTGCACATCTCTCTAAATGTGCTTTTTTTCTCTTTATTGCTTCTTGCACTTTCTTATTCCACCACCATGTGCTTCCTCACTCGCTTGTTTGTTTTCTCTTTCCACAAAGTTCTTCACAAGCTTCCAAAACTGCATCCTTATGAACCCCACAAATCTTTTGCTTCAGTATTAACTAATTCTTTCACCTTATCCTTAAATTTTTTCCTTTTTCTTTTAATTCCCATACCCTCCATTGCATGTTCCATTTCATTTTTATCTGCTTAAACAGGTTTTCCTATCTTCACGTCAACAACCACTAGTCTAATATGCAGTTCCCAAGGGATCACCTTGACATCTTTCAAGAACTTTCTGCTTTTTCCATCAAAAGTAAATCAATCAATGTTTCATTACCACCTGAACTGGAAGTCACCTTCCTTTCTCCTTAAACCATGTATTTGCCACTCATAAATTCTTCTAATCACAGAATTCCAACAGCATTCTACCTTCCAAATTTCACTCCCCAATTCCATTTCCCCTATATACACACTCAAATCCATTCACCTTTTTTCCAACATGACCATTAAAGTCTCCAATCCCCAAAGTCAATTTTTTGTACCTTTCATATCCCATGCACAAACCAAATTATCAAAAAATTTATCCTTCTATATATCTGGCTTTCCACTTTGAGGTGCATAGACACATATCACCCATATCATTTTCTCCCCAAATATAAGGCACATTGTCATCATTATATCACTCCTTCTTGGTATTCAACCATACTCTTACTCAGCTCCTTGATTTTTGTATTTTTGAAATTTTTTTATCTTTTGCAGCTCGAAAGAACATTTGCTCGTGCTTTAAAGGAGCGGCGAGGATTTCTAATAAAAGAAATGGTCGAGGATGGAGCTTGTTTATTTCGAGCTGTGGGTAAGTTACTGTCGTGATTCGTGTATGCCAAATGCATGATTGCAGCGTGCTTGGCTTATGTTTTGTTTTATCAATAGTGCATCGCTTCCCATTTTTATCGTGTGAAATTTTGTGCAACGGCGGTTCTGTTTTCCATGGTCGGTGATTCATACATTCAGTGATGCTCACTATATATAGTAACGTGGCTGTATACTATTTTGGAGACAGGCAACGAAATTATGAAGAACGTTATACCTGCACTGCTATTATACCTGCAGCCGGCAGCGTGGTCGAGTGGTTAAAGCGCCGGGCTCGTGACCAACACGGTCTCGGTTCAAAACCCACTCGCGCCATTCTGTTGTGTCCTTGGGAAAGACACTTTACGGCACTTTCCCCTGCTTGGTGGTCCTGGCAAACAGTTCTAAATTACAGTCATATCTCTATTAAATTACAAGTGGATAGCAATATCTTGGCATCTGAGGAAGCAGGTCGGGGTAATTGCTTACCCTATATATTAGCGCCTCCGTCGCTTTCCTGCAAGTCAGGAGGATAAATATAGAGATAAAATAAATAAAATAAATACCGCTACTCTGGGACAGAGACGTGCTTATATTATAATTAATTAATAAATTTTATTTGAATAAGTTTTGTTGTAATATTGTGTTAGGGTTAGTTTTAAAACTAAATCTTCTAAGTTCTAATCCTAACATAACTTTGTTGAAACATTGTAATTAATTTGAAAATATTCAAAAATGGTAATTTTATTTCTATTTAAAATAGCTGAGCAAGTTTATGGGGATCAAAACATGCATGATGAAGTTCGAAGATCTTGTATGGATTATATGGTTGGTTTTGTTAATACTGTTAGCTTACTAGTTGGCTATAAAGTTTGATTTTTTTGGATATCTTTTGTTTTAATAGAAGGTGTTGAGACTTAAAACAATTGTATGTATTTGTTAAAAAACGAGCGAAAATATAACTGACCTTCGTGCTAGCTGTTAGTAAAGTTAATTTTAATACATAATAAAATGTGTTTGGTCATGCTCTAATAGTTTTTACTTGCATAGGATGTTTGACTATGCTTTTCACCTTTCGATTTTGTTTTTTGATAATGACAGATACTGTATCATTATAAAAAAAAAAAACTGTTAAAATATATTTTAAAGTAACTTGTCCGATTCGAAAATACACTTGTCCTGTTTAAAAAATTGAAAAGACACAATTTATCATTGAATTTTTATACATATTTTTTTACATTTATTGGAAGAGTTACATTAAGTTGTAATTCTCATCTTGTACGACTACTCTTCAATAAAAACGTATCACGTCACCCCCATGTTTTATCATTGTAATTTTATATAGGATTGAAATGCCAATACATCCAAATGTCATTTTTAGTATGATCGTATTGTCATCTTGTTTTGAACTGTTAAACGTCGTAATGCTTGTCTAAAAGATTCAAAGAATTCTATGCATAATTCATGAAACATTCTTGAATTATGTGTAGAATTCCTTGAGCATCAATTTAATTTTTTTGGAAATAAAATCTAATTTCCCTAAAAGATTTACAGAGTTTCACTTAAGTTATTTAAACTCATTTGGTAGCAGTCATGTTGATTTTTTGCTTTTAGTTTATTTCAAAATACTTCTTTAATTTAATCTAATACTTCGTTTTTTTATAATCATCGAGATTTTGTATGTTTTTACAAATTTTACGATATACTAATATTTTATTCTTTAGTTTTTGTAGCTCTGGGTGTTTGGTGTATTTGTTGTAACAATATGTCTGAATTCATCTCTAGACTAGGCAATTCTGACATAGACTGTCCTATAATTCGTCAGAGTTGTGATAGTCCACAAAAGCTGGCTATACTGTTTTGATGCAATATTGCTAAATGGGCACAATAGGCTTGCGAAAAGGTTCAATTACGATGTGGGTCTACTTTAGGTTCAGAAGATTTTGAATTACAATTTTAAAAATCTATCTCATTTCTAAAATTGCTTTAATACTTGTTTATTTTACTCTTTTCTGACAGATGAAAAATTCTGATTTTTTTTCTGACTATGTAACTGAAGATTTTATGGCTTATATTGGACGAAAGCGTCTTCCTCATACATATGGCAATCACCCAGAAATTCAAGCTATGGCTGAAATGTATAATCGTTCGTTTGAAGTCTATCAATACAGTACAGGTAAGCATTGTTAGTTTAGCCTAAAACGCACATTTGTAAATGAAATCAAAAACTTATTAAAGTTTTAAGTTTGAGTTGAATTTTGTTAAACGTTCTATTTAATTTGTTTTAGTCTATTATTAATTTTTTGCTATATTTTAGAGCCCATCAATACTTTTCAGTCTTCAAACGTAACAGACAACGATCCTATAAGAGTCAGTTATCACAGAAACTCTCATTACAATGCCGTAATTGACCCTCATAAAGCGAGTGTTGGTGTTGGTTTAGGTCTACCATCTTTTCGGCCAGGAGTAAGTTTTAATTGCCGTTTGACGTAAGTGTGATGCTTTTAAAAACATGAAACTTGCCTTAATTACATTATGAGTTTTGATAAAGCTGCAATTACCTTTATGACTTTTTCACTTTACTCTGAAAAGAAAAGAAAAATACTCTGACCCAGAAAGTGCTGGTTTGGTTATAAACGATGAAAACAAAATAGAATGAAAGGCAATGTATTGATATGTAGCATTCAATCGTAGAAAACTTTTTGTTTGTTTTGTACGTACTGTATTTTACTGTGCTTATTTTTTTTATTCTGTTTTAATCGGTTTCTTGAAGTTCTTATATCTCATCTCGCGTACCACAACAATTAAACTTTTACTATTTTAGTTTATTCTGCTTTATGTGATTATAGTAAAACAAGATGAAATGTTTTTTCAGCTGGCTGATCAAATGCTTCTTGAAGATGCTCAGCGCGCCTCCGAAGAAGCTTTTCTTGAGGAGCAAATGCTCCAGGATAAACTTCGAGCTGCTGATTGGGAAAATACTGAAGATGAAATGCTTCGAGAAGTGGCGCAGGAATCCTTTGTCGAGTATCTTCGCCAACAGGAAGAGTTAGCCCAGTCTAGTAAACCTATATCCCAGTCCAGTGAACCTGTATCTCAGTCCAGTGAACCTGTATCTCAGTCCAGTAAACCTTTATCCCAGTCCAGTAAACCTGTACGTTGAATTAGTAAAATGCTTATTGGCGTGGACTTGTGAATTGTACATTCTGTCCGCATGCTGGCTTTGATCTTGACATGCCTGGCGGTTGTTTTTATTGTCAACGTGTGATAGTAGCTCGATTGCTTTGCTATTTACGAAGTGTTTATATTTTATAACGTAGTAGAATGCTCAACTAAAGATGCCTTGCAGGCAGAACCCAGTGAAGGCAGCTCACTTTCAAAAGAACCAACTTGTTCTCGCGAAATGACGGATTTACATAAACTTCCTTCTGAGCAGGCGAGCTTAAATTTTTTTGCTGTGATTTTGAATGAATTGTTTTTTTCAAGCTTTTTAAATTTTAAAGTTAAGGAAGCAAATCAGCGATGCTTTTACGCCAACTTACGTCAAACCTATGAGTCATGACGCAGAGTGATTTAATGTACCTGAGAAATTACGTTGCGTAACACACGACGTGATCCAGAGTACGTTCGTAGTATGGCCACAATAGCTGCGATTTGCTTTTTTACGACAGCTTATTCTTTGATTATTTTTGGATGTTGTTGCGTCTTTGTGAATCTAGTTTTTTTTCGGCAACTCCTATTATAACTTTGCATTTAATCACTATGATGAAATGTCGGCATCGTGGCCTAGAGGCACAAAGCGTTGTTTTATTGATCGACACGGTCTTGGTTTCTGCCATATTATGCTGTTTTATTCTTGGCAAAAGCATTTCTTTTTGCTCTGCAGCCTTTACAAGCAGCTCTAAATCACAATCTCACCGCTTCATAAAGATTAAAAAAATATAATAAAAAAAATTCAATCGGACTTCAATGCTCGGCAATGCTCTCAGTAATTGCCTGACGGTTTCCCGGAGTTTAATGCCTCGAATTTCCTCGTGCGAATCAGAAGGATAAATATCAAATGTTTATATTGGTGATTTTTTTTCTGTTTGTTATGACAAGCGCTTGATATTTTCCAAGTTAACTATAACACTAGCCTTTGGTTGAGATGATCTTTTTTAAATGCGTCTATATATTTTAATAGTACTTTGAACTCTATAAAAAGGACTGTATAAATACAAAAACAATATAAAAAGGTCTAAAGCTTTATATAAAAAGAGCTGTACGACATACTTTCCGGTTTTATTTAAAACTGGTATTTAAATGCATGTAGATAAATGAAAAAGCATGCATTCACCCCTGGTCAACTTCTTGTATCTGCTAGTTTTCTCTTTGGCGCAATAAGACCTTTTATCGTTAAATTTTATACAGAACCTAAAACCGCGCCTTATGACGGATCAAAGTTAAGCAACACGGGACAGTTTTTTGAGTTGCTTGCGCTAGTTGAGAAGTTATGTTTGTTAAATCACTCTAGGATTTTTATGATTTTAATTTTTCTGGTATGTCACCGCATTCCAAACCCGCAAGAATTTTATAGTGTTACATCATCGGGATGTTGTGCAAACGGTTGTTGTGTTCTTTTATTTGCCGAGTATTTTTTTGTAGAGGCAATTTGAAAGTCATGGCTTTTATGACTATCGTTTAGTATGTGGCAGCAGTCACGTCTAATTGCAATTAGTAGTTGAAATTTGCCGTTCGTTTACATGGCGAAAGTTCGTTTTTAACCTGCAACAATAGTTGAGTGCAAAAAACTTTGTGTTGACTCGACGTCTTTGAATTATTAAGAAAATTTGCTTGTTTGGTAAAAATAACCATGCAGTATTTTGCTCGAAGAGATGTTGGAAACACCATTTTAAGCCAACAACTTGCTAATATTTCATCAAGAAACGGTTTGACTTATGAATGTTTGAACGGGTGCGATGCTGTGTGCTGATGCGAAACGAGTTGAATTGAAATAGTTTGTGATGTTTCTCACGTGTTGGTTTTATATTCATGCAAATTAAAGAGTTTTATGAAATATAAGGTGTTTTGTTATAAAACGCATTTGACAGCAAAAACCTTCGACAATCGTTACAGAAAAAAAGAAATTTCCAATTACTTGATTGTAAAATGGCGTCATTTTGCATGATTTTTGTGATGTCATAAAAGAGGACAATAGAAAATTTTTAAATGAAAACGCGGATGTTGACACCAATTATCTTGCAGACTGGCGGTAGTTCTTCGGTCGACATTGCAAGCACGTCTCAAGCTGTTTTTTCCCAAGTGGGTTTCGGCAACCCAGGTGAGTTGAATCGGTTAG
Organism: Diplosoma virens; assembly: GCA_963680785.1. Lineage (NCBI taxonomy): Eukaryota > Metazoa > Chordata > Ascidiacea > Aplousobranchia > Didemnidae > Diplosoma > Diplosoma virens. Next base: position 38,346,330 of record OY796887.1, on the reverse strand, counting down.
CTCTGTTTTACCAAATGTTCATAATTTATAAAGCTTTGTCTGTTTTTTTCTTTGTTTTTGTAGGAGTCGTTTTCGAAATTTGGCAAAACACTAACAAAAAATCTTAAGGTCGGCCACATGAAAAACAAAAAAATAAAAGAAAACAATTTAATCCCAACTTGTCATGAAATTCATACATTCACTGTTTATTGTGTGAAAAGGTTTACGTGACGTTGTATCACGTATCAAGTAGCCGCTGTACATTATATTCTGTAAAAATTTTGTTATGTAAAGCCGAAATTTAGGGGACTAAAAAATAAATTCGGCGCACATCATACAATTTTTTTCTACCTCGGTTCCATTATAAAGTTTAAAACTTAGCAACCGGATTAACGAAATATAGTCGTGTGCAAAAGTTTAAGACCACCTACCTAAAATTTCCTTTTGTTTTGATTACAAGCATTATGATGTCATGTGGCTTGTTTAAGATTGGTTCATCGTATTGCATCAGTCTAGCTCAGCGTTTCTCAAACCATGGGTCGCGAAGGCTTGTAAATTACCGCGCGTAAAAGAAAAAATCTGCGCACACAAGATTTCAGAAGTGAAGAACCTTTTTAGGGATCATTACAATTTTAAGACAAAAATCAAGTAATCAGACTCAGATTTAAGGTGAGGACTTTTTTTTTTTTAGAGATCACTACGTTTTTCAGCCGAAAATCAAGAAATCGAAATAAGTTTGCTCACAAACAAATTTTTGCCGACTTATTTACAGCTAAAAATTAGACAACCATTGTTGGCTTACATAACAATTTCGTTTTCTTCTAATCAAAATAAGCGCTCACTCAAATTTATTTGGGTCGCAGTCACATTTGTAAATCGTTGTTTTTAGCGATTTTGGGTCGCAGAAAAAAAGGTTTGAGAAACACTGGTCTAGCTAGATGCGTTTAGCAATACAATACTAAGTGCGTTCTTGGTAAAAGAATATTTGGGCTGTTTCTTCAATATTTTTATAGTTTTTGAGAGTCAAAAAATGGGCAAAAAAGCCAGTTTGTCTGAAACTAAGAGAGCCCAAATTGTAATTTTGCACAATAAAGGGTTTTCTCAAGGATGGTTTGCAAAAAAGTGTCCAGTACAAAATGGCTGTTTATCAAGCAATCGCTAGATTTCAAAATTTTGGACTTTACCATGACAAGAAAAGGAGTGGAAGGCCAAGAAAAACAAGCTTTCGTGATGACAACTTTATTCGGCGAATAGCTGTTCGATCTCCAACCAGCTCCTGCAAGAAAATACCCGTGGTAGGTGTCTCGTACATGATTTCAACCTGAAAGCGTATAAACCTGCAAAAAAACCTCGCTTAATTCCAATCATGAAAGCAAAGAGATTCGCCTTTGCCCAGCAGTATGAAGACTGGGATGAAGCAAAGTGGAGTCCTTTTCTCAAATAAATCCACAAACGAACAGTTCGTAGGCCTGTTGAAACACGATTTAATGACTGCTACACACAAGCTACGGTAAAATATCCTCCCACTCTCATGATCTGGGAGCTATGTCTACTAATGGCACAGTTGGTCTTTTTTTTTTTACTAATCAGAACAACAATACACGGCGTCAGGTGCCGCAGAATGTTGGAGGACAAGCTCGAAATTCATTGGCTATTCATGAATGCAATATGTTTGTGCAAGACGGTGCTCCCTGTCACCGTTCAAAGTTAGTGAGTGATTTTTTTAAGAAGAAAATATCAAAAACTTGCATTGGCTGGGTACAAGCCCAGATCTTATTTTATCTCTATCCTCCTGACTCGCAGGAAAGCGACGGAAGCGCTAATACATAGGGTAAGCAATTACCCCGACCTCCTTCCCGAGATGCCAAGATATTGCTTTCCGCTTGTAATTTAATAGAGATATGACTGTAATTTAGAACTGCTTGCCAGGACCACCAAGCAGGAGAATGTGCCGTAAAGCGTCTTTCCCAAGGACACAACAAAATGGCGAGAGTGGGTTTTGAACCGAGACAGTGTTGGTCACGAGCCCGGCGCTTTAACCACTCGACCATGCTGCCGACCATCTTAATCCAATTGAAAGTGTATGGGCAATACTGAAAGACAAAATAGTAGATGAACATCCCACAAGTGCTAAAGACCTGGAAATGACAATAAAACGCATATGGACGCAAAAGATTACAATTGAATACTGCAAACACATGGTGCATAGCATGGCTTGTCGGCAAACTGTTATCAAGACCAAAGATGGACATACCAACTATTAGATTCTTATACAAAAACTGGCTAATGTAATTCACTTTTAAGTTGATAAGCTTACTTTCTGAGATTCAGCATTATTTTCAATGTATGGCTATTTTATTGCAGTACTTTGAATAAACAAACTACGAGTATAACATAAATAGAACAAAATTTGTTTTGTTATATATTTTAGATAAAAAATTCTAGATGGTCTTAAGCTTTTGCACTCGACTGTACTTTGATTGATTGTTTTTGTGATTCTAGCTCTGGTAAACAGCTTATTGCACTTTATTGTATAATTCACTTGGTAAAAGTTGGTTAACACTGACAAAAGCAACACCAACCAATAGTGGTAGGCATTGTTTAAAAGTAGTCGTGTTCCGGGTATATAAGGCTTGAAAACTTAGGAGCAGGGCTCAGGCTGATTAATGGAGGCTCAGTATCTTCAATCAACACAAGTACGAAATCACTTACAACTGAATCCACTTAAACTAAATTTAAACTCTCTTTGTTCACACAACAAACCAATAAAATTTAGCCCATCGCCGAATTTTCTTGGTATATAAAATTCTACCACATTTTTTAACAAATCTTCCCACATTATAAAGCTGTTTATCCGCTTTAATGCTTTAGGTAGATTGCTTTAACCTGTTGGTGTTCTTAACGAAGAATCTCTTCTGGCACTGTAAAACTTAGTTCCCTTTCATCTCTTATGCGTTTCCCGTTCCATATTTGCCCCACAAATCACCTTACCCTCGAACGTTTACGCAGGGCTGCATGCAGATCGATCACTAGTTCCTACTCTTCGGCCCTACTCTTCTTCTACTTCAAATTTCTTCTAGTCCCCTTTTCCTAAAAACTATTCTTCTTCATCAATCTTATTCTTTTTTAAAAAAGCTCTTCACTTGATTTATTTTGCAACTTTTGTTAAAATTAGCACAATCAATTATTTTTTAAGTATTGTGATCAATTTGTGATTACTTTTGGTTGTAAGTTGTCAATGGAAAATCTTTGTTTTGAATAAATTATTAGATGTTTTTTTAATTTCGATAGAATGTTGTTTTAAATCTTAACTTTTTGGTATTTTATGCATCTTTGTAGTCTATTTTGACGTTTGTTGTACAGTATAACTGTTAAGAGTTTCTTCGTACTATATTTTGTGACTCGTGCTGGGGAGCCTCTCGACTCGAAAACTTTTATTCTTTGATGCTCCCTGGTCCCGTGATTTTTTTTGTGTGTTATTTCCTTTGTGGCTAAGGCCAAAATAAATTTTTCCATCTTATTAAACCTTGTTTTTCCCAATCATCATGTCGTCATTTCCAGTCACACCATCTTTATTCTCTCCATCATCTCTTCCCTGCCAAGTAAATCTTTTTTGTAGTTCCTGGCGTTGTCACACTCTGAATCTTATCAATCTGCTTACGGATTGTCCTTCCTATCATCATACTCTCTTTCTAATTGATATCTTTGGATCGTTTTATCTTCGTCTTGATCCGAGCTTTAAGGATGCGGATCGAAAACTAGGATACTATAATTCCTTCATGCCTCATTCTTAGAAAGAAATTCGATAATACCACAGTAAGGAGGACAAATACATGAAACTACTAAATCTATTGAAAAACTAAAGTTTCTTAGCAAAATCCTCGCAGATAACTGACAAGAAAGTATATCTGTTATCGGGCTTCTTCCAATTTTATCCTCTGATTGATATTTTTTGCTGATTTTTGAACCAAACCTCGTGTACTTAAACTACCTTCTTTATTTCAAACACGTGACGCGTTCGACCAATTAATCGAAATCTTTAACATGTTTTTCGATGGCAGCACTGGGTGATTGGGTAGATGAAGATGATGAAAGCCGAGTCCTGGCTCAGGTGCTCGCCCAGTCGCAGCGAGAATACTACGACACTTTGACGCGGCCCAAACCAGACGATGGGGGCTCATCCTCTGCCACGTGCAGCAAATATGCTTCTGCCGAATCGAATTGACCGCGCCAAAAGCCAACTCGGCCAAAAGCGTCGCTTCTATTTGTCGTTTTTAGTGTCATTACTCACGTTGCCGCAGCAAGTAATGTCTTGTTTTTTTTTTATTTTTTATTATGCAAAATGTGCGTAAGCTCGACTTAGCGACTTGTTTCTCGGGTTTTGTTTTCTTACGTATTCGTAATATGTTTGTTTGTTGTGTTCCACGCCTAATGCATTTTGATTTCGCTCGACTCACGCGAGGAGTCTTTTGCTGGTTTAACTAACGCTTTAAGATCAGATTTGTTTGAATAGGCTAATTTTTTGTTTGTTTTTTTATTTTTTTTTTACTTGTGGCTAAAACAAATCTGTTGCCGACGTCAGGCGCTGTTTCGTCTGTTGAGTGATTACTGTCAGCATTTTTTTATTTGCTTTCATTGCGCTAACTGTTCGTTTGGTGCTGTTACTGCTTGACAGTATATCGAAGATAGATGTTCCGTCGACGAATCGGTTTTTGAACCTATTTTTTAATTGATAGAAATGTAAAATAAAAGTAATGTTTGCTATCTAAGACTTCGTAATTGATTGCAAATTGATTATGTATCACAACATTAAATTTTATAGATTTTCTAAAAAGTAAATCGGCGTACAGTAATATTTTTAAACTTTAAGATAAATAATTTTGAAATTTCTTTGTAATTTTGAGTTTGAAAGTCTTTATAGAACTAATAATAATGAGGTTTTTGTTGTTTCTGTATTTACGAACTTGTATCTACATAATTTTTATTGACTCGATCGAGTTATTTCCTACATACATTGGACATGATTATTAAAGAACGCTGTGGTGGTTCTTTGAAGATGATTAAATCTTCTGAAACCGTAGCAAGTGTAGTACGTGGCTGTCGCCTTTAAAACTTGCGTCTCATGTGAAGAAGGTAGTTTATATTGAGATTATTTACATCTAGCAACAGTGGCCAAACCGCGGGTCTTCTACATCTTGTTTGAGGCTCCTGCAAATTCTTGAAATAAGTTTAAATTGTTTTTTCACTGTCTTAACTTTTGTCAGAAACGAGAAGATGTTTATTGACGAACACTAAGCTTTGAATTCATTCTCAGCGGGTATTTATCAAAAATAAAAGCTGCGTCATAAAAAGACCGCCAAAACGACAATTAGTTGTTGAAAGTATAGTGAAACCATTAGGGTAAGGTGACTATAGTCAACATGCCGCAGATAACCCGAACCTGTTAGAGATAATCAAAATATTTTGACGTCACAAGTTTGTTTTATGTTGGTAAACTTATCCATGCGTACTCAGCGATATCTGAACGCGTAGTAGGTGAGCTGTGCTTTGTAAGCTACCGGTATAATATCTTTTTATTTAGAATAGAGTAGTTTTAACTCTAGTTAACTGCTGCAAGCCTTTCCTAAAGGTGTGAAGTTTCTAAAGTATTTGCTACCGGTGTTAGTTACTAATCACTGTTTTCTAAAATACGTAGGCCTATTTCTTGTTTAGCCTACATTCTTCTTTATATAGTAATTTGTCAAAGATCCCAAAAAATAATAAGAAACAAAGGTATAATAAAGAAAATGGAAGTTGTAAAGAAGATTGGAGGGATGATACAGTAGACCTTTTTGTTTAATGTGTAAAAAATTTCTCAGTCACAACATAAACAACAATGTAAAACGCCAACAAGCAATAACTCGCAAAAATTTTTCTCATTGTTATCCACCAAAATTAATCTCAATTAAGAATAAACAAACTAGTCGAGTTAAAGTTTTTTCAAAATTAACAAAAATTTACGACTGTATTTTGTATGGAAGCTAATGTACTGATGTAGCATTACGTAATATTCTCGTATTAAACGACCACGTTCTAATTATCTCACCGTAACAAAACTTAAAAGATTCACGTAACGACCACTTCATGGAACTGCTTTGGATTGCTGTAATAGTTTTTACCGCTTAATTTGGAGCAACTCAAAGAAAACATGGAAATGAACATGACGACAGCATAACAGGTGTTTGCACTGTTCGGTTAAATAAACTGTTTTATTTAAATTTTTTTGCACACCTACAATTTAGAAGACTTTGCGACTCGCAAACATTATTAGTTTATTGAATACGGCTTATGCTTGAAAAACTTGGTCGCCCCTGCCTTGTGGGACGTACAGGTAATTGAAATAAAAATTACTTCTTCGCTATTTGGTGCAAATAAGGAAAAATTGATTTTTACACTTTGCACCGAAGTCGTTATAAAATGTTTTAAATAAACAGAATAAGATTTCTTTCGGTGGGTTTGTTTGCCTGTGCGGCTGGTGGAGTATGTTCAAGCTTTCACTGAACTTGAGGCTTGATCATATTCTATGAGCCACACTCTGCCATGGTCCCACCAATGCACCGCCCCCATGGCAGAGTTTCGTTTTTATCAAATGACCTCAACGTAACGTAATTTTTAATGTGCTTCTTATTTTTATCTTCCTTTCTTTCTTTCTTTTTTTCTATAAATAAATTTATATTGAGGTGAAGCAACCTTGCTTCTTGTAATACAACGTCTACAAATAATTCATTGCTATCTTAGCAAGCTACAACGTACATTCGTTTTGTTGCTTCTTCCTTCCTTTTTCTAATCCGCAGTCTTAATGATGTTTATTATTAAATAATTATAGTTACATTTTTATTATGTGGCGGAGCAGAAATAAAAAAAAACTGAACTGAACTTAACTGTTTCGTAGACAAATTAAAAAACTATTTCCATTAAACATCTTTTTTATGGCTTAAATAGCTACCACAGTTTAGCTTTTAAGACTGCTTCGGCAAATTATTCTCCGATACATACAATGATAACTTCAGTAGGGTGCGAACGGAGCGGCCGCACTGGGCCCCGCTTAAAATTATTAAAAAGTGCCCCCCTATGCAAGATATAACTCTATTTCTTCATAGTAGCACCAGGACGGTGGCATCCCTAAAATTTAGAAATCACTTTGTTTGGATACATTGAAAAGTGGCCCTCCCTAAAACGATGACCTTTTTTAGAGATCACACTGATTTGGAACACTAAATAGTGGCTCCCCTTTTTTGTAAGGCCATCACTGGATACTTATAATATTATTTATGCAGTTTAATGAGATCTGGTTTAATTAATTCTTTATTTAAAATTTTTTCATCATACAAGCTTATATATAAAATATAACATTTTTTCCTGCTTGTCCCATGTCTTAATGAAGCTATTCTCAAAAATTTTTACTCTTGTGACCCACCTTTGAAGTCATAAAAGTATTGAAGGCTGAATAAAAATTATAAACAAAGTTCAGGACAGAAGTTATAAACGCATTTTTGTTTCCGGCACAGACTGTTAAACCTATCTAGCCTACTTGACGTCTTAGCAAATGTCTTGCTAAATTTCATCATTAGAATATAAAAACTTGAAAAAATAATTTTTAACCGGACAGCAATATATCTTAGCATTTTTGAAAGTGACTCGGGATAATCAATCGTTTTTCCGCGTTAAACGCCTCAAACTCTCTCATGCTAATCAGAGCAATATATAAAGACGATTATGACGTTGTTGTTGATCCGGTTTGTTCCTTGCTTCCAATGGTGGCGGGAACCACCTTTTCTACGACCTCCCCACACTATTTTGCTATTTTATTCTAACATTAAGATTTTCGACACGCAAGCCAATCATACCGAGATCAACTGTTATCTAAATCTTCTACATTTTCTTTGAACTATCCTACTTCTTCCTCCCATCTTTTTTAAATTTCATATTTAATAATGCCAGGTTAAACTAACCAAAGATTTATATTTGAATTTCTGAGATGAACAGCGAAATTCTAAATGTTGCCAAAAGCGAGATATTTTTCAAATTTACATGTAGGCTATGATTTTTTGGTAAAAAGAAGAAATTTCATTAAGTCAGAAGGTTAGTTTAAACTCTAATATAGGTTTGTGTTGGATAAGACTATGCTCTCAGCAAGTTAATAATCTTACCTTTTCTATGAAACACTGTGTTGTCACCTAGGTTTACACTGGCTCAAGCATTCGTCAGAAAAAGATTTTTCATTCCTATTTTTTCAAATTGGTTCCTTTTTTTCAAATAGTTTCTTGATAATTTTACAAAAATGAGGATCGGTCAATTTGTGCAAGGCGTCCAATCGCCATTTTATTTTGTTTTTCTACAGAAAATCGGGTAAGTACTTCAAAGTATTTATCGCGGTGCACTATTGTCCGCCAAAAAAGAGCCGAATAACTAACACCGACGAACAAGATTTAGATCAGGGGTGGCCAACCTGCGGCGCATTGGACGGTTAGTGGTGGCGCATTGCAGTTGGGGAAAGTATTTCAAATGAAAAATGTTCCACATCTTATATCTAGCTATATCAGGGGTGGCCAACCTGTGGCGGATTGCACCCTGATTTCCAGCGATGACCTTTTTTTTAAAGAACAGCTTGGTTTCAGTAGGGAAAGAAAAAATTTAGAGAATTTTTTCCAGCGATGACTTTTTTTTTTTAGAGATCAGCTTGGTTTCACTATGAAATTTTGAAGTCTTTCGTTTGTGTAGCGGATATGAACTGGACTTGAATAAAATTGGCGGTTTAGGAAAAAAGGTTGGCCACCCCTGATTTAGATCTAAAAACAAACAGCACGGCAGGAGTATATCTCAAACAAATCAATTAAAAAACGATAAAAAGGCAACATCAATTTAATGTATATTTACAAAAGAACCTTTATCTTGTTTGAGCAATTTGATGATCAATGTTTTAGAATATTCAGCAAAACTAATTTTTTTGATAAAAACATAAAAAGTTCTGATCTTAATTCAGGATAAATTTATCTTCGACAGGATCGATAAAAAGGCAACATCAATTTAATGTATATTTACAAAAGAACCTTTATCTTGTTTGAGCAATTTGATGATCAATGTTTTAGAATATTCAGCAAAACTAATTTTTTTGATAAAAACATAAAAAGTTCTGATCTTAATTCAGGATAAATTTATCTTCGACAGGATTTATTTAATTTGCATTTTAAAGCGTTATTTTTGACTGATTTGTAAATACTGTACAAGCAATTATACTTATTTCAATCGACAGCAGAATGCATTCATAAACAACCTGAAATAAGGAGGCACCAAAGAATCGTATGGATCGCCAAAAATCTGTAATCTTTTTACACTATTCTTTTACGATTGAACGCCATGCAGGAGCGCTGCAGATATAAATGTAATTATTTGAAGAATTATGAGGATTTGGAATTAATTTTTAAACAAGCTGCATAAAGATGAGAAACACCAAACTCGAGTTTCGCTCTTATTAGAACTCGTCAGTGATGCTTATCTCACCGCGAATCGAACCTGGGACCTGTACTCTTCCACACAGGTTACTATACCACTAGACCACAATCCCGGACGACGGTTGGACTCAAAGCAGCTGTTATACCTTATTCCCGAATTTACTGAACAAGGAATACATAGAATCATAGAATCATAGAACAAGGAATACATAGAATACATGTTGTACAATATAGTGGTACAACAAGGAATACATAGAATCCACTATGTTGTACATTCAGTAAATCCGGGAATAATTTATAAAGGCCCGTTTCCACTATGAGCGTGGAAAAAAGCATTTTTTGTTTGTTTTATTGCTTTTTTTTGCGCTCGCTTCAATTTTAACCGCTCGCTTCAATCGAAGATCAATAAAAGAGACAAAGAATGCTCTTTTCCACGCTCGTAGTGGAAACGGGCCTTAACAGCTGCTTTGAGTCCATCTGTCGTCCGGGATCTATGGTCTAGTGGTATAGTATTTTAGTAACCTGCGTGGAAGAGTACAGATACCAAGTTTGATTCGCGGTGAGATAAGCATCACTGACAAGCTCTAATAAAAGCGAAACTCGAGTCTGGTGTTTCTCATCTTTATGCAGCTTGTTTAAAAAAAAAATGTAATTATTTTCGGTTTGACACTACTTGCATACATTCGAGTCATATTTGCCGTTACAGAAAAATAATTTATCGAGTTTGGGACATATGGCACTAGAGAGTACCACCTGTGGCATTGTGCATCACGCACGCCGAACCCGAGCTCACTGCCCGACCATGGTTTCGAGTTTTAAACTCTCATCAGGGACAGTCTGTTTACTCGGGTTTAGTTGCAGAGCTGGTCATATAAGAAAAGGTAAATATAAGATTTGTGGTTCCTACCAAGTGCAAGACTGCACTGGTAGGAACGGCATTGTGCATCACGCACGCCGTATGACCAGATGCTGTAATATATATTATAATATATCAGGTTTGATAGTCTTGCACTTGGTAGGAACCACATATCTTAAAAATAATTTACTAGAACAGCTCAATAGTAAAACTCTCTTTTTTAATCATCGTAAGTGGGGGAAGGTGGGGCAATATGGCACCATGAGGCAAAACGGAACATTTAAATAAATTCGCAAAAAAAAAGAAGTACAGCCACCTATTGACTATGATTACATAATCAGCCATTAAACCATGTTATTCCAACCATTTTGTTTGAACGTCGAACTTATACCGACGAACTGAGAACGATCAGAAGAATTTTGACCTACTTGATCTAAAAAGAGCATATTTTAATAAGTGAATAATTTGCTTTATGGTAATGGAGTTAAAATATTGGACTTCATGTTTTTAAGAGTAATACCGTAGGCTATTCTTCGGGTGGTTTTGAATTTATCAGGTTTGATAATACTATCTGTCATAAGATGACATGTTAAAACTAGGCAATGGGTCAAAATGGTTCAGCTATGAGTGGGGAAAAACAGACCAAAGTTTCGTTTTGCCCAACACAAACTGCTGTTTAGTATAAAGGCTCATTATCAATATTTTTCTTCATGAACTGCATCAAAGTAGGGTAACAACTTTTATTTATAAAAAGTAATGTTTTTTATACTGATACTGCTTTTCTATAATCTATCAATAAGGTAGGCTAATCCTATAATAGTCTACCAATATTAGCAGGCCTTGTCTAAGGGTAAGTTTGTTAATTGCATGTCTAAACTCGAACTGGTTCTCATTCAGCTATACCAATAAGAATATTGGCTTTCAGCTATACGAATAAGAAACTTCAAATTAGCTAAATTCTGATATTAGTATCCATATTTGAATTTATTTTTTATTTATTAATTCAACCTTTTTACAATTTTAATAGTTGTATGAAAATTGCTGTAAGCTACCATGGTTTCGAAATTATAAGCGCAAAACAAATCGACAGTCATGGAGTAAAGACTTCATGAAAAAAGCATTACATGCATTGGAAAATGGAACCTCTTTAAGAATAGAATCAAAAGAATTTCAGATACCGAAAACAACTCTTCGAAAAAGATTTAAACACCAAAACAAACATGCCAAAAACCATACAAAAATCTTTGGTAACTACAAGGTAAACTTGATTTAAAATTTTTAATAAACCTTTTAACCTTTTAAGAAATATCATAATTTGGTTTATAAATACAGCCTATTAATAAAGATATAAAAAGGTATAATTAACTTAATAATAATAACATTAAAAAGGTATAAAAGATTAGTTAGGCTTATGTATTTTTAACCAGTAGAAACCTGTAAAATGCCCTCATTTATGTGCAATTGTTTATATCACTGGGGAACACAATTTTTGTTGCATTGATACTGACACTTGTTTTTACCTAATTTTGTGGTGCTGAATTCAAATATGCAGTCAGTTTTTTTCTTAAAGCTACAGATTTTTTGCAATTGAACATTTTTATTTTTAGCGAATTTGCACTCCTAACGTAAAATGACAGGGGTTATTTTGTAATAGCCATTTGCACCTAGGGCCGCATAAGAAACTTTGAGTATACCAGGCATCAATATTCAAGTCTCATACATCTAACCAATATGCAAATAAGAGTATGTGAAAATCAATGTGTACAGTCGATACAAACAAAATACAAGATCAAATTTGGCCCTGTTTAGTCAAGAATTTGCGCTTGTAGCTCCTGCGCTTGTAGATTTCCTCGGGCAATCTCGCGTGATGCTCCAGCAGTAGATTGCCATCATGTTTCTGTCCCATCTGCCTTGGTAGCAATGTGTCCATAGTCATGAAGTCTTGATGGAACCGCTCCCCTTGTTCATCACTAACAGCCTTGGAGTTACTGGGGAATTCAACAAGGTGATTATGAAGGAAATGCAGCTTGACACTCATTTTACACCCAAGGTCACGATAAGCTAACAGCATTGTAGTGACCAGAACGTGGTAGTTATCTGCCTTCTTGTTACCAAGAAAGTTTTGTGTAACTGCTACAAAAGATAGCCATGCCGCCCTCTCCTTGTCATTTATCTTGTTGACAAATTCTTCATCACGTACAAGGGTACGAATCTGAGTTCCATCAAAGACACCAGCCTTGATTTTGTCAAACAACAATTTAGGAAAAAGCAAAAACTATGTGCCAAAAACACTCACCATCACTACCCAGTGCTTTCATAAACTGCTTTATCAAGCAGAGTTTTATGTGGAGTGGGGGAAAAAACTACCTTCTCTCTGCTTACTATGGGGTCGTGCACAATGTTTGGTGTGCCTGCTTTCAAGTTTCATGAATAGGCCACTCCTTCTGTGTCCAGTGTTTCTCTCGATCTTGGCTGTCACACATGCAAAGATGACAGGAATTTTTTGTAAAACCTCTCTGTTGGCCAAGGAGAAAGCTGACCATTTTAAGATCTATGCAAAGGATCCAGTTGTGCTCATGATATTTGAGTAAGTTGATGACTGCTTTTATGTCATCATATGTTTTTCTCAAATGCACAAAGTGACCAACGGGAACTCCTTTGTAAAGGTTGCCATTGTGTAAAAGAACACATTTGAGGCTCTGCTTAGAGCTATCCAGAAACAGTCTCCATTTAGTTGGGATGTACGAGGCAACATCTAACTGCCTGAGCAGACCAGGGATATTGTGACAATAAACAAACTGTTTCTGTTCTGAGAAAAATGTTGCAAAAGACTGGTCTCACTTTTGAAAATATGAAACTTTTGCAGAGTCACCAAGTAGATGCTTTACTTGCAGCCTGGAAGCTACTATCTCTTTAGCTTTCTTAGAGAGTCCCAAATCACGAACTAAGTCTTTCAATTCCGTTTGGCTAAACAGCTCTGGGGCTGATAGCCGATTGGTGTTTTCTGAAAAGGATTCAGATTCAAAAACCATCTTGTTGTTGCAGCCCTCACGCTCTCGCTGATCATCATCACTGTCTACACTTGAGAAAAAATCACTAAAAACTGGGACTGCAAGTTCTTCAAATGTGAAACAGGTCGAATAACTGTGGGAATGCTTGAATAGGAGATCTTATGCCAATTTTTCTTGCCAACACCTTTTGTGTTGACCATGCAAAAATAGCAGTTAGTCACATGATCTCGGGGTTCCCGCCAAACCATGGGAACTCCAAAAGGCAGTCCCTTTCGTTTTCCTTGTGTCCAACCGCGAAGCATTTCCTCACAGTTATGACATACGATATGGGATGACCATTTCTTGTCTTGGTCACCAAGGAGAATTTGAAAATATGCTTTGTAGGTATGCTTCACAAACAAAGTGATGTTACGCCTTTGATGAGGCGGTGTATAACACCCACATACATAACAGAAAGAATCAGGCTTGTTTTTACATTCACGTCTATGAGAAAAAGTCATGTTTACACCTGATATAACAAAACGTTTTGTAAATCAAATAACTCAAGGAAAAACTATAAATAGAATACCATAAAATTACTTTAATATACAAGTGTAAAAGATACGGTAGACTTAAGACCGTAGTTGGCTGAGCCTTGATAAAGAGCCTAGACTAGTTAACAACGTGTGCAGTGCTGTGCACACTCTCGATTGATAACGCGAGGAGTTTCCTACAATCGCACGCTTTTTGGCTGCTTAGTAACCTATTAGTCTTACATGACCGAGCACAGTCAGTACTTCTTCCAGGTACTTCTATCTGTATAGCTGCTGAGCCTTATAAACAGAACGTGTTGATGCTCTGATTTGATTTTTTCGATTGCATTTCCAGCACTTCTTGCTGTCACCGACTGGCACATGCTTTACTACAGCGAGATATTTGACCTTTGTTTGCACCAATTGCATGCTTTACTGATTGTACTAAAGGTGCGGCAGCAAGAAAATCTGCTAATATTTAATGGGGACAAAAGTTAATTGAGTGTTTATGGCTGTCAGCTGGTGCGCTGCACTACTCGTGACTTCAAGACCAAGGTTAGGTTAATTACGTATACAATATAGGTATGCATCGATCCGTTTTTGTGGAAATCCAGATTCTCAAATTGCGCAAAAACTAGAGCATGTAGATGAAAACCGACTTCAGATTTGGAATCAGCGTCAAAAATCTATCAAGAATCATTTGAAAAATCTCATGCAACACAAAATGAAAAAAAAATTGTTCCCCTGTGTATTTTAGACCATATTTTCACCAACAATGGAAAAAGACTTGGTAGAATATTTGTTGTCTTTGGAGAGCATGATGTTTGGTTTGACAGCTAATGATGTCAGAAATCTTGCGTTTCAGCTAGCAGAAAAAAATAATTTACCAAATTCTTTCAATAAAGCTAAAAGAAAAGCAGGTAAAGATTGGCTGCAAGGGTTTATGCACCGGCACAGAAAACTATCTTTAAGACAACCAGAAGCTACTTCCGCTGCTAGAGCTAAGTCTTTCAATTCCCAAACAGTCAATAAATTTTTTGACCTATTTGAAGCAGTGATGGATAAACATAAGTTTCCTCCACAGCGAATTTTTAACTTTGATGAAACTGGCATCACTACGGTGCAAGGCAAGCCTTCAAAAGTTTTACCCAAAACTGGAAGGCGACAAGTTGGGGGCGTGGGCAACTGTTTTCGGTTGAAATATGTATGAACATAACAGGGACATTTATTCCACCCCTTTTTGGTTTTCCCAGAGTTGGGATGAAGGCGGAGCTCATTAATGAAGCTCCTCCAGGTTCCATTTATGCATGCCATAAGTGGTTGGATGAAACTTGAAATATTTGTAGAATGGTTTAAGCATTTTTCAAAATCAACTGGAGCAACTAAAGAAAATCCTGTTCTTCTAATTTTGGATGGTCATTCAACTCATACAATAAACATGGAAGTAATTGATCTTGCAAGAGCGGGGTAGTTTTGCTTTGTCTACCACCTAATTGCTCATAAGATGTAGCCGCTGGATGTGAGTTTCATGAAGCCATTGTCAATTTACTATGATCAGGAGCTTGAAAAATGGCTTCGTATTCATTCTGGTCGGGTGGTAACTACTTTTCAAGTAACCAAATTATTTGGAATAGCTTACACTAAAGCAGCCACAGCACAAACAGCCATAAACGGATTTAAGAAAACTGGATTGTTTCCAACAAATAGAGACATATTTGAGCCATACGATTTTGCTCCATGCCAGCCAACAAACATCAATTCTGGAAAGAATGACCAGCTAAATGAATCAGCTTTTGTTACTGAAATTTTGACTGACTTACCATCAAACAAGTTTGCAGATAAACCTGATTCTCAATTACTCACACTAATGCAAACGCCACAAAGCCAACCAATTTCCACACAAGAAAACAACCAAGCTGGTTGTGAAAACGAAACAATGGAATGTAATCCAAATGCTAGCCATACCCACTCTCCCGTTGCATCGACGTACATATCACCATATGCAATTGCACCTCCTCCAAAAACATCTACAAGACCTCGTAGAAAGCCAAAAACACGACGTGGATTTGCTGCTGTTTTAACAAGTAGTCCTTATAAAGCTCACCTACATAACATTAAAAAGGCAAAAGCGAAGGACATAGATATAAAGTGTAAAAAACTAACGACTTTAAAAAAAAGCAAAGTTACAGATCAAGCTTAAAGGTCCACAAACAACAACTTTTAAGAAAAGTTTGACTACAACATATTCAAAGCAAGAAGAGGATGCCCAATGCATCTATTGCTGGGAAAAGTGGAGTGAGACCAGTCATGACGGTATGATACAATGTACTATATGCTTGAACTGGGCTTACTTTAAGTGCGCTGGTATAGAAGAAGATGACCTTGAATTTGTTTGTGATCTATGTTAAATGACTAACAAACTTTTTATAGGCCTGCTTGTAAACTAAATTTTTACTACTGCCTTGTATGTAACTGTAGTATTAAAGTAGGCCTAAAGTTACTGGAAATTATGTTCTTTTTTATTGTTTTGTTGGGATTTATTATACATTAAATATTCAAAACACATCACATGTCTTTTATCTTGCATAACTATTATCCACCTCACAATATTTCTTAAAAAAATACGTTGGGCAAGATGGACGATCCTGTCCATATTGCCCTTATAGGGTATTCCATCTTGCCCATATGCGGGGCAAAACGGTTTTTTTAAGAAAAAAAAAGAATCAATTTTTTCACAAAATCTATAATTGCAATTATATCAGCTTTTGGTTTGTTTAATTTATGTCTACGACCTTGATCTAAACTCGGGATATCGTTTCTCTGCAAGCTTTAACGTAGGAGGTAGAAGCGTTTAAAGTTAAAGGGTCCGTTATGCCCCACCTTCCCCTACTTCTGGTCCATGGGACACGTTAAGAAACTGTAAATGACTGCTCCAGATATACTGTAGTTTTAAATGCCGAAATATTTCTCTCCGGCTGTAAATTTGTCTTTAGCTTTTTACCGTTTGTATAATCCCGGTGTATTGATACGACCCTTAATTTCATGCTGCTCGCTGACACCCAATGTAAAGCAGTGTCTTTTTCAAAGTACATAACAGCCAGATAAGGTAGGTTAAAGCAGTGGGTCGGCAACCTTTTTTATGAGGGCCCAAATTCTATCTATAAAAATTATTGAAGGTCCAGCAGTACACTTGAAACATACAGTGGCAGTGGCGTACGCAGAAAGTTTCCGAGATTTCGTCTCTTCGCCACTTCCTCCCAAAATCATGGTGATCTCTAAAAAAAAAAAAGGTCTTCACTTCCATTTCGTCTCAAATTTCTCCATTTTTTTCACTACACTACGCATTTAAAACTACCATGCACGTACGGCTAGCATGCGGCCCACAAAGACTTTGTAAAACCAAATAGCCCGCGGCCCACAGGTTGCCGACCACTAGGTTAAAGTTGAATTGAGATTATGTTGATTGTGATCTTCAAGTAAACGGCGCTCTAACTTTACACTCCCGCTACTGACGTTTTATTTCTACCTTCATGGTTATCTTCCCGATTTGCAGGAAAACATCGGAGGCGTTAAGTCCAGGGCAACCGTCAAGCGATTATCGTGGCTTGCTTCTGGATAGAAATTTTTCTTTTTCTTTTTTTAATTTTTATTCAAATCTGTTTGCTAAGACTGCCAAACAGAAAGCACACAAAATGACGCGAGTAGAATTTGAACCACAACTGTGTTGATTGCGTTTGCCATTAATACGGCGCTTTTGACTACTGATCCACGTTGCCGACTTGATAAACGTTATCGTGAATGCGATTTTAAAACTAGTTATTTAAATATATATTAAGATACTAAGATTTTTTTCTTTAAATTAATGTTGAAGGTCAACAAAGTAAGCTGGGAATAATGGTTTTACAAAATTTTTGATTCGACGACAATCGAAGTCATGTCAAGAACTTCAAGGTAAAACACTCGGCTGAAGCTCAAGAAATAATAATAAGCCGTGATATTGCTGCCAGTGACGTACAGTAGTTCGGTTTTTATTTCAGGCGATAACCTAAGTGTTTGTGTGAGGGTATCGGCTGGGAGGCTACAAACCACGACAGTTGAACAGCGTGTGACCCTGATGCCGATAAGTACGCTGCTTGATGCGATAATGTTCACGGGGCTGGATACAACCCGGAAGTGATCCGGAAAAATCTATGATCCTGTAGATTTAATAACAACTTTTGATTGTTCAATTACATCGGTCTCTCCGTCGCCGCCTCTGCGACTCTTTTTCAACAGCGCAACGCTAAGAAGGCATCGCGAACTCAAGACACGTTTTGGCGTATATTTTCATCTCTCGATTTATTCTCTTGAATCGCAGGAAAACGTCGAAGGAGCTATACTTAGGGCAACCGTAAATATGATGTAATTGAAAGCTTCGGCATAATAGATTATATTTTGCATTCTAATTCTAACATTTGCTTCAGAGCGCGTACATAAGATGAATTAATTCGAGAGGGCTTTGCGAAATCTGGTGCCTGTTAATCATCTGTTCTTTTTTAAAACAAAGAGTTGATAAAGGAATACGATTTTATTTTTGATTTAAACTGTTCGAGTGTCGTTCAATTTATTTTGTTTTATTAAGGAGCCACATTTCTGATAACTACTGATGAACAGCAAGTAGATTAGCTTTACCATAAAAGCAAATACCATACCATAAAAGACTCGAAACAAGTTGACCAGGGGCACGTATCACATGAAAAAATCGTTCTTCAGAACTCATTAAAATGCAAAAAATCAAGGTTAAATAAAACAAACAAATAATGAAAAATAGTCAAACGTAGGCTAGGACTTGTTTGATTCTGGCGTGGAGGAGTCAACATCTTGAAATGGAATTTCGAGAGCCTAAAAAGATTAATCACTGGAAACATTGCTTCATGGTTACAAAAGTGATAAATAATGTTTCGCATGAGATGTCTCTGATTGGTCAAGACCATAGCTAGTTTTACGCTACTGCCGTTGTCAGGTGAGTCAAAATAGAAGTCAGCTAATACACGTAACAGGCTGTTGTTTTTTTAAAAACAGTTTCCGCAAAATCTACAAAACCAAATGCATAACCTTACCTGTTTTTTGTCTTTGTGAGGCGGTGGACCAATCAAAACCGCGACTTCATCATAGGTAAGTGTTTCACGCTGAAGCAATTCAGTGTACAATGTTTCTAACAGTTCTTTGTTGTCGCTTAAAACTTTTTTTGTTCGTTCGTATGCACTGCTCACAAGTTTTTTTACTTCCTAAAAAAATTACATGAGTTAAAGGTAAAAGCACAAATTAATTTTCTGAAAAACAAGGGATTTATGCAAAAAAGATCGAATGGTTATTAAAATATCAAAGAATAAAAATAGTAAGCATGCAAGAAATTTATTGAATAAGTTAGGTACAGAAAATCGAAATTCAATATAGCCTATATGGTAATAGCAATGAATTGCATAGGTTTTACAAAAAATTCAGTGCTAAAAAAATTATTTAATAACTACTATTTGCTAGTTTAATATACGTTTCCACAACTTGGGCGACACGCAAATCAACAAAAGTAAGAGAATCAGAAAATTAAATATGCCGGGACGGTTATCATAACTCAGCTGGATCCTAATCTTAACGGCGGGCATAAGCATGGGCACAAGCGTGTATTGATCCAAGAGTGATTGATACTGCACAGAGAGACATAGAAAACTAGGGGTGCACAGAAAAACCAAAAAACCTACAGCGTCAATAATCGTAGCTAATGCTTCACTGTAAGGTCGGACTTGAAGGGCTCCTTCTTGTTTAAAAGACACAGGACCAACCGTTTCATTGAAGCCGAATTCTTTTATCTAGTAAGAAAAGCAAAGTTAAACAATTTTTAATTCGTTGCCAAGTTACTTTTTGCATCAAAAAATGCACATCAAGGCTACTAAGTTCTCCTGTTGTTAATGGTTGTAACAATGATTATGTTTATTTTTCATGCAGAATGCTTAAGTATTTTTGATTTTTTTTTAATGACATAAACTTTTTAAGGCAGTTATAAGTCACATTTTCTTGTTTAAAATAACTAAATAAAAGACGTGAAAAGAGTAATTTTAATGCTCTTGAAATATTGTGTTTCGTTGATTTTGTACTAACACATCAGTCCTTGTGTTTTCGCTATTCAATAACTAGTCAACCTGTACAATTAGACTGAAATAGCAAAGAGTTATAATCAAGCACGACGTACGGCATTACTGCATGTTCACAAACGTAATATAGTGTAATATACCAGTGCTAAATTTGGAATATTTTAGCATGCATGACTTACCTGAGCATAGGCCATTTTCGTGACACGATCAAGATCATCTTGGGCACCTTGAGTCACGTTTCCGAACATCAAATTCTCGGCAGCTCTGCCTCCGAGTGCCATGCACATGTTGTCGAAGAACTATCAACATACAACAGCAAACATTAGAACCGCAATAAAAAACGCGCCAACATTTGACCTAGAAAATTCAAGCATTAGAATTACATTTATTATTACGAACATAAATTTGAAGACAAATTACGTTGTTTTGTGGTTTTATCGAAAATTATATAATTGTAACTAGACGAAAAAACGAAGCTTTTTGCAGCGAAATTGTACGAAATGTGGCGTAAAAAATAAAAAAAATTAAAAATATAATATAAAGTTCAAATCTGAAAAAAGGTAGTGAAGAGATTAAAGAACAGAATTAATAAAAATTGAAAAAAAAATTTGAATCGGGAAACGGAAGTTAAAAGATCGTTAAGCCAATAGAAAGCAATGTTTGCAATGGAAAAAATTAGAGTTTGTTTTGAGGCTGCATGCGGAGGTTGTTTCAGTTGTCAAAGTCTTAACATTAAAAATGTTTTTTTAACGTGATTTTCTGTGCCGGTTTCAAGGGAGCGGCGCCTCTTCGGTCAAATAAAAAAGGGCAAGTTGAATCAAATCCAAACCCGCATTTATTGCGACGTCATAAAACCATTTGGCTTTGAAGAAATCGAATACGTCACACCTGTTCCTGGCTGTGCAGATAGCGATCGGAAGGCACAGTTCTCGTGATACCTAGAATGCCTTTCGATCGCGGAATTATGGTGATCTTGGCAAGCGCGTTCGTGTGCTCAAGGAGCCACCCAACGAGCGCATGGCCCGACTCGTGGACAGCCACTTTACGGCGCTCTTCTGGAGTTAAAGAAGTGGTTGATTTGGGAGCGCCTGCATAAAATTGAACTTTTTTAAACATTTCTTCAATCCAAGTAAAGGAAAATAAGGACGTGAAAAAAATTAGCAGCAACAATAGCAAAATTGAATTAATGATAATAATAACAAAATTGAACTGGTTACAATCGGGTTTTAATTGTTAAAAACGAAAAGTCTCCGAGGAGTCTCTTCACGTCCCATCAGCAGGACCTATTCGGGTAAAACAAACAATAAAAAAATTTTCCGCTTTTTCAAATCTTTCATACGATTTATTTACTTTTTGGCCGAGTTTTTTGTACATTTGTTTATAACCTTATTTTTTTGATATGTGTTCACAAGGCCAAAGGGAGGAATGAATAAAAGAAAGTTGGAAACCACTGGTTTAACCAATTTGGTGGGAGTGAGTGTCTCGAGATTTTGTAATCACCACGACCAAATAGATAAAGTAAACTTTCCCACTTAATGGATCCCATTTGAAATTGGTCTCGATGTAGTTTGAATAAGTAGGATTGGCTTGAAGTTCTAAAGAGAATGAAGAAATCTTAAACCTGACGTCACTCGTTCCAGTGCGTAGTTGAGATGCTTCCACTCTACCTTGTCGTCACCTTCTCGCGCGGCGTAAATCGCGGCTTCATTCGAAATATTTGCTAAGTCCGCCCCTGGAAGAAAACGACAGAAAACAAATAAAATTCTGACAAGGTGGAAGGTGGCAGAATGCCTCAGAGCAGAACTTCTTTTAAACCATCTCACCGCTCATTCCAGGAGTCTCGTTTGCCAACTGCTTTGAGTAGATTTGAGGCTTATCTAAAAGTTTAATTTCTTTTAAGTGTCTTTCGAGAATTTCTTTTCGTTCCTGACGATTGGGAAGCTCGATGTGAATCACCCTATCAAAACGACCAGGACGAAGAAGAGCCTGGGAAAGTACAAGCTGTTTTTATCGAAAAAAAAACAAAAAAAACAGGCAATTTCTTACTAGTTTTTGCCAAAACTTGCACAAGAATTGCGTAACAAAACATTACACTACAAATCTGTGGAAAGAGGCCTTTGCAAGCAGCAGTTGTCATCCAAATGCTGGAATCTAGGTTGGCTTTTTCATATGTGTCATAATTTTTTCCTCAACGAGTGCAACAGCACAGCTTAACTGTAAGATTCTTTGTTGTTTACAGCAATTAGTACCTTATCTAATATATCAGGTCGGTTCGTCGAAGCCAAAACAATAACTTGATGTTGCTTGCTCAGCATTCCATCCATCTCGACAAGTATCTGGTTCAGAGTTTGATCTTTTTCAGAAGTCGAAGAAGCAATACGATCATTGGATCCGGAACGTGACGCACCAAGGGCATCTAACTCATCGATGTATATAATGCAAGGCGCTGAATCGCGAGCTTTCTAGAACGAATCGTAACATTAAGTAAGATTTCCGCGCTACGAAAACAATGAGCGATATTTGTGTTAATGCAAACTTACTCTACAGAAGCGTTTTGACAAAAAAAACGATGAGTAAAAATTGAAGGAAATGGGTAATAGCAAAAAAATTATGAAATAAAGCAATAAAAACGTGGCAAGTGATTAAAGCATCAACATGAAATGGTAAGTGGATAAGATCAAGCAGCGATTTAGTATTTTTTAATTCAATTTTACTATAAAATTTTACTTGCTAAGTCATAACTTTTGTGGAACTTTAACATTTTCAATTTTTTTTCAGGCCTACCCAGTCGGCTTTTTTCGGATATTTTTTGTTATTTGTTCTTTGCATTTGCAGGCCACCTTTGAAAAATGTAAGATCTTGCAAACCACATCTTTTTTAAAACTTCAGTAATACAGTAACTAAAAAAAAAAAGATCTTCACTTAAAAACCAATTGTCAAAGGGGTATCATTTGATTGCACGTATTAACAGGTTACTGAGTATAAGAAAGAACGTAAGCTATCTGAAACTAATCAATACAGTTTGCTGCTGGTAAAAAAATTCTGTTTACTTGAAACAACTGTCGGATTCTGCGAGCACCCAAGCCACCAATCATCTCTACAAAATCAGAACCTGCTTTTGCAATGAATGGAACTCCAGCTTCGGTGGCCACTGCTTTAGCAAGCAGCGTTTTGCCAACACCAGGAGGACCAGTTAATAAACAGCCACGAGGCATTTTTGCTCCCAGCCGCTGATAGTTTTCAGGGCTCTGTAGACATTGAATATAAGTTATTAATAGTGTTAGAAATATGTTTAGTTTCTCGTTACATTGCAAATCACTTCCAGGCAGATAATCAAAACTGTCTAAAACAAAATATTTGTGTTAAGCAGTCAAGAAATACAACTAAATTTAAAAATAGAGCAGAGGTGTCTTATAACTAATCAAACCAGACAATTATTAGGCAAACCAAATTTTCATTGTAAAGTACTTTCGATTGTCTACTAAACTTGGGTAAATAACCAAATCTAATTGAAATTGATTTTAAAAACAACAATATTACTTTCAGAAACTGAACAAATTCAACAACTTCTTGCTTTGCTTCTTGCATTCCAGCCACGTCTTCAAACTTTACATTTGTCTTTTTAGCAAAGCCAACATCTGTATCAAAATTCTAAAAAAAAACTATAATAAAAAACTTATTGTCATAAAATCAATTATTCAACATTAAGGATAACTTAAAAGTTTGAAAGTATTTCTTTTTTTTTTTTTCTTTTTAAATAATCCTTTTTTCTTTGGTATTTCAATAATACTGATTCTAAATAACTTACCATTGATATTCATCCATTGATATACACGATTGTTTATTATAATCTTGATGTAAATTTGTGGGATAAAATTTAAAAAATCTTGCTTAATTCATAACACAAGTTACAAGCTGCTACAACACAAAATTTAGTTTCTACATTTTAACTCAGGTTAGATATTGATCCAAAATAGTTAAATTTTTTTGGTTTACTTTGGCAAATGTATTTGTGACACAATAAATTTAAGGTTAAAAACAAAACTGAAAAAACAAGCCAAAAAGATGAACTGTTCTAACAAAAGATCAAACAAGCTGATGATGCATGCAAAAGTTAACACAAAAGTTTGATTTTAATCTATCTGCATGGTAATGCATTTTGTGATTTGCAACGTAGTTGGCAGACTTATGTTAACTCTTCACTTTCTTAAAATTAGCTTTCAAATAAAATAGCACTTAGATGTGTACAGTTTCACATGATTTTTTGATCTAGTGTCGATAAAAAATGTTAGATAATTATGGAAAAAAAATATAAACTCAAGACCAAAAGAATCAAAAGCAGATAACACCACACAAAAATCTGGCATGCACAACAATTGACATGCAAGATAATGACACTGGATCTTTGATTATATTACTCAAACAAATTTACATTTGCTTTGAGTGTTTTGGGTTTGCAAGATTGAGTGATAACCAAAACAATAACAAAAATTAAACAAATAAAAATGAGCTTTTAATTCTTTAAAGATTTTCTTGTTGATGGCTAATAGTTATTGTGTGCCCCTTGATGTGCTCATAAATAGCTAAAAAATATCAAAGAGCATGAATAAATTGTTTAAAATATTTCAAGGACAAATCATAGATAATTCTACCTAAATATGATGAAAAGTTTTTTGATGTTGCCCATAATAACAACCCCATTACAATATGGACAAATTTAAAAATTTTTTAAAAACCCACTAATGTCATTCTTGTGCTTAAAGTAATTATTTTTGTATTTTCAAAAAAATAAAAATTTGCAATTAAACTAAAATGGTTAGCTCTTTATCTTGAGTGTATTTTTTCCTTTTATTAATTGGTTTCAAACTTTGACTATTTTTGAATAACCTTGAAAGATTTTCATAAATAGCTGTTGCAAATTTGCTGCAGTTTATTGAATTTGACTCACCTTAACTAAATATAATATTAGTTTTTTTGCTACTCAAATATAAAATACAACCAAATACATACACAGAATTTGTTCTATTGTCTAGCCACCAATCAATCTTAACAAAAAAAAAAAATTTTTTTATATTTTCCAAAAGAAAAAACAAAAAAAACAAACAAACATCCAGGAATTCTCACAACTTGTGCAAAAAATCCCAAAAAAGAAATCCTGCCGAGGCTAAAAGGATCATTTCAAATGTATATATAGATAAAAAAATTATATTTGACACAGAGTTTAACCTTCAATTCTAATTTGAAATACAGTAAAATGAGATTAAGGTATTAGGTTGTTAAAAAAATAATTGCAGCTCAAAGTACTGTGTTTTGCAAAGCTATTTGAACATAGTAACTGTAATTTAAGATTGTGGTATAATTGATGTGTGCTTGCAAATATCTTTTAACTTATCTTCAGGCAGAAAATATTTAGGAAGCTTAGAACCCCTTAATGATGAACACAACAAAACGTGATCTTTGCTTACTTACGTTGCATGGCACAGTGCCTCTAAAACAACAGTCAATATCAACAGAGTATGGGGAGATAGATCCACAAGTGATCAGACAGTACAAAAGTGATTTAGAAATTTTGTAGTGGAGATAAGAGCCTTAAGTTGAAAAAGGTAGAGGACAGGCATGTGGTTTTGACAATCAACAACTGCAAGCAATTGTTAAACAAAATTCATGACAAAGTGTCAGAGAAAGTCTCAGACACTTGGTTCCTGCACTGCAAAATTTTCACACCATGTACAGAGTATTGGAAAGGTAAAAAAGCTTGATAAATGGATTACATATGATCTCAATGAACATAAAAAACTTGTAGGTTTGAAGTGTACTCAATGGTCTGCTCTGCAACACCAATGGAACCTGTTTCTTCAAGGCTCTGATCTCCACTATAGAATTTCTGGAATCACTTTCACACTCATAAACCCATCTCCCCATGTTCTGTTTGCTATTAGCAGCAGTTTTAAAGGCATTGTGCCAAAGTTTAAATTCAAGCAACATAATTAAGCCTCTCCATGCCCATTTTATTTCATATGTTTCCCCCTTCAACTCTTAATTATTTTCGGGAGTTTTGCATTTTCTTTCAAAATTGGTTTTAAGGCAAAAAACATTTCTAAACTTGTTTCATTCATTCTAAAATAGCAAAAATCAATGAAATACATTAAATGTTATAAAAATCATGAAAGGGGGATCCCATTTTCAGAGATTAATTCTATAGAAATTTTGTGTGTTGAACGAAGTTATGTTTTGGCATTGATATTGCTTTGCAGGCTGGGAAAATGTGGAGAAGTTTTTTGTGAATTGTACAGTAGTTTTCATGAGTTTTGTAAATACACTTTTTAAGTTTAGAGACAGTGGTCTCTCTCTGTCTGTTTTAAGGAAAAAAGTTTTCAAACTAATCAATACTTCACTGAATTAGCTGTATGAAAGGTTTCAGTCTTACAGCAATAAGTGGAAAATACTAATGTCAGATTGTAGTAGACATAGGAGCTATACATAAAGAAATAAACATATATTGGGTAAAGTCCGACATAGGAGTTCAAATGGTCAAGCAAAAATCATGTTTTATAGTGTCTACATTAAGGGCTTCTAAGCTTCAAAAATATTTTCTACCTGAAAATAATTAAAAATATTTAAAAACACAGATCAATTATTACATATACCAAAATTAATCTTAAATTACAATTAAGACAGCTTTGAAAAGTGTGTTTATTCCTAGAAGACTTTCTATCTGACACTCATTGGGAGGAATTGTCAGAATGAAGTGAGAGCAATTAAATTGTGTTTATATAGGCAAGGAGAAAGAGCTTTGCAAAACACAGTACTTTGAGCTGCAATTATTTTTTTAACAACCTAATGTTTAAACCCAATTTAAAGTAGCTGGACAGTTGGGCTTTACATACTTACTTTTTTTAAAAAATTAATCTAACCTTCCATTAAAGTAAATAGCTTTTTTTTAATCTTTACATTTTGGTTTTGAAAAGTTAGTTCTTTAGTTTATAAAAAAAACTTTTATTTAAAAAATCACAGTTTTCTACAGGCTGCAAAATTTTCATTAGGTTTTGCATTAACAATAAGAAAAATACAATAAAAATACCTTAAATATGTTAAAAGAAAAAGGATCCTGAGTAGATTTTGAAGTGCTTTTTGATGGATTACTCTTGGGCATTTTTCCAAACCTTTGTCCAAAAATTGCAAGAAAAGCAACAGTAAAAAGTACATATAAAATAACTATACCCAATTGAGTCCTGGCATCAAAAGGCGTTTCACTGAAATGTAAAAGCATATGTGTTAAAAAATCTTTCATTTTTTTAATCATCTGAAATATATATTATACATGCATAGTAATTCTGCAGTCCAGAAAATCAATTTAATTTTTTTCAATTTAAATATAAAACAGATTATAAAATGGATTTATAATTAACAAACAGTAAATTTGACCAAAGTTTATTTACTAAACTAGAAAAAAAAATATAATGATCTTTTATTTAATAATTTTTTTGCCAAAATTATTGAATTAATTTTTTTTGACTTCAAGCAAAAAAAAATTCTAACTGCTTTTCCACATACTCTTAGTAAATGCTTATTTTGTGAATAACTCAGGGAAACAAGAAAACATTTACACAACATAACCTTGCAAAACCTCAGCTCCAGAAAAATAATATAGTCACTAATATTGTACTCCACAACACCATGAAAACATAACCATTTAATTTTTATTTCTTAGGTTTACGCCAGGGGTCTCCAAACTTTGAGCAGGGAGCTGTGTATAGATTTTTTTGGACCTCCTCGGGCCAAAGCTAGAGACTTGATTTGTGAAAAACAGTTGATAAATAACTGTAAACAAAGTAAAGACCTTTTTTTTTTTAGAGATCAGCACAATTTGGGGAGAAAAATATTTTTGCACCAATAAACTGGGATGCTTCAGAACAAGGACCTTTTACTATTTTTCTCCGAAAATCATAGTGATCTCTAAAAAAAGGTCCTCACTTCGATTTATCCTGTAATTTCACTATTTTTCTTGTAAAATCATAGTGATCTTTAAAAAGAAAGTCTTTACTTCGATTTGATCTCTAATTTCACTATTTTTCTTCGAAAATCTTGGTATGTTCTCTAGAAAAATAAAAAAATGAAACTGGGATATTCCCAACATAATTCTACCCAACTGTGGCTCAAAGTGAGTGTATATGTTTTTTAAAAAAAGCTCACAGGCTGGATTTGGCCTGCAGGCCATAGTTTGGAGACCCCTGTTGGAGGCTTTCGCTCAGCCATATTAACTAGAACTTATAAAATTTCTAAGTTCATCAGCAATACTAATAATAAGCAAAAGTTTTTTGATAAGCAAAAGAACTCCTAAAAAATTAACCAAGCTAGTGTTTTAATTAACCAAGCCAGTATTTCAAACTGATCATTCAACACAAATTTTTTCAAATTTTTCTTTTATTTATTTGTCCAATATTTTTTTAAAGAACAAAAGATTTTCATGTTCCTATTTATAAGTACAAATATATCCATAATCTGAGTAAATAAAAAAAAGGCACAGAATTCTGTACATTGCTGAACCCTGAGCATTAAAGTCTTTTCAATTGGTTTAAGCACAGTTTTTATTAGTTAGTTTTCTAATTTAACCTTTGTGGAGAAATTTGAAATAATTGCACAAGAAATCTGTAAAAAGGTTGTTAATGCATCTTTATGACTTGACTCAATATGATTGAGTGTTGTTTTTTTCTATTCAATTATTCAACAAAATGTTACCAAAAGACAAATAAAGAATTTTTATTATTGCACAGTATCAGTTTAACTTGCAAACAAGCAAAGGTGAAGAAATATTATATCTGTGCAATTAAAACAAAATATCTGGTACTAAATTATAAGATATCTAATTTTTGAGACTTTTTATACTGGAATTGCAAGGTTTCAATACCAAGAGTTTGGTAAACAAGATTTCAGCATGCACTGAATTTAGCAATGTAGAGAATTTGAGGCTTGATCTTTATTTATTTATGCATTTATTTAACCAAGTGTTTGATTTTAAAATTAATTCTATAATAACTCTTTTATTTGTTGAGATATAAAAAACTGTGGGATCTAAAAAATTAATAGCAATTACCTGTTACCAGAGTGCTTGTATTAAAACACTCACAGCTTTTAGCAGTAATTTTTTTTTGTTGATAACAATTTCTGCTTCATTCAGCAACTTCTGCATGTTTAACACTTGTTAGATATTTTAGTTAACTTATGCCAAAATGTTGTATTTTATCCCCCAAAAATGTTAATTGTTGTAAAAAAATGTTGACTACTGGCTAAATCTACTAAACTGAACTAGTTGAACTTACTTTTAAGGTTGAATTGATTTGAGTTTGATTTAGACTTTTTGAGAACTTGAACTTGGACTAGTAACTTTTAATTTTAATGAACTTGGGCTCTGACTTTGCTCGTGATGCAAGAACTTATACTTGCACAAACATTTACAGATGCTGCTGTTAGAATGACCATGTAACAGTTCATTTGTATATTATCGATTACATCTCATGTTTTCAGGGTTGTGGATGTGAAAAGTTTAAGATTTAACTTCATACACCAACTCCCCAATAAGGGCAATAACATTATGCAAAAGATGATTTGCTTAAAATTTAAAAGCAAACTTTTAAGAGTTGCATGCTGTGTGGCTCAGTACATGTTATTTAAAGATAATCTTAAAGAGGTTACTGCACTGTTGCATGCAACTGCATAAGCTTTGCAGCACTAAAAGTCCAATTCTGGCTCTTTCCTACAACCTTCAACTCCATGTTACTCTGCAACCCTAAATGTTACAATGTTAAATTAAAAATTGTAATATTTGTTCAAATATGCTGCTATACAGTATGCAATTCATGAACAGCAACTCCTTATACAACAAAAATATGATAAAAAAATGTTAATTAAAAAATACTTTTTGGATCTCACTAAAAAACACATCAAAATTTTTTAAATTAATGTTCAATAAAAATTCAAATATTTCTTTATATCAGCATGTAATTTCTGAAATACTACAGATATCTAGAACTTCACTGTTGATATCTGTAGTTATAGATATCCTTGCAATACAAGGGTGAGTCAAAAAGTTTTTAGACAAATCCCATAAATTGCTTGAAGTAAAAGATTTTTCTTCCCAAAGCTTTTCATCTGACACTCTTCAGGGGAAATCGTCAGAATGAAGCAGAATTGAAACCGAACTAATTTATAAAGGAAGAAAGTAGAGTTCTCATTGGCTGAAAGAGTCAACCAGTTTAATTAATGAAAGTATTATTTAATGAAAGTAACTTTCATTAAATCTCTCAATCCCCTTCTGTGTAAACAAAAAGAATTCGTATACTCTCTAAAAATTTCTTAATCTTTTCTCTCATTGGTTGACTCTTTCAGCCAATGAGAACTCTACTTTCTTCCTTTATAAATTAGTTCGGTTTCAATTCTGCTTCATTCTGACGATTTCCCCTGAAGAGTGTCAGATGAAAAGCTTTGGGAAGAAAAATCTTTTACTTCAAGCAATCTTCAAATTCTGTACCACCAAATGTTTATTCAAATCCCATAAAATTTTTATTTTTTAAGTGATTACATTTATTTTTCAACATAAAGTCCATTATTGTCTATACACTTTTGTAACCTATGTTTCCACCTATAAATCCCTTTCTTGTAGAATTCCGGGGACTGTCTCTGACACTAGGTAATTACTTGCCTTTTTGCTTCTTTTAAGGATCCAAATTGGGTACTTTTGGGAAATTCTTTTAGTTTCAGAAACAAAATTCAAAAGTCAGAGGAAGATGAATCTGGGCTATAAGGTGGGTGTGCAAGTGTTTTTCATCAAAATTTGCATAATAGGGTTCTAACAGCCCTTGAAGAATGAGCAGGGGCATTGTCATGATGAAACAAAATCTGACTGTGCAATTTTCTTCAGCATTTTTTGGCTAAAGATGTCTTCAACTTCCTTAAAGCGTCTTCACAATAGCTTGAGGTAACTGTTTTCTTACCTTCTATCAAGATGATTCCTTCACAGTCCCAAAAAATGGTAGCCATGACCTTTTAACAAACCTTTCTACTTTGAATTTAACAGGTCCTGGTGCTCCCATCAGATGCCACTCTTTTGGTTGAATTTTGTTTTCTGGATCAAATTGATAGATCCACGTTTTATCTCTGGTAAGGCACCACTTAAAAAAATGGTTTTATTTGCTTCCATCTTTGTCAAAATTCCTAAAAAATCAGCCCTTTCATTCAGTTAATTTTCCTGGAACACTTTTGGGACCCAGTGTGCTGAAAGCTTGCTCAAGCAAAGATCTTCACTAAGAATTGAAAATGCAGATCCATGTGAGATTCCCACTGCATTGGCAATTTCATTGATAGTAACTCTTCCATCTTCTTCAACTAGATTCTGCACAAGTCTGATGTTTTATTGATTTTTTGAGGTGGAGGGTCTCCCATCTCTTGAATCATTTAAGTTGCTCCCTTCTCTCCTTGAAGCATTTAATGCAATCATAAACAACTGCTCTACATGGTGTGGATTCACCATAAACGTGCTGTAAAGCTTTAATGATCTTAACAGGTTTCCAGATAAGTCTAGTCAAAAATTTAATGTTTGCTCTTATTTTAAAATTTACCATTTTAAGGCACAAAAATACAAAGTATTTTAAACACAACAAATCATAATGCTGCAAATAAATAGAATGATGAAACTTTCCAAGATTATTACGGAAACCCTAAAGGTATATTTGAACATGAAAAAAATTGTAGGATTTTGCACATTTTGAAAATATGGCATTTGTCTGAGAACTTTTTGACTCAACCTCTTATATGCAAAGCAAGGCTAAAAGCAAGCAGAAAAATTGATAATTTGATGAGGGCAAGATCTTACAAAACAAAAAGTTGATTATCAGATTAACTTTGTCCAATTTTAGAAAATAGAACACTTGCTAAGTAAATGAGTAAACAAATAAGCATCAACTGCTGAACTCTTGTGTGCCAAAATCTCTACATCGCTTAACTTATGCATGTAGAAATCTCGTTTGCCAAACTCTTGTGGGCTTGGCAATACCACACCACTAATAACAGAAAAAATATGTAACAAGAAGTGGAGATGAACCAAAAAATGAAAGTTTAGATAGGTTTTATTTGATAATTATAATGGTTTT
The DNA here is from genome assembly GCA_963680785.1 of Diplosoma virens. Taxonomy (NCBI): domain Eukaryota; kingdom Metazoa; phylum Chordata; class Ascidiacea; order Aplousobranchia; family Didemnidae; genus Diplosoma; species Diplosoma virens. The sequence continues at coordinate 38,314,207 of OY796887.1, read as the reverse complement.
ATTGATGACACTTTTTAAAACTGGTGTTGGAGAAGGAACATCAACAGGTTCAGGTTTTAGGTTTATTTTGGTGGTAAAATACAGTTACAAAAACAAATTAAAGTAACATAAATAACACTGTGAATCAATAAATAGACCAGATCTGATTATCAGGCTACTAAACCACATATAATTACATGAAGTAATAAAAGGTTTAAAATTAAATTACACTAGGTATTAATTTTGTACAGTACATGTAGTCATAAAAAAAATTAAAACTGACAATTTTTTGACTTGCTTTAACAGGCAAAATAATAACTAATCTAGCTTACAGTTGAGATAAAATTATAGTTAGCAGGTGAAAAATTACAAAATCTAACTAACAAGGGCTTAAATAATTTAATAAGCAAATAAAAACAATTACAACAACCAAGTATTTTAATAGACCAAAACAACAATAAATCTAATAAACAACAAGCAAGACAAAGTAAATCTAACTAACAAGGAAATACCGTAAAACCTCTAATTTAGCACCACCCTGTCTCTTCAAGAAGTCGCTGTAAGCGATTTTGTTTTTGCGGTAAAACTAACCCAAAATCCCTCTTTCAGCATCAGCATTAGCATGGAATAAAAAAAAAAAAAACAAGAGAAAATGGATCTCTGAAGAAGTGATAGTAACCACAGGGAATCCGGGTTAGTTGCACAAACAAAAATTGCTTACGGTGACTTTTGAAAAAACAGGGTGGCGCTCAATTAGAGGTTTAATGGTAATAGCAATTCTTACAAGTGCTTAAACAGAGTAAAACAATAATTAATTTAACAAGTAATCAATAGTCTAATTGTAGCAATAATAAATCTAACTAACAAGCAAAATAACAACAATTCTAACTTGAGCAAAACAATAATAAATTAAACCAATAATCAAAATTGTAATAATAACAATAAATTTATCTAACAAACAAAATAGTAATAACAATAGCAAATCTAACTAACTAACAAAATAATTGTAACAATTCTATTAGAGGAAAACAATAATAAATATAACAAAAAAGCAAAAAATTACAATTTTTACAAACAAGTGTTTAAATAAAGGATTTAAATTTAAAAAAATACAACAAACTAAAAAATTAATCTTAAAAGCTTAACAATTTTCTAACAATTGCAAAGTAAATTTTCAAACCAGATTAAATAATAGAATATAAAAATTTTTTTTCATAAACCCCAAAAAAATTGTTGACAATTTATCAGTATCAAAGTACATGTAGAAATAACAAATTTAATATATTTTTTTGAATTTTACTTAGGTCATACTAATTCATAAGCTCTCCTTCTCCACAAAATTTTTTACTTCTGATTTGTTTTGCTACTAACAGACATAAACCTATCCAACCACACATACTTGTATAATTGTAAAAAACTTTAACTTTTTGAAAAACTTTTTTTTTTTTTTGCTAGTTAGCCTTTGTCTGAAATCTTCTTTTAAAATATTAGAAAGATTAACAAATTAAATTTTGATATGAATGAAAAAATATTTTCTTATGGGTTATATAGCTAGAAATGAACACAGTTGAAATATTTTGGCAAACCATGTTTTGCAAAAACAGTTAAATACATATGAGGGCTGTTTGAAAAGTAACGGGACTGTGTAAATAATTATTTTATTTGAAATGCCACGTAAAAATTACAACTTGTCCCCTTCAAAGTAATCTCCTTGAGCTCGAATGCACTTTCCTAATCTCTGCTGCCATGCTTCTATGCACTTCTGGAAAGATTCCATTGGGATGGCTCGTAGTTCCTTTGTTACGGCTGTTGTTATGGCTTTTGAGTCTTGAAAACGGGTTCCTTTAATGACTCCCTTGAGCTTAGGAAACAAGAAAAAATCACAGGGAGCCAGATCTGGCGAGTAGGGTGGTTGCTCCAGCACGGCAATGTTATTTTCTGTAAGAAATTGTCGTATGCTTAAGGCATTGTGAGCAGGAGCATTGTCATGATGAAGCAGCCATGACTTTGTCTCCCACAATTCTCTTCTTTTATCCCTTACCGAATGCATCAAACGTTGCAAGATGTCTTTGTAAACATTCTGGTTAATGGTTTGGCCCTGTGGCAAGAATTCTAGATGAACAATTCCATGAACATCAAAGAAAACAATCAGCATCACCTTAATTTTGGACTTGAACAGCCTTGCTTTCTTGGTTCTTGGTGAGGATGCACTCTTCCATTCAAGGCTCTGCCGTTTGGTGAGTGGATCGTACTCGAAGATCCACGACTCATCACTGGTAACAACTCTACTCAGCAGATCTGGTGTAATTTCAAGTTGTTTCAGGATGTCTTGACACACTTGCACACGATTTTCCTTTTGCCCATCATTCAGCAACCTTGGTACCATTTTCACACAAACCTTCCTCATCCCCAGATCTTCTGTAATGATCCTCCACACCCTCTCACTATTCATGCTCAACTCATCTGCTATCATTCTAACAGTAAGGCGGCAGTCACTGCGCACTTTTTCTCTCACACGCTCAACATTTTCGTTTGTTCTGCTTGTTGTTGGCCTTCCACTCTTAGGATCATCTTCCACATCCTCTCTTCCCTCTCTGAACCTCTTGTGCCACTCAAAAATCCGAGTTCTTGACATCGTAGCATCTCCGTAAACTTCTTGGAGCAAATTGAATGTTTCAGTTGGAGTTTTTCCAAGTCGAACGAGAAACTTCAAGTTGATTCTTTGTTCAATGCTCATTATTTGTTAACAAAAGAAGAAAAAAAAAGAAAAAAATATTTACTAAATAAATTATCCCAGAACGAACTACAGTAAAGTGCCTTTCAAGAAAAGCCTGTAAAAAAGCATATGGTTGTCACAGAATGCTGAAACTACATTTTTACAACCACAAGACATTGTGCCATCATAAAAAACAAAGCTTTTATCACTGTTGCAAGTGTTGTTTGTGCAAAGCATACAGTCCCGATACTTTTCAAACACACCTCGTATTTTTCAAACAAGTACATATCAAAAAACAAAATCAAAACTAAAATAGTATATTTCAACTTTTCAATTATTACATCTATTGCTAATTACAGAATTGAAAAATTATTATGTCTAGTAAAATGTTCAATGATTTATAATCATGGATGTTTCCATGATTCTTAAAACAGGCTATTTCTAACTAGTTAGTTATGAAATAGATTACATCACAAAACAAAACTGCTCACGTTGTTACAGGCAAATTTGATCCTTTAATGCCTAATTTGCTTTCTTCAACACGTAACATAAGTTCCAAATTTTCCCCAGGAGATACAGAAGTTTCAATAAAACTTACCTAAAAATTTAAAATGATTTTGAATTGCAAACTATACATAATTGCAAATATAATTCACACATTTTAACAAGAAACCTGATAAGCTTTTAAAGGGTAATCATTTACTTAAATTAAAAACATGTATCTATAACAACAACTACATCATCCTACTACAGGAGACCCATGGCACTAATGTGGAAAAGCTAGTACTTCCAGGCTTCCAACTAGTTGGGTCTTACTTTAGCAGGAAGTATAGCTTTCCAGATTTGTCCGGGACTAAGGTATATGCTTTTGGACCAATCTCCATGACGTCAGGGATTGAGTAGTTGTGCATGGACATTGATGGTTATAAAATAGTCAATGTTTATAAACCTCCACCAACATAACTGCAACCCATGGATCTCCCAGTGTTTCCTCACCCCTGTCTCTATGCCAGCAATTTCAATTGTCACCACATTGATCAGGCTAACAATAATAACAGCCCAGAAGGTGACCACTTGGCTGGCTGGGCAAGTATTAATAGTCTTGCCCTCCTGTACAATGCCAAGGATGTTGTCAGCTTTTACTCCTGCTGCAGGAGCACTGGCACCAATCCAGATCTAGCTTTTACTAGCATAATTCCTTATTGTTACTTACCAGATAAATGTGTTCTTGAAAAATTTCTTAGGTCACAACACTGATCTTCACTTATTACACCACCAAGGTTTGCTTTGTCAATGCCAAGGATGCCTGCTAAGCAATAGAACTTCTACAAGACCAAATGGAGTCATTACATTGCTTTGACAAACAAATTTGCAAAGACTTTGCTGCCACCTGGTTCACTTGATGTGAATGCAGCTTACTAGGACTTTTGCAATATCATCAGGAAAGCAGCCAAAAAGACCATCCCATGCAATCATTGAAACAACTATATCCTGTGTTGCAATCCTCTGCAGAATGTTCCTGCAGTCTCCTCAGGTAGACGTCTCAAATTTGGCTGCTACAGCTTTACTTCCAAACTTGACAGAAAGCAGATGAATCAATGGTCTGAAGCAGTTTGGAGCATCAACTTTTCACACTCTAGTCATATAAGATGGAGCATTTTGAACAACCTTACTGGTAGGTCATAATACTTTCCTTGTCACTGTCTGGTTTTGCCTAATGCTATTGCATCTCAGCTGGTCAGAAACAGGAGATACGAGCTGTTGACCACAAGTCACCCCAAGTTGTCTCTCAAGAAGTGTCTAACCGTTGGAGGGCCAAAATACCAATTCCAGTCAATATCTCAAACACTTTCTCACAGAGGATTCACTGCTGAACTCCAACACTTAAAACCAGGTAAAGCTCCAGGCCCTCATTCCATCTGCTCAGAGCTTATAATTCATACTGGAGCTGCTTTGAAGTCCTGGTTATGTGACTTCCTTTCATTGTGCTGGCACTGACCCAAAATTCCAAAGATCTGGAGAAGAGCGCTTTTAGTCACAATCCCAAAGCTGGGATTGATCTTGGCTTCCTTCCTTTTCAACATCTATATGTATGACCTGCCCTACACAATTTGCAAAAGTTTGCTTATGCAGACAACCTAACATTGTTGCACTCTCCTGGAAAGTGGAAGGACCTGAAGGGGACTTTAAGTCAAGACATGACTGCACTTTCAGCATATCTCTAGCATTGGAGTTTGAAGCTTAGTCACACTAAGATGGTGATGGCAGCTTTTAATTTAGATAACCTAGAGACCAAATGTTAATTAAAAGTCTATAACAGTAATAGATTTTTACATTTTGTATAACCCCTTCTTATCTTGGAGTAAAACTGGACAGATTGCTCAAATTTTGTCACCATTTAATGGCATTATGCAAAAAACTATACTGCTGAGGTGACTTGTATACTTTGGTTGGGGTGCTGGTGCTAAAACACTGCATACAGTTGCCCTCTCTCTGATCTACTCAACAGCTGAGTACTGCACATCAGTCTGGTGTCACAGAGCTTACACTTTTCTCATGGAAAATGTCCTAAATGATGCCTTGCATATAGTTACTGGATGCCTGCATCCCACTCCAATGGATCACCTATTCCATATTTCTAGGCATCCAACCAGCTGAGCTTTGCCAACCAGGAGAGACACTCTCTTTGGATTACTATGGGTTTTTGGACCCTGATCATATGTTGTATGATTTTTTAAATGGGTCCTTAAATGCTTGCCAAGAAAGATTAAGATCTAGATGTTCATTTGTGCCAGCTGTTTAAAATTTATAAAATAACCTTGCCAAACTAGGCATCTGTGCTTCTCATTTGATGAATTACAGATGGAATACAGAATACTGTATGAGTTTATGCAGGTTCTGTGCTTTCGTACCTATAACCAGTGCCAAGCCTTTGGGATTCATCTTACCCTGAACAGCTTGGGTTAAGGTCAATTGCCTGCACACTGGTGTTGGGCGATTTCATTTGTCCATCCACAAATGGGGTCTTAATCCTTCACCAAATTGTAAGTGCAGCACCCCTGAACAAACTGCAGGCCATGTCCTGGTAGCATGCCCCATACATCAGGTACCACATGAAGCATGAGGTTTGACAGTTTTGGATGATGAAACTTAATGCTGGCTCAACACCATTACTGCCAGCATCTGATCTAGGCAGTATAAAAGCTTGGGGTAGTAAAAGGATAAATCCTTGTTTGTCCCAGTCTTGTTTGTGATTAACCCAGAGTGGATGCCCTTCCAAATAATCATGACAATGACAGACAACATGTATGTATAAAGTTTGCTGAAAATTGTTATTTAATTTTTTTACTACTCCATGCTGCCATACTGACAGGATCAGATACTCACAGCAATTGCAAAATAGCAGCTTGTATATATCTTTAAGACAGCCTATTGCTACAGCTGACAAACACAGTTAAGAAAAATATGATAACTACAAGAAATTTCTTATTTAACCACATAGAAAAGACATAGCTAGATGATCTAGAAATGCTTGTTAGGTCAAAGGTGTCAGCATGGTGTCAAAGATTAACAAATTTATCTAAGATTGAAAGAGCTGATTACTGGCTATCTTCAACCCCTTCCCTTTTCTAAGAAGCAGTCTCTAGTTGAAAACTTTATTTAAGGGTTATTATTCAAATAAGTGATTATTTTTATTCATTTTTTGTTAATAAGCATTTACCAATGCATTAGATAGCCCACATATAGCTAAATAAATGTTTTTCAAAGAAGAGGTCTTTATATTACATTGGGTTGTCAAAGTGGGGCACGGTATGAAAAAGGTTAAAAACCACTGATCTAAAAAGAAGTTGATATGACTTGTGATCAACATCATTGTATCTCTGTTTCTGATTAGATGCAATAGCATCAGCTAAAACACACTATTGACAAGGGCAGTGTTATAACCTACCAGTAAGATCATTTTTTGTCAAGCACAGCCCTAGCACCAAGCAATATTTGAACAATGCACTTGATTGAAACAATATATACAGTTGTTTCAGAAACTGAGTAGGATAATGTTTTTCTGATGATGCTTCTTAAGCTGCATCCAGATTAGGTACATCAGGCAGCCACAAAATCTTTTCACAAACAGGCATACATGGTATTGACAAGGCAAAACTTGATGGTACTAAAGCAAAAATTATGGTTAAGAAAACTACTTTAGAACAAATCTGACAAGTGAGTGACTATAAGAACCAACAATTGCAAACGTTATATTTAGATGAGTATCAGCGTTCTGGCAGCCATCATTACCCTTGCTGCTAACACTTTCCCAACCAGTCCACTCCAACACACTAGATTTAGGTTAGTAACATTCTAATCCCAATCAACATGCAGGCAGTCAACGTCACTAGCATATAGATGTAAAGGAAAAAACACAGGAAGATTCAGGGGCACAGAGGCACACCCAGGGGGCTGATTTGGAGGTCATGTCAGCACCCTTTTAAATATTTTTGTCAGCCTCCGTTACCCTGATGTCAGTCCCCTTTGCGTGCCAATACGCAACTAGATAAAACTTTCGCGGAGATAAGTGACGTTTCGTGCTTAACTGTAATAACTGGTTTCCGTTTTTCTCTAATAGTAACTCAAAGGATAGACACGAGCGTGTTTTCGCTATACTCACTCCTTTGGTGTTTTTATAGACACCTCACACGTATGCTGCGTTAAATGCAAAAAAAAGTTTGTTTTTTTTTGAATTGTCCCGTACTACCTATTTTGAATATCTATTTATATATTTTGGTCGCGTCACAATACTAAATTTTTCCCATTTGCAGACTCGTTTGCTGCTACACAATCACTTAAGGCCCGTTTCCACTACGAGCGTGGAAAAAAGCATTCTTTGTTTGTTTTATTGCTTTTTTTTTGCGCTCGCTTCAATTTTAACCGCTCGCTTCAATCGAAGATCAATAAAAGAGACAAAGAATGCTCTTTTCCACGCTCGTAGTGGAAACGGGCCTTAACGTCTAAGTTCAGATAAAAATGCCAAGATGATTTTTGTAACATTTTACTCGAGATCCTAAAAGAGCCTAATCGGCAGCTGCGGTTAAGAAGCCTATTCATTGTAGCGATTGCTCCGACTTAAGGCCCGTTTCCACTACGAGCGTGGAAAAGAGCGTTCTTTGTTTGTTTTATTGATTTTTTTTTGCGCTCGCTTCAATCGAAGATCAATAAAAGAGACAAAGAATGCTCTTTTTCACGCTCGTAGTGGAAACGGGCCTTTAAACTTGATGAAAGCGCTTCGCAAAACACACGTACTGAGGTTTCATCATAAATGTAATTAAAATATTGTCTAATTTCCTTGCGATTTTAAAGTTTTGTACCACCAATCATCTGTTGAAATGAAGGTATTTATTTTAAGTAAACAATCAAGCCATTTATCTATTGACTTTAACCCGGTTTTTAAAGGCCCGTTTCCACTACGAGCGTGAAAAAAAGCATTCTTTGTTTGTTTTATTGCTTTTTTTTTTGCGCTCGCTTCAATTTTAACCGCTCGCTTCAATCGAAGATCAATAAAAGAGACAAAGAATGCTCTTTTCCACTACGAGCGTGGAAAAAAGCATTCTTTGTTTTATTGCTTTTTTTTGCGCTCGCTTCAATCGAAGATCAAATAAAAGAGACAAAGAATGCTCTTTTCCACGCTCGTAGTGGAAACGGGCCTTTAACCATTAAACAGCGTGGATTAAAAAAGTTTGAAAATAAAGGCCCGTTTCCACTACGAGCGTGGAAAAGAGCATTCTTTCTCTCTTTTATTGATCTTCGATTGAAGCGAGCGGTTAAAATTGAAGCGAGCGCAAAAAAAAAGCAATAAAACAAAGAAAGAATGCTTTTTTCCACGCTCGTAGTGGAAACGGGCCTTAACTGTTCTCGCCCAATAGGGAATCTTCGCTTCATTTCGGAAAAAACGATAGCACTGAAAAAAAAGGCAGCGGCTTCTTTGATCTTTTGGCGCTTTTGATGTGTTTCGGAATACACCGAAATTACTTTGATTTTGCGGCAGATTTTTTTACAGTGCGGCCTTGCTGCAGAATACTTTAAAGGCACAAAATTCATGCTGCAACAGGAGTTTAAGAAAAAAAAAAGAAAACGAAAGCATTAACCGGACAGCAGATAGAAGCAAGACGCCAGAAAATATTACATGCATGTTGTAAATCTGTATGATTTTTCTTCACGATCACATACTTTTATTAAAAAGAAGGACATTTGGGCATTTTTGAATGTCGTCAGATGACTGATCGATTTTTATAGAGAAAGAGGACGTATATTCTCCTAAGCTTATAGTTGTTTGATGTTGCTCCTACCTAGAACTCGTTGTGGGAAATAGAATAAAAAACAGAGCTAATGAAAAAAGCACGACTGTTTTACTTACCTTTTTTTAAAAAACGCTTAAGTGATTTGCAGCACTACTTGGCTTTCTTATATATTAAGCTTAAACCTGCAGAAAAGAATTGCCGCCAACGGGACAAATGACGCCATTGTGCAATGTCAAAAGACGCAATGGCGCTAAGCATTGCGCTCGCACGCAAAATTTAGTAATAGTCTAGGCGGTTTACAGAAAAAAAGCGTGAGGGGGCTTTGCCCCCCACGTTTGAAAAGATGTTAGAATTGTGCCAGCCCCCTTTTTTTGAAGCTGGGTGCGCCCCTGCAGGGGCACAAACAAATCCAATACAGCTGTAAGTTGTTGACTATTTTTTAATTATTAATGTTCATACTATAGTGATTAACTGGATAGCCCAAATATAATTTTATACTTTCACACAAAATACAACTTTAGTTATTATTGAAGTTATAAAATTTTGTTTAACTTTCTCATACTTATTTTTATGTATTTTTTGAATTTTACATCCTGCCATTCGATATCGTATGATCACATGGTAATATGCCCACTTGTATACAGCGATGTGGCATAGTCACAAATTGTAATATATGGACTTACTCTCTGGTAGACATAGGTTAAATGAGTTAAACTTTTATGCTATGATTATGCTATATTAAATTTTCTCTAATATTGTAATTGTTTGTTTTAATTTCTTGTTGTTTTATTTCTATTTGAACAAAGGCCCGTTTCCACTACGAGCGTGGAAAAGAGCATTCTTTCTTTCTTTTATTGATCTTCGATTGAAGTGAGCGGTTAAAATTGAAGCGAGCGCAAAAAAAATCAATAAAACAAACAAAGAATGCTTTTTTCCACGCTCGTACTGGAAACGGGCCTTAAGTGAATAAATGTACCACAAATAAAATAAAGTTAGTGGTTAACCTTCTGAATTTGAACTGCTGCAATTAAACTCGAACTTAACACCCCTAACCACTACAATACACAAGCATTCAATCACCCATATAAGTTGAGATTGGTACAACACTGTAGTTTAAGAGTTGTTTTTAATTTATCAAGCAGAACATGAACTTAAATGCATTAAGTTTTTCATTGCATCTATCTATCCAACACAATAAAGAGTCTTAATTATAAAAACATAACTGTTATAAAAATATTTTAAAAAATTACATAGCATTCATTATATTTAACAAAGAAAAATTACTTTTACAAAAATGTTAAGCAGTTGTTCTGTTTTTACCAACATTTTGTATAGCATTTATATTTTTATGTTTTTCAATGAGTACTTGAGCCAGCATGTTCCAAACAAATGCACAACTTAGCAATAGATTTTCACAAATGCAACATATAATACAAATTCACTTTTTTGTTGTTGAAAGATGCTCCAGGTAAAAGAGAAATTGTTGCTTTGTGTGGTTGATTGAAATGAACATTAACTTGTTTCACTTCACCAGAAGGCAAAACCTGATTTACAAACTGAGACCAACTCATCACTACTTTATCATTTCTTGAACCAAAATTCTGCAGAAAAAAATTATTCAAAACAGTTTATTACAGCACATTTAAATTGAGACTAATACAAACAATTTTAATGAAATATTCAACAATGCATTACAAAATGGTTTTTTGGATGTTTTTATGTTCACATTCAACTTCTTAAATTTTTTGAAACAGATATATTGCATGGATTCATCAATCATTTTTGTTAATGATGTATATCTTTTTTCTAAACAAAAATCATGCAATATCAGGTTAAGTGATAGGCAATTTCTTGGTGATGTGTGAGCAAACCAGTCTGCACTTGGGCCTAAAAAAATACTTTTAACAAGAATTTATTAGCCCTGCAGTTTGTTTCTCCTATTAGGTCATCAAGAAGTCAAAAGTATGCAAACTAATACCAAAAGAACAGTGTAACAAAGTGATTAAAGGTCAACAAAAAAACCAAAACAACAAGAAAAATACAGGTAAATTAAATTTTTTTTATGAAATTTTAATATACAAGCGAAAACTTTTTCTTCAACTTGTGATATAGTTCTGAAATAATTGACAAATTTACTGAATTAAAAAGAACACCTTAAAAAGGGTTTTAAAAAAAATATTTTAACACATTTTCTTACTCCAATAAATTAGGTATTATTTTGAAACAATAGTGCAAGCACCAAAAACTTTTTTTTGACTTTTAATTGAATTAGTAAAAACTGCAGTTTGCACAAAGCGATTGTTTTTTGTATTTTTTTAAAGATTTTAAATCACCCTGACATGCCTACTTAGACTGTTGGGAAAATATATTAATGTGAAAATATTTTTTGTTGTCATATACACATTATGAATTGGGCAGTCCTATACAAAAAAGCAAGCTTTAACCCTTTGCGGTCCAATTGAATTTCTTTTTTCGGTCAGTCTAGGTCCAAACTCTTTTTTGTGATTTTTTTGAAAGATGTTTGTGTGTATGTTAATTTTATGATTAATTTTTGTTCCGCATCATTGCACCTAAAAAGTTATTCAACTTTTTTTTCTTGCGGTCCAAGTACATGTCACACATGCAAATGCAGTTTGAATGAAATTTAATCAATTATTTTTAACACGTATGGTGTCCCGATCTTGCCCTGTTAGGTGCAAAATCGAATTTTTCATCAACAACAAAAGAAACACAGCACTAACAAATATTGAAAACACTGGGTGAAAATGGTAACACAAAAACATAACTTAAATCATTTATTACATAATTATGCACATCAACAAATTGTTTTTCATCAACTTGTAAGCATTCTATTAGCAATCAATTTTCCATCAAGCAATGCCGGTTTGGAGTTTAGAGTTTGAAATTCTGAAGAGTATGGTATCGCTTGAAGCATTCTCCAGGATGCAAGTAAGGTTTTCGTGCACAAGTTTCACAGAAAAACACGGTGGTTTTTCAATTGTCTTTAGCGCTGCATACTTGGCAATTTTTGTTTGGACCCTTCACTAACTTGTTGATAAAATGAGGAGCTTGGTTCAAACGTTCGGCATCATCAGAAGTACTAAGCCTTCCTCGTCTGTTTGTTGTGTTTCTCACAGTTCCAACAAGTTGTGCAATGAGTTTGTTTCTGTATTTGAGTTGTCTTTCTGCAGTTGGAAGATGATGAAGCTCCTTGAATAAAATAAATGAATTCACCACACAAACTTCCAAAAGCCAGTAAAACATTTTTCGCCACCATTTTAGGGTTTTTCTAGTAAACGAGTAGGATGCACAGTAGTGATCAGCTCGATCAACGCCTCCCATTTTGGAAGTGCAATCACATACAACTGTTGGCTTGATTACTTCTATTTCTTCACCATTAATCCATCGTTTGCGAATTGTAGTATCCGCATTATGCCATGTGGAAAGCATAAGGATCAGTTGTTTATCTTGCCATGCAAGAGTCATAACTTCATCTTGATGACGGTAAACTTTTATTTCGTGGTTTTTCAGTTTCAACTTTTTTAGATCTGAAGGCAATCCAACCCTGTTTTTTTGTACAGTACCAGTAAGGTGAATTTGCTTCTGCAAAAGTTGATTAGCGAGTAAAATACTGGTATAAAAACGATCAGTGTATACATGATAACCTGAACCATCAGCTTTTTCCAGCAGTTGATCCACCAAATGTAATACTATTCTTACAGTAAATGGCATTTGAGGGTAAGGTAGGTTTGCAGTAGTTGGCTGGCCAAAATATGGTTCAAAAGTAGATATATATCCATTTTCACTGTCACAAAGCACATAAACACGTAGTCCCCATTTAGTTGGTTTCTGAGGATTGTATGTTTTGAAAGAAATTCTTCCTTTGAAGCCCACCGTACTTTCATCAACTGCTATGCTTTGTCGTGGAGTGTAAATTTGAATACATTTTTTTTTAACATAATCAACAACATTGCTGATTTTCCGACTACGAGTAATAGGTTGTGCGGTGGGCTCAGGTGACTGGACATGCAACATCCAGTGAATCTGTAGAAATCTCCTTCGTGAAAAGACATCGAGAAAGAAAGGAGTTTCTTCCGTCCACTCACAACTAAAATAGTCCTTTACATCTGCTTTTTCAATTACAGCCATTTTTAACACCACTCCCAGATAGGCTTTGAATTCAGGAAATGTCACATTTTTCCATTTGTACCATACAGAATTATTATTCAGCGTTCTTCCGTGGAGATTTATAGCAGCATAGGCGTTAGTTGCAGTAATTATTTCCCTCATTAGCTCATCCGTCATAAAAGACTGAAAACATTCAAGTTCTGTTTGTGGAACCTGCTGAAAATTAGGCCCTGTATTTTGAACAGTAAAGGAAAAATGGGAAAAATCAGTGTCATTTGACATCCATCTTCTCCAACCTGGTCGAGTGGTTAAAGCACGTGGTCGAGTGGTTAAAGCACCGGACTGATGATCAGCATGGTCTCGGTTCAAAATCCACTTGCGCCATTCTGTTGTGTCCTTGGGAAAGACACTTTACGGCACTTTCCCCTGCTTGGTGGTCTTGACAAGCAGTTCTAAATTACAGTCATATCTCTATTAAATTACTAGCGGACAGCAATATCTTGGCATCTCCGGAAGCAGGTCGGGGTAATTACTTACCCTATGTATAGCGCCTCCGTCGCTTTCCTGCGAGTCAGGAGGATAAATATAGAGACAAAAAAAAAAAAAAAAAAAAAAAAAAAAAAAAACCTACAGTAACACCAGGTATAGTATTGCCTGTTTGGTCATTTGGACTGTCATCATCAGATTCTTCACCGCCATCAGTTTCTGAGTCACTCAATACCATGGTTATATCAAAGTCACTTTCATCATCATCGTTGCAAATATCTGACACATCAGAAAGTAAATCCACAACAGCTCCAGCATCAAATTTTTTCTTAGGCATTTCGTATAAAAACTAGGCTAAATAAAATCAATAAAAATTTTTCAAAAAGCAAAATCATATTTGTTACTATTGCAGAATAACATTGAAATACATTAGGTAATTTTAACCTGTTATTATTTTTTGCAGTAAATTACTCTTACCACAAACAATGAGATAGCCTATTGGACATTGCTTGACTTCCTTGAGTATAAACCGGGGCTTGTAAAGAAAAAGCCGTATGCCGTACCTACCAGAACTATTTTGCTGACCTTAAACTTATTTTGTAAATTTTAAATTTAAATTTTTGTAAGTTAGGACGAGCACTGATAGGATGGCGTTAGAGTTAGGGTGAGGATTAGGGGGCCAAAGGTTAGAAAAAAAATTATTCAAAATTGCATACGGCTTTCTCTTTACCAGCCCCGTATAAACCTACAACCTTTGGATCAAAAATTAAGTAAAGTAACTTCTAATGCTAGCAAACCTTTCTCAAAAACTGTTGAGCTAACTGGGTAGTGAACTTATAATCTTTTGATTCAATAACTCTCCATTGCTATAATTTCTGCTGGCAAAAAACATATATTCCACAATCAAACTGCTGCAAATAACACCATAACATCATCAGGCTAAAAACTAGTTTCAAGCGTTGTAGGAATTCCCCTAAGCTGATAAGTTTTCAAACTAATCCAAATCGATAAAAAATCTTCTCTTTGCATTTGTTACATAGGTTTGGACTTCTTAAAAGGGTAGTAAACTAAATGCATGTGTGACATGAGTTTGGACCAAACAACATAAATTGTTTTTGCATCCCAGACGGTTAGTTGGACTGCAAAGGGTTAAGCAATTGTGATTTTAAAAAACTAAAACTTGTTCTTTCCCACTGGGATCTGTTCAAAATCCTAAATGACAAAATCTCGAAAGGCAAAGATCAGAATGTTCTAATAAAAAATTTAAAAGAATAAAAAATTATTATTAAAATATTTATGTGGATGCATGAAGTGCTGAGTGGTTTGAAAAGCTGATTAAAGTGTAAATATAAAGAAAGATGGACCAAAACTACATAAAAAGATTAAACTAAAGTGTTCATTATTTTTTCTATTTTAAATATACCTATCCTATTCACCCAATGATTTCCAAATGCAAGAATATTTTAAAGTTGTTACATATATGTAAATATTAATCTTATAATGCATTTATTTGTCACTTAAAATTATAAATCTCAGTTTGGGATTATGAACATTCAGGATTTCATCATTTGGAATTATGAACATTTAAGATTTTGTCATTCAGGATTGTGACCTCGATGCTTTCTCACCAAGTATTGACAATATTAAAAGTATTGCAAAACTTAGTTAACTTTTTGTTTCAATAACAATTAGAATTGTTACATTTGCATGTTAAAAATGCAGTTACATGTAGATCAGTGCTCTTCAACAGGGGTTCCACAAAACATATAGTTGTGTTCCATGAGGGGACCACAAAAGTTCTTCAATTATTACAAGGATTTACAGGGTGAACACACCAAGTGTAGACAAAATCTTGTGGTCAAAAGACTCCGCTTATCTTTATTGATCAAGGGGTCAAAATTAATCAACATGTCTATCTTGAAATGATTAAAAATAAGGTCCTTTCATGGGTGGATGAGACATTTGGGAATACTGGTGTGACATTCCAACAAGATGGGGCTACTTCTCATACAGCTAAATTGGTACAGGATTTTTGCGAAAAAAACTTCAAGAACTTTTGGGCTAAAGATTTATGGCCCCCATCTTCTCCCAATCTCAACCCAATGGATTTTGGAATATGGTCGATATTGGAGCAGAATGCTTGCAGAAAATCTCATAAAAATTTTGACATGCCAAAATGCAAGTTGGTTAAATGTTGGAAGCAAATAGATACCAAAACCATTCGTGCAATCTGTTAAAAAGTTCCCAAGTAGATTGCATAGTGTAATTCAAAACAAAGGCGGTTATTTCAAGTGATGTGTAGTTAAATGACAATATCATCATTATTCTGAAATATTTGAACTCTTATTTTCTTAAAAATGTCGCATTTTACTTACGAAAATATAGTTTAATCAGTCTACATTTGGCGTGTTCACCCTGTATTTCTTATTTCAGTATATTGGTTTTTTATATGTAATGGTGTTGCATGTATGTAAATAATTAATAATGGAATCTTGTATAGCAAGTTGCAGATTGCAACATAAGTCTATTTACAAGTTTAAGAACATCTGAATTTGCCAACTCCCTTGGTTATGTAATAGTGCATCCATCATTTCAATTTTTCTTGCTTTATTTACTGTATATATGACCAAAATTTTGCACTTCACTATTCAAAAAAATTAGAGTCAATGCGATTTTGGGAACAAACAGAAGGTCTGCATTGATGATTAGAGTTAACTCAAAGTCAGAGTTAGTTGAGAGTAGAAAGGGAAAATCCACACTACATCATTGTAATTTGTTGTTGTAACAACAGGTTATTGCAAGAGTTGTGATATGTGGTCATACGGTTTAGATCTGAGCATTAGGCTAACTGTTGTAAAAGTGATTGTAAGTAGTGAAGGAACTTGTAATAACTGTTTATTTGTAAAACTGTTTAATTATTTTTTGAAGTGTAGTAATGAAACATTTGATTTTCTTACAAACAGTTCATGATTTCTAAATTTTTGTTAGTTGGGGGTTCTGTGACAAAAGCAAAAGTACATCAGGGGTTCCGCAATGACAAAAAGGTTGAAAAGCATTGATGTAGATTAAGAAAATCCTACCCACAAAGATTGCTTTCTACCTGTTCTAACACTGGCAATTTGTTCCACTTCTTTTTTGTTCATTAATTAAGAAATTGCAACTATTTTCTAGCATGATATGTTTTGATCATTTTCTTGGGCTTTGACATTATACAATGCTTTGCAGCTGCATGCTGCTACTTGCTTTCTGCATTCAGCTTTCCCATAAATTGCTCATTCTGCAATCTTGTTTGACAAATTTTTTTATTGTGGAGAATATGCAGATAAATTTTGCACAAATGTACAATTTGCTACATAAACACAATTTTTCCCATTTGTTCAATTAAATTTCAATGTTTACAAACCAAAGTATTTCTATTTAAAATATTTGAATACTGAAAATAACATTTGAGTATGACTTTATTTGAATTTTCAAATAATTGCAATTCAGCTTGGAACATTACTTTTAGATGATGGAATGGCAAAATATACAAATTGCAAAACCAATAGCAAAAAAATAAAAGAGCACATCAAAGGAAAAAGCCTCCACAACAAGTGTTTATGATGTTCCTTTGCCACACAAAAGTTGTTGAGAGAGCTGCAAAACTTGTGACAGAAGCTTTAACAAACATGGTGGACAGCATAAATAAATTAATCCAAAAAACATTGATAAAAATTCTGTTTCTTAAGCTATTAATAAATTAATACAAAAACATTCATAAAATTAAATAACATTAACTTTGAAAATTAAAAACTTACCTACATGAAATGACATAAATCCAATAATTAATCCAATAAGTGTACCTCCTAGTGCTAACATAACAGAAAATGGTATTTTATTGGGACCATCTTTTTTTGGATTTTTATTATTGTTCTTATTAGAAGAACTAGAATGGATTAGTCTTTGCAAGCCTAAATAAAAATATATCAAATAACAATATTAGGATTAGGAAAATAATTTTAAAATGATTTTAAAAACCATTTATAAAACAATGCATTTTTAAGATCACAAACTGAAGCAATCAACAACAATTTTTTTAATATCAAAACTGTATAATAAGCAAATCAAAACAGTAACAAAACGGCATGATATAATCAAAACAAATTGAAACAATAATAAAACTGCATGATTATCAACAGCATGGTCAAGTAATTGAAGCACCATTATTGTGATCAACATGGTCTTGGTTCAAAATTTACTCGTGCCATTCTATTGTATCCTTAGAAAAGACATTTTATTATACTTTCCCCTGCTAGATGTTCTTGGCAACCAGTTCTAAATCACAGTCATATCTCTATAAAACTAAAAACAAAATTAAAAATTGTAACTGGACAGAAATATTTGACATCTTTGTCAGCGGGTCAAGGTAATTGTTTGCCCTATGCATTAGCACCTCCATTGCTTTCCTGCAAGTCAGGAGGATAAATATAGAGATAAGATAAAATAAAAAAGAGCTCATGAGTTTAACACATGGGTATTAACCTATGGGTAGCTATCCAAATGTGGGTAATAACAGGGCAGCAATAGATTAATCAGTTGAGCAAAAATGTTTTAAATTATAGACAAACAATGTTGCAGATGCAATGTCTTTTGTCTTTTTGAAAAAGAGGTTCCTCACAAAAACATAATAAAATTTCCTGAAGCAAATGCAATTTACAAGGGATTTGTTATTAGTATTATTTTGCCAAATTTTTTGATAATTTTTACTTGTTTTCCCACAACTTTTTAATGCCATCATGTTGTTAAAAAAATGAAAGAAAATTGATATTTTAATGAAATAGCAAATAGAGTATATTAAATTCATAAACAATTGTTGCTTGAAGCAAGTGGTAAAATCAACAGTAAAAAATAAGCAAAAATACAAAAAAAGATCTCCATTTTTGTTTTGTTTTTGTTTGGACATGGGCTACATCAACTAAAAATAATTTGTGGTGTTGTTAGTTAGCAGGTCTGGTGCTTTTGACTTGTTACCCTGTATCTATACTTTAGAGAAAGGTGCATGAAAAATCAACCCTGATTCTGTCATGCTGGCATTCAATAAATGGTATTATTAAATTTGCTTCCCATTACACAAACCATTTGTGTTGATTTTGCCACTTGCCTCAAGCAACAATTGCATGAAATGAATGACTATTTTAGAGTATTTTTATAGATTTGTTAATTAATATAGTCTATTGGATATTCAATTACAATTCTTAATTTTTTCTTTCATGTTTTTTAACCACAAAGTCACATTAGATTTTAAAAAGTTAGTGAAAAAAACATCAATATTTTGAAAACCTGTGAACTGTCATAAATTTGTAAGTGTTTGAAAAAAATTTCCAAAAAATTAATGAAATATAAAGAAAAAATCTATTGCTATAATCAACAAAATGCAGCTGTGGATGAAGAAGCAAAAAATGTCCAAAAAATATGGCAAAATAAAACTTAGAACAAACCCATTCCAAATTGTGTTTGCTTCTGGGAATTTAAGGGTTCAGTGATAAACTTTTTTTTGTTCAAAATGATAAAAAGCTTGTTTGAAGTCTGTAATTATAGCATTTTTAGTACTAACCTATTTACCTTTAAGCGACATCTTTTATTCATATAATTAAATTGTATGTTTTTCATACAAGATTACAATTATCTGTGTCAATACTATGGTTTATAAATCTAAGTTCAATGGGTTATATATAATTATGTGTGGTCCATACATAATTATTTTATGGATGACAAAGGAACATGCAAAAAACCGTCTCTTCAAGAAGTTACCATAAGCAATGCTTGTTCATAAAACTAGCCCAGATTCCCTTGCAATTACTATCAATTCTTGAAAAAATCCTTTTCCTCTTGGTTTTTATATTATTTTATCCTGATGCTGTAAGAGGGATTCCAAGTTAGTTTCATTAAAAAAAATCACCAACAATAACTTCTTGAAGATATTGGCAAAAACCACCAGAAAGCTATTGGGAGTACAGTCATTAGTGTTACTTTAATTTAATGGAATATAATAACATGAAGCTACAATTGCATAATGAATAAAATCAACCAATCAATACTAAAAAACATAATATAAAAGATTATTGAAAATAATTTAGAATCAATAAAACTGCTGCCAAGCACAAAACAATGGACACAAGAAAATGAAAGGGGTGATCTGATCAAATAAAAAATGTTATGTTGCAAATGGATTTGAAAAAAGTTCAAAATGAGAAAAAATTAAAGACAAGAGAGATAAAACTATCGGGAAACAAACTAAAAAAATACCTCAAAGAAAAAAATTAAAAACAAGAGATTGAACTATGTGGGAAACAAACGAAGTATCCAAAAAAACTCAAATTCAACTAATTTTCATATTACATATAATCGAATAAAATCATGAACAAATTAGTAAAGACTTTTACAAAAAAACTTTTAACAAGCAACAATTTTGAAATAACTAAAAACACTTCAGACAAATTGTAATATAGCCTAATAATAAAACTCACCATGATAATTGGAATGTTTGTAAGCTTTATTAAGTAATAAAAACTTCAACACAAAACTGGTGTTAGATTTGGAAGGTATCATATAATTTGCTTCATGATTGGTACATATCTTGTTGCAAAAAATAGAACAGACAGGTTTTGAAAAAATACTGTTTTTGTTGAAAAGAATGTAAATTGTTTTGGGTAAAGAAGTATTGTAAAGTTTATTTTTAGTAATATACTTACACCTGATTAACATTGTACAATCAAACATGTGTCTTTCCTACATACATCTAAAATTTTGCAAAACCATTTTTAAAAATTCTATAACTATTAATTTTGGATTCAGCCACATCTTTTAAATGCTTAATTATCTAACTCAGTGGTTTTCAACCTTTTAGGTGAAGCAAAACCCCAATGAAACATTTCAGAGGCTTGAGGAGCCCCTGAGCAGTAATTTGATTGTCTTATGCCACGGTGGTCCAACTTCTGCACTCTTGTGGGCCACTTTTCTAAATTATTTGAGTTTGTGGGCTGTAACTGGCTAAAAACACCTATTTTCGTCCCAAAATCAGGGTGTTCTCTAAAAAAAAAAAAAAAAAAAAGTCTTCACTTGGAATCGATCTCTGAAATTATTAATACAAACTGTAAAAAATTACATTTATTCTCATAAAAAATTAAATGAAAAACTTGAACCTAAAGTTTCTTGCCAAACTCTTTAAAATTGGGTTGTGTTTTTGATAGATACACACAAAGTTCATCTTTCACAGACAACCTGCCGAACCCCTAAACTGTTCTGACGGAACCCCAGTTGAAAACCACTGATCTAACATAAAAAAAAATAGTCTGGTAAACACTAAACAGTGCCATTTAATGCATTATATAAGTTTAAAATTTTTGTTTGCTGCTATAGTTATTAGTGTGCTGAGTGAAAACAAAAACATTTTGTAAAAGATACTTCTCAGCCTCTCTCATTTTGAAAAAGGAAGCATGGTCAAGTGGTTAAACTTTAAGTGCCATGATTGTGATTGACATGGTCTCTTACTAAAATAGGTAGGTGGTCCAATACTTCAACAACTGAACAAGTTAAGAAACCCTGCAGTTAAAGGCCACAGACCCTATAGTTTTAGAACAGACTACTCAGAAACCTATAAGCTGTGGTAATAAAGTATTAAGATGATTTGTTGTTGCTTCAAAAATTGCAAAAATAGGTAAAAATGAATTTAAATTTAATAAAATAAAATTTTAATAAACTTTGACTTTATTTTTACGTAAAAACCTAATAAAACTTTGTAAAAAAAATTTTTGAGTAACCAAAGCTAATGTTATCTAAGTTTCATGATGCAAAAATCTTGAAAAAATTCACTTTATTGACTTTAGCAGGCCTTATAACTGTATAAATAGCTTTTTTCCTTGCATATATTTTGCATGCTTAAAATCTCTGCTATTCTGATTCATGGCCTATTGTAAACATGCCTCACCTGTTACATTCTCACTGTAAATTAAAAGGCCACTAGTCTCTTTTCCTCAATCACGGGCAAGTTGAATAAGAAGTAAAGGTGTATGCCTGAGGATTAACAACAAATAACAGAATAGCACACAAATGCATTAAAATTTTTTAACACATACACTCTGTTTATTAGCTGTCAAAGAATTAGTTGCCAAATGCCACACAGAGTTGCAAATGATCTAAGTTCTATAAAGTTTTGCTTTGCTTTAGTTTAGAAATGATAATTCAGGAAGTCTGAAATAAATTTATAGTTCATCCAGCTTGGAGAAACATGATATGCTGTGGCTACCCCTGATTGATGGGAAAGGCTGAAAGAAGAAGATCCAGCAAGTTTTCAATATACGAGGGTCAGTCAAAAAGTAATGAGCCCTGTTAACTTTAACTGCTTTAACCTTCATATTTTTTCTAGAAATTTTAAGGGTGTTTAGTAAATTTACTGCTTTAAAGATAAATTGTAAAAAAAAATTGTTTCAACGTGTCCACTTTTGGTATTGTGTTTTGGAAATGACGTCATCACTGGATGTCCGTCAGAAGCAGAGAGCTGTGATTGAATTTCTTGTTTCGGAAAGGGAGCCACCAAAACAAATTTTCGAAAGATTGGTAAATGTTTATGGAGATGCTTCATTAGCCTACAGCACTATGAAAAAGTGGGTATCCAGGATTAAACACGAAGAAGATGATCCAAGTTTGAGTAGCCTCCAGGACAGACCAAGAAGTGGAAGACCATCTTCTGCAGTCAATCCTGGAAACAATGATAAGGTTGAGAAATTGATTAGAGATGATCGCAGAATCACTATTGATGACATTGCTGAACGTGTTGGAGTTAGCCATGGAAGTGCTGTGAATATTGTTAATGAGCTAGGCTTTGCAAAGGTTTGCGCCAGATGGGTTCCGAGGCAACTTTTGGATTTTCACAAGCAAGCCCGTTTTGAAGCTTGTTCGGAGCTTATTGAGTGTCACAGAAGTGACAAAACTTTTCTCAGCCGTATAGTGACAGGAGATGAAACCTGGGTTCATCACTATGAACCTCTGTCGAAAAGATCATCCATGGAATGGCGTCACCCCACGTCCCCAAGAGCCAAGAAATTCAAAAGTCAACGTTCAGCTGGAAAAATTATGGCGACTGTGTTTTGGGACATTGAAGGAGTGATATTGGTAGATTTTATGCCTAAAGGTACTACCATCAACTCAGATGCTTACATTGACACTTTACGCAAACTGAAAGCGAAACTGAGAAGAGTACGACCTCACCTGGACATGTCTAAGGTCTTGCTGCAACACGATAACGCCAAGCCCCATACCAGTCTCAAAACTCGTGAAGTGATTGCTTCTTTTGGATGGACGACGGTAACCCATCCCCCATACTCACCCGACCTGGCACCATCTGACTATCATCTTTTTGGACCATTGAAAGAAGGAGTTAGGGGGCAGCACTTCACTAGTGATCAAGAAGTCAAGCACGCTGTAAGAAACTGGTTAAAAATGCAGCCTGCTGACTTTTACAAGGCTGGCATAGTGTCCCTTGTTCATCGATGGACAGTTGGAATTGAAAAGTGCGGAGATTACATTGAAAAGTAGAACTGAGATCTCCTATCCCTGGGCTTTCTTTTGATGTATGACTTTTGATTTTATTGCAACAAATATGGCCAGGAGAGACTTGGGCTCATTATTTTTTGACTGACCCTCGTAGTTCCTGGATTTCATCTTACACCAGCAAGTTATAACATAGGCAGCTCCAGGGTTGTGGATTCAAAGTCGTTTTTTTAAGTGTGATGTAGTTGGAGATGAGCCATAGTTGTTTTTATTTTTGGATGTTCTGCTTTTTGCTAAATTAGGCCTTCACAGTTTTGTAGACAGAGTCGTTTTTCAGACAAGTTTAAGTTGGAGCAGGGTTGCCATATCCCCTTGATAAAAATAAAGCCAAAGCAGGAAATAAAAAAAGCCAAAAAAAGCCAAACAATTTCACTAGCTAGAAAATAAAAATTTTAATCATAAAATGTACCAATATCACAAATAAAATTTAACTAAAATACACAAATACTTTTGCATTGAAACATCGGTGGATTTATCAATGATAAGTGTATACTACTTGTTTTGCAGGTCTTGAATTAGATCAGATTTTAAAGCAGGCAAAATCACATTTCTTAATAGTGCTATACACTTTATCCTGTGTAATTTTATCTGGCCAAGTGTGCTACCATTATTTCATCATGTAATCAATGGTACATATGGCACTATGACAGGCTATGCTAACAGCAATTTTAACTTTGTCCTTAATTTTTTTGCTAGTTTTTATTATTAAAAGTGTTTGTTGTGAACAAAATAGTGTATCCTTTTTGTGCTTTACTGATTCCTTGTGATTTGTCAGATTTGAAAGTCTTGGCACAATACCACATCTGCACAATTCACAAAATGCTGATTTGGAGCCATCACTTGATTTGGTAAGCCATATAAATGTCTTTTCCCAGTGAACACTATACTTTCAATTGCTATCATTACATGATTTCCATTTTGGCATGATGAAGGGCACAAAAATTAGAAATAATTAAGAAATAAAACAAGTAGATTAAACACTTGATCACAGGCAACTAATACACTGTTGAGTGTCGGCTAACATAATCAAAAGTATATCTATAGCTTGACTTGTTTCTTTATGATTATTTTGAATAATTGAATTTTACGACTGGTTATTTACAATCCAATCAACAACTGTATTTTTCGACTGGTGCTTTACAACTCATAATTTACAACTGATAGCATTAACACGAGCGATGCATTCATGAAACTCAGACACATTATACATTGTTGTGCCGTAGTAGGCAATAGCCACAATCAGAACAAGAAACAGCAGTAAAACCGTCACTGTAATGATAACTAACTGACTAACTCAAGTCAGCATCTGGGAACCAGTCTGTTTGATCCAAGTTCTGACCTGTACGTGTTTTGTACTGTTTTGTTACAAAACATGTGCAGTACGAGTCGTAAACCGCATAGATGTTAGGTATCTATGAACTTAGCTAGTTATAGTTATTGTTGTTCGTTTTATTGTATAGCAATATAAATTTCAAAAAAATCCAAAAAAAAGCCAAAATGCTAAACTGAAATTCTGAAGCCAAACCTGCTTAAAAAAAACAGATTTCTCAAATTTGGTGTCAAAAAACAATATGGCAACTCTGTGTTGGAGTCATTTTTTAGCTGTTCTGAAGTAGTGATGTTGTGGATACAAAATTTTGTGTCCACAGCCCGCAAGTATTTTTTATTTGTGGCACTGCACTGCACCGCACTGCAAAGTTGATACCAAAAACTTACACCACACTGCGCTGCACCACAAATCATATATTTAAATAGAAAATTTTTAGACATCTTTTCCTTTTTTTAAAAAGGTGTTTGTTCAAACAATACTCACTGTTGTAGTCATCAAAGTAAGCCCTTATATATCAAATTCTATAGCTATTGGCTATTGGCATAATAGCTATTGGGATTAGCAATTCAATAGCTATTGGCATAATCTTGCTATATCATTGGAAGCACTTTAAGCACATTACTCTGCTTGGCATCCCAGCAAGCAGCCTTAATTCAGTAATGTCTCTATAGCTAAAAAAAAAAAAATTTCGACCCAACAGCAATATCTTGGCATCTTCAAAAGCTGATAAGATAATTAGGGTCTTTTCAAGAAGTCACCGTATGCAATTTTTGTATGTGAAACTACTCGAAATCCTCAATGGTTACTGTCGCTTTTTAAAAGGCCTTTTTTTCTCTTAGTTTTCTTTTTTATTCTATCCTGGTGCTGAATGGAGATTCCAGGTAAGTTTCACTGAAAAAAATTGCTTACAGTGACTTTTTAAAGAGAGCCAATAATTGCTCTTAGTATAATGCCCCTCAATGTTTTCCTGCAAGTTAAAAAGATATATAAGGAAAATATAATTATCTCTTTTTTTGCAAACACAAACCTTGCTTACTATTAAGTTTATTTTTTTTTAATGTTTTTAGCTAGGAATTTGAAAAAATAATTGCTTGAACATATTGCATAAATTACTTAGATTTTTTAACCATGAAACCTTACCAAAACCCTTGATATGCATTTGTGGTCAAAGCAATAGTTGTTGTCATGCTAAGCTATTTTTGACAGCTATAACAATATATCAAATCCTCACAAATAACCTTTATTAAACTATATTTAATAAGTATATTCAATTTAAGGTGTAGTTAACTAATAATAAAAATTACATTCTGAAAGAAATTATGAAAAATTAGACACAAGTAAATTAAATTAGTTCAGTTAAGATCAATTTTTGTTCAATTCATTTGATTTTAAATAATAACAAACATTGCAGCTATACCAAACATTGCAAGCAGTGCAGCTAAATAGACTTTTCAAAGTTAAATCTGGTAATGTTTTGTTAAAGCAGGTTGCATAATAGCTTAATATGCTATTGCAACATGAAGAGAAAATAATGCACTGCTTTAAGCCTTTAAGCTTTTAAGCTTTGTCCTAACTATGCTGGGAATAAGGTATCATAATACTTTTTAATGCTCTACTGAAATCATAATTTACATAGTAGCATAGATGTAGCATTTAAAAATTATAAAGATATTGAGACACAACCAGAAAGACTTTGAAAAACTCATTTAAAAAAATATTTGCTACAGAGTACTTTTCAATTAAACTCTAAAAAAAAAATTAAGAAATATCTACAAGTTGCTAAAATTAATTACTACAATGTAATTACTTATTAATGGTTGGCAACTTCAATTTTACATTGAGAGGATTTTCAAAAACTCATTCTATAGTTCTATGTCTAATTTTATAATCTGCTTTTTTGTTATGCTTAAATTAGTACTTCCTATATAAAAAACAATGGCGTTTAAAGTTTGGGTGCTTTTTTACAAAGTAACACAATAGGATATTCTGTAAAGAAGGTTTATTAGGTTAAGTAACAACATTTGGTTCTCGTTCACTATCAGCCGAGTTTAGTTGATTATCTTTTACATTTTGGGAAATCCCCAAAAGCTGCGAGGTTAGTAACGGCAAAAAGCGAATAAAAACTCTAATAAATGATAAAAAAGCTAAGACTTTGTTTTGGTATTGAATAATCGGGTAATACGTACAAAATAATCCAAATGCCATGTTGATTAAAAAAGTGGGGAAGCTTCACATACTCTAATTCGAGTTTACTTTCAAAATTCACATTGCTTATTCTTTCTTAGTAATATTTTTTACAAGCCTTTCTCTGCTGTACAGTTCAATAAGATTTTATCATTTCATTGCTTTTTTTAAGTTTAAGTGCAGTTCACCTCTCTCTCTATTTATTTTAGTTTCTCTCATATTTCTTTTTTCTTTTTGGCCGCTTTACGCGCTATTTACATTATAAATTACCGGTACTATGCAAAGAGGCTATTCAGTTGATTATGCTCCTGACACTTTGCTTTCTGTGATTAGATTAATGAAAAGTAACAACTAAATCGACAACCTAAGCAATAGCATTATGCAAAATAGGATTTGCTTAAAATTTAAATGTAAGTTTTTCATAATTTGCACGCGGCGCGGCGCGGTACGCGGCAAGATCCTCCAAAAAAGGTTACTACGCTGCACTGCGCGGCCGCGTACGCTGCGCGGTTGACATCACTATTCTGAAGTCGGAAATTGAAATCGGAAAAAATTTCTTTGACTCCAATCCTGGTAGCTCAAAGACAAGAAAATAAAAATTTTAAATTTTTTACCAATATTGACCATAAAAAGAGTTATATTTAGTTTTTGTGGATTATTTTAAATGTACAGATTAGCGTGGTTGGCTTAGTTGACGTGGTCAGCGTGGTTGGCGAGATTGACTTGAAATGTTTAAAAAACAGCATGTTTCACTTAAATACAATTTAAATTTTATTTGAAGCAAAAAACATGTTGCAGAGATTATGTACAAACAAAAATAAACTGAATTTCCGTCTTGGTTAGAAACTCACCTATCTTTTAAAACTTTGTGTTATTTAAAAAATTTTTTTGCATAAAGTCATTTTGCGTTGGCCCTGTTAAATTTTAAAAACTAAAGTTTTTTTTTAATCAAATTAATGTAGGCTTTGGTGAGTTTTGGTAAGTTTCGGTGGGTTTCGGTAAAACAACAAACTGGCGAAATAGTCAAAAAAAACCGATAACTTTAAACGGTAAAGGTCGACGTGGTCAGCGTGGTTAGCTAGATTGGCGAGGTTCATTTGGAATGTTTAAATTTTTTTGATCCAAATGTATTTGTAGGCCTAAGCTGAATAAATGTACAAAGCAGGAATTTTTTCAGTTTTAAAAAAACTTATCAACTTAGTAAAGCTTTGCCAAATTAGTTAATCTAATCAACCTAGCCCGACCCCCGCATATCAAAGCAAGTCAACCTCACTTAGCTCGCCCACACAAACCTTGCCTAATGATTATGCTTTCTATATTTATTTACACAACAGATACAGTCGCTTTCAACAAATTTAAAGAGTTTTGATAAAAAGACTGTATATCAGCAACAGACATGGGGTAATCGTAATCAGTAATCGATTGTAATCGATTACGATTTTTTAAGTAATCGTAATCGATTACATTGAAAAGAACTACGATGTAATCATAATTGTAAGCAATTGCATTTCATAACTTATGTCTATGAATGTAACAAATATTTAAAATGCTAATTGTGATACTGATTAACATATAAAAGATTATTCTACCAATGTGTTTCGAAATTTAGGTTGTAGGAATCGAAAAACACATGCTTATTTTGAGTAATCGTAATTGCAGAATGAGTAAATAATCGTAATTGTAATCGGTTACTTTCAGATTTTTGTAATCGTAATTGTAATTGCAGAACAGGGAAGTAATCGTAAGCAATTACATTTGTCATGTAATCACCCTATCCCTGATCAGCAACTATAGCCACCAGAACTCACCAATAACTTTTAAATAAAAGCATTGAAATATACGACCTTTTGTTTTAATTTTTTAATTTTAAATCAATCTTGTTGAGAATTGTCGGCAGCGTGGTAAAGTGGTCAGATCGTCGTGATTGTAATCAACGCGGTCTCGGTTCAGAACCTACTTGCGCCATTTTTTTGTGTCCTTGGGAAAGAAACTTTATGGTAGGCTACTTTCCCCTGCTTGGTAGTCGTGGCAAGCAGTTCTAAACAGGGCGTCGAATCGTTTCAAATAACTTTCCGGTTCAGGTTCAGGTTCTGCAAATTTTATTTTTAGGGGTTCAGTTCCGGTTCCGGTTCAGCAAAAAAAATTTTTTCGAGTTCAGTTCCAGTTCGTGTTCAGTAAAAAAATTTTTTTCGGGTTTAGTTCCGGTTCAAGTTCAGCAATTTTTTTTAGTGGTTCAGTTCCGGTTCAGCTCCGGTTCGGGTTCGGAATATACATTTTTTGTCTATTTCTGACAAGCGTTAGAACTGTTAACATGATTTGTTGATGTTATGAATGTCCGCAGATGCGCTTCTTAGAGGAGTAATGGCAAACAGATGCAAACTCAAACAATATATTAAAAAAATTCTGATACAGGTTTTAAAAAATTTAAAGATTAAACTAATTCACTGGCAAGGGTCTTGGTTGTAAAATCAAGTCTTACTAACAGGGACGTACCGTCAAAAGAGGCAAGTGAGGCAGTGTCCAACCTGTGGAAATCAAATAAAATAGAAATATAATTTTGACAGTCTTTGTAAAATAAACGCAACTTGCTATTGGTTGAAAAAAATTAGTAACAATTACAAATGTACTTGTAGCAGTGTAATTAGTTTTGCTCTTTAATCCTAATTTTTGACCGTTTAATTGTTGTATTTTCAGCGCTTTAATCATTTCGTCAAGCGTTCTTGTCAATAAAATCGCTAATATACACTAGTGAGGCAGCTTCAAGATTGCTTCACTTCAGATAAAAAAAGAAACAAAAGTGAAACAATATAGCGCTTTTTTTTCTTTTAATGAAAATATCTGTTGAAATGAATGAGATTTAAGGCAAGCCGCAATTGTGACATTGTAGGCTAGAAAGTCTTTTTTCTTACTCCCAACATTATTAACACGAGTGTTGTACAATTCCTAACACAAGATAAAGCGATTTTTCTCTGTAAGTCAAAATGCACGCATCGTGCAACTGCAAAGCGATAAAATTATTGTAAGTATTAGGAATGGAAGATCATTTAGTATCTAAGCTTAGAAATTTTTCAACATTAAGGTTTCAATCTAATTTCAGTATATTATATTTTTAATTCAGTGTTTGAACCTTAATTTTTGGCAGCAATTTTATATTTAAAACATACAATTCTAACTATCACTAATTCTTAGCCTATTCCTTACCTTAACTTGTAAAAACTGTTTGGGAAATCTTTTTATTTTTATCTCTATATTTATCCTCCTGACTCGCAGGAAAGCGACGAAGGCGCTAATACATAGAGTAAGCAAATACCCCGACCTGCTTCCGGAGATACAAAGATATTGCTATCCGCTTGTAATTTAATAGAGTTATGACTATAATTTAGAACTGCTTGCCAAGACCACCAAGCAGGGGAAAGTGCCGTAAAGTGTCTTTCCCAAGGACACAACAGAATGGCGAGAGTGGGTTTTGAACCGAGACCATGTTGATCATGAGTACGGCGCCTTAACCATTCGACCACGCTGCTTTTACTTCCAACGTGAAAACAATTGAAATAATGAAACAATTGCTATTGTGCATGACAATAACCCTTCAACTTTCAGTATGAAAATGTAAAATATCTGGCTGTATCTTTAGACAACCGTCGTCTTACAAAGTACTCTTATGCTTATTATGTCTGACGGTGAACGTGGTAGTGGACATCAAAGACTGTATGTGGTCAATGATAATCTTACAAAAAGGGAGGCCCGGAGCAAGAAAAGTAATGGGGGAGCCACTATTTAGTCTTCCAAAGCAAAGCAATTTTTAAAAAAAGGTCATTGTTAAAGGGTAGCCACTTTTTTGTGTGTAAAAAAAGGGATCTCTAAAAAAATGATGCTACTATGAAGAAATAGAGCAATATTTTGCGTAGAGAGGGCCATTTTCTGATGTATTTTAGGGGGCCGGTGTGGCCACTCCGTTTGCACCCTATTAAAGCCATAGTAGGTTATCTGCCTTAAATTTTAAAGATTTAAGTTTTCTTCGCCCTGCCCTCCTGGATCCGATCATGAAAGTTGTAGCAAGCACATCAAATCGAAGGCTTTTGTTCATTATAGGCTAATCAAATTTCTTAAGACTTAACCTGAAGAACTGATTTGTCTCTAAATAAATAGATTTCACCATTCTAGTGTTAAAAGTAACTAAAAAATTTTGCAAGTTTTTCATAAACAGAACATTTTTATCGGTGGCAGGGTAATCAAGTGGTCAAAGCCCCATGTTTCTGATCAAAACGGTCTGGGTTCAAAACCTGCTCGCGCCATTCAGTTGTGTCCTTGGAAAATACATTTTACGACACTTACCCTGCTTGATGGTCTTGGCAAGCAATAAAATTAGCACTAACATTATTTAAAAAAATTAGTGCTTCACCAACCACAAGCTTCACAGCACGTCAATGATTACCAATAATGTTGAATGAAATAAATATGCTGTGTGATAACCATGCACAATTTTTTGTGTATGTTGTAACGTGTATCGTTTAGTTGCCGTCTCCCTATTTGCAACCTTTGCTCTATTTTGTCTTGAATTATTATCAATTATTCTTTTGGATGCAAATAAAAACAAACTACTACTACTAATAAATTTATAATAATGATCTTGCCAGCGCCAAAAGCGAAAACGGAAGTTTTTTGTTGTTTCCTGATCTCAAAACGTTCTTATTGATTGTGTTTATAGGTTATGAATTAATATAAATCTTTCTTGGACTAGCCACTGACACACCTATCTAAGAATTTTTTGATAATTTTTTGTGGCGGCCCTCACGCAGAAGGTTTACCAGTTACAAGACGTTATTAAGGCCCATTTCTGCTACGAGCATAGATTGGAGTATTTTTTGTTTCTTTTATTAATTTTTTTGCTTGGCTTTGCGCCTAAGCGCGGAAAGAAGTAAAAAAATTAATAAAACAAACAAGAATACTTTGTTCCAGGCTGGTAGTGAAAATGGGTTTTTAACGGGTTTTTATCTTAGTCCATATTTAAAAAATTTTAAACAAATTAAACATTTAGGCATATAAGTTTATAATAGTAAAAAAATTGATGCATAAGGGCTCGTTTCCACTACAAGCGCAATATGGAGTATTCTTTGCTTGTTTTATTGATTTTTCGGTTCGCTTCGATTTTTAAGCGCGGAAAGATGATTAAAAGAAACAAAGAATGCTCTATTCCACGCTCGTAGTGGAAATGAGCCTTAACTTTCCAGGGTTTTAATGCATATTTATATATTATTTTGTAGAATTTGAAATTTGAAAAGGCAAGCACCCCTTTTGCTCCCCCTGGCGGACATTCATGCATCTATAGCGCACATTTTTTTGGTTTATTTCTCGCCTGAAAAAGTCGTTTATGACGTTTTTTTGTTGCCACACAACAAGTTCTTCTTCTTGTTTCGGCCTTTCCCTTCAATCAGGGGTAGCCGCAGCGTATCATCTTTCTCCAAATCTTCCTGTTTTCAACGTCCGTCTCCTTCGCATCAATTTCTCCCATATCTTCTTTCACAACATCTAAAAATCTTCTCTTTGGTTTCCCTCTTTTCCTCTTTCCCGGAAACTCCATTTCCATCATCTTTTTTCCTACTCTTGGTCTCTCCTCATGACATGTCCATACCACCTTAGCCTGCCCTCCCTAATCTTCATTCCTAACCGTTTTACCTTAACTGTACCCCTGATGTACTCGTTTCTAATTTTATCTTTTCCCGTCCCTCCCATAGCAAACCTTAACATTTTTATCTCTGCAACTTCCATCTCTTCCACTTGTTTCTTTGTGACTGCCATGGTCTCAAGTCCATACACCATTGCTGGTCTCACCACTGAGCTGTACACTTTTTCTTTTACTCTAGCTGATAATCTCATGTCGCAGATTACTCCCGATATTTTTCTCCATCTGTTCCATCTTGCCTGCACTCGCTTCTTTACCTCCCTCTCACAATTACCACTTTTTTACATCTTTGAACCCAAATACTTAAATTCCTTTACTCTTGGCACTTTTGTATACTCCATCTTCACTGTTTCTTCCATTTATACACAGATATTCGGTCTTTGACCCAATGACTTTCATCCCTCTTCTTTTCAATACATATCTCCAGCATTCTAGTCTTCGCTCTACTTCTTCCCTGGTCTCGTTGCAAATCACAATATCATCAGCAAACAGCATCGTCCATGGTGTTCCTCTTTCTACTTCGTCCGTTAGCCTGTCCATTATCACTGCAAACAGGAACGGACTTAGCGCAGATCTCTGATGCAGTCCAACTTTAACCTTGAAACTTTCTGTTGTTCCTATTGCACACCTCACCACTGTTTCGCTTTCCTCGTACATATCCTGTACGAGTCGCACATACTTTTCCTGTATTCCTGATTTTCTCATACAGTACTCTAGCTCTTCCCGCGGAACCTTGTCGTAAGCTTTCTCTAGGTGGCGTGAAGTAAAAGATTTTTCTTCCCAAAGTTTTTCATTTGACACTCTTCAGGAGAAATCGTCGGAATAAAGCAGAAATGAAACCGAACTTGATTATAAAGAAGAAAGTAGAGAAGAAAAGAAAATTTTTCGTTGTTGTATAACATACAAAAATAAAAAATTTTCTATTCTCGCTTGAGGTCGCTCTTCTTTTCACTTTTCTGCTCTTCAAGCGATTTTCATTAAATCTCTTAATCACTTCTGTGTAAACAAAAATTTTGCACAACAAAAATTGGCTCTCTTCCTCTTCCAGTCATTGTTCCAATATTTAAGGTACCTAAACTTACAAGTGAGCGTCTCTCGTTCCACACTTCCTGCTGCCTCTTCACTCGCCTTCCTCTTCTCTTTCTGCTCTTGTTTTCACTATGTTTAGCAGTAGCATAATTTCCACAGGTGCCCTGCTGTGCGGCACCTGAGGAGGTTGTTGGTAACCCGGGCCGCGACCGATCAGGTATGGATTGATAATTATAACGCATTTGTATGTTTGGGAAAAAAAAAATTTAACGCCGGATGGACTAATTCCTGCTGCAACCCTTCCCATTTATCCTGGCTTGGGACCGGCATTAAGAAACACAGGAATGTGCCTCCGATGACTGGGTTATTGCCACACAACAAGTTTAGTGACCAAACAACTTCAAAGACAAAATTCTGATTCTGATTCTTTTACAAAAACCTTTATAAAATAAAAATTTGTGCATCGAATGGTTGAACCGGATCCATTTAAAATAAAGTTCCCGTTCAGTTCAGGTTCAGGTTCAGCAATTTTTTTTTACGGGTTCAGCTCCGATTCAGGTTTAGCAAATTTTATTTTTTAGGGGTTCAGTTCTGATTCAGGTTCAGCAAATTTTATTTTTTTTGGTTAGTGTAGAGTCTATAAACTGATCCCCTGCGGTTACTATCGCTTCTTGAGAGATCCTTTTTCTTTTGGTTTTTTCTAAGTTCCATCCTGGTGCTGAAAGGGGGATTCGGGTTAATTACAATGAAAAAAAATTGCTTACGGTGACTTGAAGAGACTCAACTATGTACAGTGCAGATTTAAGTACAATGTTTAAAAAAAAATTTAAAACAAAGCATTGAGTTATTATAATTAATTCAACACCAAAGCAATATAAAATGTGTACAGTGTTCTCTGCTGGGCATTTTGCAGCCAATGAACAGAAGAGAGCTCACGTGTTTCCAAATGTGGGTCTTGTTCGCTGTTTGCCATCACTAACTAACCTAGAAGGCTTTAGTGATTCTTAAAATTTAAAGCTAAAATTAAGTAAGGTAATTAGTAAATAAAAACGGTAAATTTTAATACATTGAGTGCATAACTTGAAATTAATCCTCATGTGTGCACATTTACTTCTTTGACTAGCCATTAATTAAGAGAGGTGGTCTCTTGAGTTTACAGCAAAAATATAACATGAAAGGCCATGTTTAGAATAAGTCCTGGCTGATCAAAAATAAAGCATAAAGGAATGAAAATAAGAAGGGTTCCTTTAAAATACACAGGTCGGCGTGGTTGGCGTGGTTGGCGTGGTCGGCGTTATAACAGCAAGCAATATAAAACATTTTACCCCACGCCGGCCACGTCGACCACGCCGACCTGTGTATTTTAATATAATTGCAAATTCTTGTTGAAAGCGTGGACATGAACTTAAGAATAATGTTAGGTATATTTTTGTTGAGTTGTATTTTAAATGTCTGTTTATGTGCTATTGGGTTAAACTGTTTGGTCACGTTCACTGTTCGCCGTTATTAACTTAGCAGACTTAAGAAATTTTCAAAATTTATAAGATAAAATGAATTAACTGGGCGGATCGTCGCCGACCACGCCGACCACGCCGACCACGCCGACCACGCCGACCACGCCGACCACGCCGACCACGCCGACCTGTACATTTTAAAGGTACCGAATAAGAATAGACATATGCATGATTTCAGCAAAACTATCTTAGAAAATTTTAATGAGAATTCGGATTGTTAACTAACTACTATCAAAATTGGTAAGTAATGTGATGTAATCAACATAAGTTTTTTGTCCTCAATCCTTTTCCCAGTAGAACATTTGCTTGCTGATGCTTTAAAAATTCTGATCTGAACAATTTAACTAACTTCTCACATCTAGACAACCTAGTCAATGTTACTGACCTGTATATTTTAAAAAACCCTCTCAATTCAATAAACCAACATTTTCTACGTGCTACATATGCTTATTGTGAAATCAATAGTTTATTGTTAAACCAAACTTGATTATTGTTTTACAGAATAAAGAATAAAAATCTTGACAAGAGTATTAAATTTTTTTTGCATGGGTAAAATTGTTTTATCATTATGAGATTTGACTGTATTGGAAATGAGGATTCAATTTTACAACAAGCAGAAGCACATGCTAAGCCATTAGACTTTGTAATGGCTTATGGGACTGCTGGTTTCAGGGGAAAAGCTGTATCCATGGATCATATTTTTTTCAGAATGGGACTACTTGCTGTTCTACGTTCTAAAAGCACCAAATCTGCAATTGGGGTCATGGTAACTGCATCTCACAATCCTGAAGTATGTTGTAATGCTAAATATTTAAAAATCAGGAAATTTAAAGTAGATGTTTTTAATGAAATGAATTTTTGTGTTTTCTGTTTTCATTGAGTTTAATTTTATTGATTAGCATCATATTGAAATAAGTATCAAAATGTTATGATGGAAAAGTGCTTAATGATGATTTTTCTAGCTTGTAAAGTTTAGGTATATTTCATTTATAGCAAGGTGACAAAGAGTTTTGGCTGTAATGGCTAGAATAAGTCAAAAACTAGTTTCCTGTTAAAGATGAATCTTTTTGTACTTGAAGCATGAAGCAACAACTTTAAAAAGTAACCTCAGACAATTTGTAATTTTGCAAACATATATGATTTTTAGGTACTGGTTAAATATACAGTTTACCTGGATTTAATATGAATTATACAAAAAAGAATGAGGTTAAAAAGAACTATTTTTGTTAAAAAGAAGTTAAAGAAGTTAAAAAGAACTTGTAAAAACAGATGGTAGACTGCATATTTAACAAGAATTTTGTTGGTAGACTGCATACTTATCCAGTACCGATTTTTATTTTTATTTTATTTAAATTTTTTTAACTGTTTTTGACAATCATAAGTATGTAGCCATACAATAGTCTCCAATAAATTAAATTGAAATAATGTATTGAATGGCTTGGCTTGCATGAGACTATGGTCAAAGTCTTGTTCTAACTCTTACCAGACAATTTAAATGTACTCTTACAAATAAGCATAATTCTGCTTTATGCATGAGTTGTGTTCAGATCTTTTTTCGATTGCACAACATTGAGATACTATAAAATAATTTTGAATAAAATATTCATTATTATTTAATTCATGGGTCTGTGAATAGTGGGTTATGAAATCAGGATATTAGGTTGCAAAAGAATGAAGAAATTGTGTAATTTCTGTTTAAAAAATAACTTCATTTTAAATTGATTGCTGAAATATAGTTTTCTTACAAAACCAGAAAGACATTATAGTCTTTACTTTTGAGAAAATAACATATATTGGTTCAAGAAACTTGAAAAGTTTTTTGGATCATGCTAAAACATATTTGCAGACCCCTGGTCTAAGTAATTTATTATGCCTATTTTAGGTTTATAAGACTTTTTATACCCATTTCAATTCTTAAATATACATTTGATGATTCATTAAATTAGTGATTTTTCACTCTAGCTGTGATCTCATTTTAGTCTAACTATATTTCAATGACATTATGCAAAATTTGTAAAGTGTAAGAGACTGTGATGTCACAATTTTTGTTGTTATTCGGTATATAAATGATTTCATTTTTGTGATATATGTGTTGGTTTTGAGATTCTATTTTTGACCCGATGAATTTCAAGCACCTGCAAAATGTTTGTGTCAATAGTTGAATTGCTATTTTTTGACTTAATATCAATGATTTAGATCAAGGGTTACCAGACTTTAAAAAAAAGATTAATAGCAAAGGCACTTAAAACTGCATGTTGAATTTTAGCTAGTTGTACTATTTCCATACACTGCCATAAGAAAAAATTTGTGAAGTGGTGAGTTTGTTTTTAAAGGTCAAGTAAAAACTAAATAAAAGAATTAATGACTGTTTACTTGAGATCACAGATTTTTCTTTAAATGTGAATGAAACTGTAGAGTGTAAATAAAAACTCATTTTTTGGCTTTAAAGGTTGGGTAAGGATGAAAAAAGATTTTCACTTGAGTTTGAAGACTAAAAATTGATTTTTTGTTTTTGAAATCCTTGTGATAAAATTTGTTGCAAAATTTGATGGGCTTGACAATCTAACTGCAAGGCCAAGGATGTCCAACCTGCAGCCCACTGCTTATTCAAATTTTTTACTTACAGGGTGTCAAGAAAATTCCCGATCGATTTTTAAATTTAATGTAATTCAAAAACTTCAATGAATTATGATAAGTTCTGTACGTCATTTTTCCACTTAATCCTCCTTTTCAATGTTTCAGATACACTTTTCAAATTTTTTTGGCTAAAATAATAATAAAATGAGTAAAAGAGCTGCAATCATTCAACTTCATCGTGCGGGACATTCAAATTCTAAAATTATGAAGTTACTAAAAGCACCAAAATCGACTGTTTGCGATACAATCTTGCACTTCCAAGAACTTGGAACCATGGAGGATCGGGATAGGAGTGGACGACCTCGATCTGCTCGCACTCCAGCAAAGATCAAGGCCCTCAGGGAGAGAATTCGGAGGAACCCCAAACGATCCTTGAGGAAAACGGCTAAAGACATGAATATCAGCCATGAGTCTGTCAGAACAATTGTTGAACAGGATCTCAAAATGTCCCCGTACAAAATCAGGACAAGACAACTCCTAACTGACCTCCAGAAGCGAAAAAGAAAGGAGAGGGCCAAAATTCTGCTGAACTGTCTGAGCTTCATGAGCTTACTTTTTCAACCAAAATTGAGAAACCAGAGTAAGATTTACAGTGAAGACCTTTTTTAAAGATGACTATGTTTTTGAGATAAAAATTGGGAAACCAGAGTCAGATTCAAACTGAAGACCAGGGATGCAGACTCATACTTGGGACTTGGGACCCATCAACTCAGCGCAATATAGCTGGACTTGGACTTGGACTCAACAAAAAAGTAGCAAGTCCAGCTAGTCCGACGTCTAGATTTTATGCAGTGTTGACAATTTGAAGGTTTTGCAGATTATTGTTATCAATACTTATTGAGAAAAAAAGCTAAATCTTAAATAAAAAAAATGAAAGAGGAGTTAAAATATAATTTCCTTAATATTATTTCTCTTCATTATTTTAAATTTTATAACTGTTTCATACTATGTTGCATTCAAGGTTGTCACTTTTTTGTAATACCAAGTGATCAAACAAGGGCACCAGAAAGCAGTTTTGTCAGGGGGGGGCAAAATTTAAAAAAGGTACCTTTATTTAAAAAAAAGTTTTCCAGAGTTGCCATTTTATAGTGCAACTGTTTTCACTGCAAAAATCTAGTAAACACTAAAAAAATCATCACTTTCAATCAGTGTGCAAAATCTCCATTTTCATCCCAAATTTTTTGTGAAAATTAAAAAAAGAAAAAAAGAAAAAGTTATCATGTTCTATTGAGTCCATGGTCACTTCCTAAAATTTCTTCCTAAATGCAGACCATAACCAAAATAATAGCATTCACCTTTAACCGATCTGATATTTTTGTTGAGTTTATATGATTGTAAGGGAAAATCTGACCCAATACTTCTGTATCTGTGCACCAGTAAGCTATACTCCTTTTTTGAAAAAAACAGGGGCAATTTAAAAGGTCAAAAAGGTAGGGGTAATTGCTCCCTGTCTCCCTGCTTTCAAGCACACCTGGTGTTTAATACTTGTACAGAACAAAAAAATTTCCAGTTAAGATTTTTTTCAATTTATGTCAGTTCATGGCTGGCTTCTTCCTTAAAAGTTAAAGGGACAATTCTTAGATTAGACTGGGATGTGGACTTGGGACTCGGAATCAGACTCATCATTTTAGCCTGGACTCAGGATTCTGATGCACTTCAAAATTTTGACAAGTTGCATCCCTGGAGTAGACCTTTTTTTTTTAGAGACAATTACATGTTTAAGATGAAATTGACAAACTAGAGTCAGATTCAAAGTGATA
This sequence comes from Diplosoma virens, assembly GCA_963680785.1. Classification (NCBI taxonomy): domain Eukaryota; kingdom Metazoa; phylum Chordata; class Ascidiacea; order Aplousobranchia; family Didemnidae; genus Diplosoma; species Diplosoma virens. The sequence continues at coordinate 38,274,883 of OY796887.1, read as the reverse complement.
ACTTTTTTTTAAAGATCACCAAGTTTTCGACAAAAATCAAGAAAATAGAGCCAAATTCAAAATTAAGATCTTTTTGTAGCCTGCCAACTATAGCAAGATTTATAATTCATTATGAAAAAAGGTTGGACGTCCCTGGCATAGGCCATAATTTGGTAAGTAGTAACCCCTACATAAGTTTTTGGTGCCTATTTATTGCCATAAACAGTTATTTAGCAAGATGCAAATATTAAAATTCATTGTGACTCTGCAATGTGCATTGATAACACTTTTTAGCCACCATATACCAATATTGAGGTTTAAAACTGTTCAAGATATAGTGAACACAAGTTTTCTGTATTATAGGTCACTGCAAATGTATGCCTTTGACTGCTGACTTTTAGGCTCTGACAAAAAAGATAAATATGAAACTAATTTAAGTCAAGTAAAAAAAAGATGAAAACTTGTATGAGGCAATTAAAGTGTAAAATTTACTAAAAATTATTTTATCCTCCTGATTTGCAGGAAAGTGTCAGAGGTGCTAATGCATAGCGCAAGCAATTACTCTGACATGCTTCTGGAGATGCCAAGATATTGCTGTGCAATTTAAATTTTTTATTTTGTTTTTTAGTTTTATAGAGATACGATTAAAATTTAGAACTGCTTGCTAAGACTGCCAAGTCAGAAAAAGTGTCGTAAAGTGTTCTTCTCAAGGACACAACAAAATGGCACAAGAAGGTTCTGAACCAAAACTATGTTGATCACATCTTAGTGCTTTAACCACTTGATCATGCTGCTGAAGTTAAATTGAAATGTGGGGTTGTGAAAGCTGTTTTTGATTTTCCACTATAGCATGTGTTTGGCTTCAGTTTTTAAGACTATTTTACATAAGATGTCACAGCAATCAAAACTTAACAATTATGGTAAGTTTTTTTTGTTGGATGATTATATGTACAGATAGGTTTTCAATCAACTGCCCTGACATTATCTCACCCTAATTTTTTTTGTAAATGTTTATCAGAGCCTGTTTACCGCATTGCATCATTGACTCTACTTGGATTTGTCTTTTTTTACTTCAACTTTAAAGCTATGAATAAATGCTTGCTCCAAGAGGTAATACCATTTTTAATAGGTGCTACTTTTTTGGCTGACTCATCCCTGCTTTGTTTTTTCGATAGATTAAAAATTAAAATGCTTTATGAATTTTTTTTATTTTTTGCATGTTTTTAGGAAGATAATGGAGTCAAACTGATTGATCCAAGGGGGGAAATGTTGTCTGAAAAATGGGAAAAATATGCCACTGATATTGCAAATGTTACTAATGATGACTTGATTGAAAAGCTAATGTCCATTGGTAACTTGGAAAATATTGATAAAAAGGAAAATGCATGTGTACTTGTTGCTCGAGATACAAGGTCTTTGTTAAAAGTTTGGATTTTAATGTTTGGTTTAATAATGAATGTACAGAATATTCTTATGTAAAAAATAACAAGAATATGTTGAATGATTTTTGGAGGAACTCAAATGTTTTTTTAAAGTTTGCATGAAGTGTGAATAAGCTAAAATTATTTCTTTAATTCAAAGAATATTTTTATTTTGATTTTATGAATTTTTGGTAATAATTGCTTAATGGTTTGAACAGGGTTAAACATTGTTTTGCCTAGAGACCAATTGTTTAGAATTACCTAAGAAGGAAGTTTTTTATCACATTATAGTGCAATCACTGACAATGAGTATCTAACTTTTCATATATTATACTCAATAGCTGATTTTTTGTTTTAAACTGCTGTCGAACAAGGTTTTCTTCTGAAAGACATGTTACAGAGCTAAATATATAAATAATTGCTTTTATGTTTAAATTTTTGACATTGTCATGTGATTGAAATGATCCTTTTGACCTTAGGCAGGCTTTCTTCTAGTGGGTTCCTTTGCCTGTCAGGCTCCTTTTGACTGTTGATCAGTTGTGTATCTAACCATTTTTCTCCCAATACAATCATGTCTTTACATGGCTTGACTTGTAATTTTGCAGTTTCTTTTTTTTTGCTTTCTGTATTGGTTTGATTTAAAAGTACTGCAACCATGTATATTCTCTAGAAAATAGAATGTATTTCTATTCTTTGATTGCATGTTATAATGCTTGTTGCTTCCTTTTTCTGCCCTGCTCACCTCTTATTTAGATATTTTTTGTCTTTAATTTTTTTATTGCAGATCAGAATTGAAAAGAAAGAATGAATTAATATAATTAGGGAAAAAATACAAGATATGGGGTTATGAACATTGCATTGATACAATGTCAAATATAGCATACACATATAACTTTTTGCTTAGAATTAGAGGATATGTTACTATTTGATGGTGCAAATTTAGCCTGAGGCAATTTGGCAGGACAAATTTTGCCAAATTAATTTGCTAATAGATTTACCCTGCCAAATTGGGGGTTGAATCGCTCCCTGCTGAATTGCCCCAACAAATAGTTCTTCAGAAATTTTACAGGATGTTTTAAAAAAATATATACACACTATAAATAATTTTAAAATGGATATTTATTGGGTTGAGGAATATGGTTGTAGTGTTTTTATATTTTCTTTTATTTTACAATGATTTTTTACTACTTGGCAAAATGTATATATTCATTCAATAGAGCTCTTTCTACTGTAGAAAACTGTGCTGATCGTCTTTTTGAGTATTTTGAGATTTTATTATTTGTGAGGCTTACATATGGAATATCCAGGGGGTAAAAAGCAACATTTTCGACACCTGCTATTCTTTGCTTTTCATTGAGGCCAAAATGCTGCTGAAGCAGCCTGGGACATTTGCATGGTATAAGGGGAAGATGTCATAGGCAAATCTACAGCAAGAAAATGGTTTGCAAAGTTTAAAAATGGCAATTTTGACATCGACGACACACCCTGCAGCGGACGACCTTCTGAATTTGATGAAAACCATCTCAAAGCACTTTTGAAGGAGGAAAGTTGCCAAACAAGTTGTGAATTGGCCGAAAAAATGAACTGCGATTAAAAAACAATTCTCAATCATCTTCATTCAATGAGATTTGCCAAAAAATTGGGAGTCTGGGTGCCTCATGAGCTTAGTGAAAACAACAAAGAAAATCACCTTCAAATTGCTTCTCAACATCTCGCCCACCATCGAGCAACAGAGGTCACAAACAGCGCTTTTTGTATCGAATTGTCATGGAAGATGAGAAATGGTGCCTATATATAAATATGAAGCAAAGAAAGGAATGGGTGGCTCCTGGAGATATGCCAAAGTCAGGAGTTAAGCCTGACCTCCATTCAAGGAAGACCATGATCTGCATTTGGTGGGACTGGGAGGGCATGGTGCACTGGGAAATGCTTGAAAGGAATGCAACGGTCAAAAAGGAGCTCTACATAGCCCAGCTACATTGCGTAAATGAGGTTATTCGACTTAAAAGATACCATCGACAAGGCCAAACCATACTTCTTCACGACAACGCCAGGCCTCATGTTGCACAAATCATCAAAGCTGCACTCCAAGAGCTTGAATGTGAGGTCCTTCAGCATCTGCCATATTCTCCGAACCTTGCACCCATGGATTACTATCTTTTCCGCTCTTTGTCGAACCATATTAACTGTTGTCTTTAACAATGAAGAGGACCTTAAAAACTGACTCAACAAATTCTTTTATACCAGACCCAGGGATTTTTGGTGGAACGGCATCGACAAATTGGTCGAGAGGTGGGAGGAGGTTGTAAACAACAACAGAGAATACATAATTTATTAATTTATAGCCATAACTTTTCATTTTTGTTTAAATAAAAATCTTTGATAAAAACGCTACAAACATATTCCTCAACCTAATATTAAAATTCATTTATATAACTTTTAAAATGTAATATAAGAAGCCAACAATATTTTATTGTTTTCTGTTGGTCTCAAATTGACATTCATTTTGGGCCAGACACAGCTGACAACACAATACAATAGAATTGCACACATCCCAAAAAATTTTCTTTGTATTTGTGTCTCTTAATGTTTTATGGTTGCTTTCTATTCAGCAAATGTTGCAGGTTTCATAGCATAGACTTTGTCTTAGAGATATTGCCATAAAAAAACCTAGTGCAAGGGTGCACAAGCTGTAGGCTGAATTAGGCCTTTTAATTGAGATTTATTAAGACCTGCATTTCAATAAAGTTTTTAATTTGATTTATATGGAAAAAGTAATTGATTATAAAATGTAAATCGTGTGTTATTTAAATATAAGATAAATTTTTGTAAATCAATTAACACTAAATTGCAGTTTTAGGAATAAAAATTTGTGAAATATTTTATTGCATGACTTGCTGAAACTCAAGAATATTAAAATGTAAAACTTACTAAAAATTTTGGGCACCCCTAGTCTAGTAAAAGTGGAGAGTATTCAATGAAAACCCTTTGACCAAAATGTAAAACTTACTAAAAATTTTGGGCACCCCTAGTCTAGTAAAAGTGGAGAGTATTCAATGAAAACTTTTTTGACCAATCTACTTGTTTGGCAAAATCTCATCAAGCAAGGATCTAACCTCTCAATGGTAGAGTGGGTTTGTCTTATCTTGCTAAAAAAACTCTACAAAGTCTTCTCTGTTGTTGGGCATTGTTATAGTTTGTTGTTGTTGCTGTTGCTTGTTGCAGTTCCAAGCTTCAATGTTGCAGCAAATTCATATAAAAAAGACCACTGAAAATAGAGTTAAAAAAGAATGGTACAATTAAGCCTATGATTCAGTTACCACTCAAGATAGTGCATATAAATTTTTTTGAAATGTCCTACACTCTACACAGTGGAATCTGTCCCATTCATATTTTTTTTTTTTTCAATGATACAATAATTTGCCTAACAGTTTGTGGTTTTAAGTTTTTGCTGAACGAAAAAATTACTTAAAACTTTTTATCATTACAGTAATCAATGCCTTGAAATATTATTTTATCATTTTTGCTGCTACCAATGAATATTGCTTAGGTTATCGGAGTTGAGTTTTAATTTGTAATAACTTGTAAATTTCATGATACAGTATTTTTACATGATACAGTAATTTATAAATCATTGTTATTTTTGCTTTGTTATGTTAATTATTTTTTGCTTTGTATATTTATGGTACATTCAAAAATATTGCTCATTAGTTTTTTTAACATATTTTTTTCAAAATCTTTATAAACTTCTTAAAAAAACTCTTAATTTAAGCAGTCGGTCTTTCTGCTATTTATTATTTTATACGTTTTTTTCATTTTGACCATGGGCTTAATTTGGTCTATATATTGTTTGAAATGAGGTTATATTGAACTTAGACCGAGCAGCCTTGCATTAAGCAAAGCAGTCAAAGATGGCATTGGCTCTCTAAATGGTACGTGCAAAGATTTTGGGTTATTAACAACACCTCAATTACACTTTATTGTTTCTTGGTACAATGCTGGACAGATAGATGTTTCTGAAGAGTCATATTATACGCACTTTTCTGACGCATTTCACGAGATTCTGAATAAAGTAAGTCTTCTATGTACTGTATGAATGTATTATTTATTTGTAATATTTTAACTTGATTAGTTTGTGATTCGCTGACTGTTATTCTTTGTTTGAAACTTCATTAAGGATTCCATTCATACGAACATCGCTGTGGACTGTGCAAATGGAGTTGGAGCACCTAAGCTTAAAAAGTTGCATGAGAAAATAGGTTCATCAGCGATTGATTTGACAATAGTAAACAATGGAACATCAAAAGCAGGAAAATTAAATGAAAAATGTGGTGCAGATTATGTGAAGATACAGCAACATGCTCCTGTCGGTAAAAAATGTTATCTTTTTACGCTTTTGCAGATTTTAAAAAGTCAGGTTTATTTATTATGTAATAGACTTACTCAGATTTGTTATAACTAAAGGTGCAATTAATAAAGCTAAATACAATTAATTCTACTAGAGGAGACCAGATAGCACGAAAGAGTGATATTTGCGGCATTTGCATCATGCACGGCAAATCTAAACTTACTGCCTGACCACGGTTTCCAGTTATTTTCATCATAGACAATTTGAATTCAGGAAATTAGATAGCAGAGCTGGTCATATAAGAAGAGAAAAATATAAGGTTTGTGACTCCTAGCAATTGGATTGCTGCATTTTGCCTCAGATAGCACTCTTCCTTTATTTTATATTTTTAAATTATTTCAATTGTCTGCTAATAAAAATAATTGAATTGAAGTACGTTCTGTCCCGCCCCTTCAAATATTTTCTCTGCATTTGATTTTATTTGCGTCATGCACAATGCCGCCTTTTTCAGTGCTGTAATGTAGTAATCACTGTTGGGAACCACGAGCGTTCGATTTATAATTTTCTTGTTTTTGAGTTTTTTTTTGTTATTTCTAATGGTGTTTTGGAAAAAGACTTTGACTGATTATCTGAAGCAATTCGTGTTGGATGACATCTTGCTTGCAAACTATTCCAAAAAGTATAACTGACATCATTTAAACTTTTTGAACATTTGCATTTTTTGCCAAATCGCTTAAAAATGTGAATAACTGTTTAGATTGTTGACCTTGCAAAGTTTTTTTTTGGGTGTTGAATCAATATTTCTTGTAGGTTTGTCTATGAAGCCGTTCTACAGGTATGCGTCTTTTGATGGTGATGCAGACAGAATTGTGTATTACACTGTAGACGATGAAGAAAAATTTATGCTTTTGGACGGCGACAAAATCGCATCCTTGTTGACACTGTATATAAAAGAGCTGTTGGATCAGGTATAAACCAAGTTTTGTTTTTATTTTGCAAGTTTTTAATCTTATCTACATTTATTCAAGTATCATTTTCTGTATTTTGACAACTTTTGCGTCTATTACGAGTCGATAACTAATATTGAAGTCTTTTTTGTAGAAAAAAGAAAAAGTTACCAAATATTCATTTATTTGTGTAAAGAGGATTTCGAAATTTTGTGCAATTTGTTTTGTAAAAACAGGATGAATGTTAAATGCACTGTTCATTTGTGACGTAATTTATAGCTAGTTTTTATTTAACTTCTACTTAGTCTCTTGCGATGTTTACCTAAGCTTATTTGGAAGACATGATATTATGAAATCGCTGTGATATTTATCTAAGCTTATTTGGAAGAAATGAGCAACTACAAATATTTTCTCAGTCAAAGTTGGATGTTCAACTGGGCATGGTCCAGACAGCTTATGCGAATGGGAGTTCCACCAAGTACGTTCAAGAGAAATTGGGTGTCACTGTCGCTTTCACAAAAACCGGGGTCAAACATCTTCATCACAAGGCACTCGAGTTTGACATCGGTGTATACTTTGAAGCTAACGGCCACGGCACTGTATGTAGGAAATCCTAAGTTTAAGTTTGACTTTGTAATATTTTAAATTTGTTGCTTTATTCCTTTCTTTGCTTAAAAATTGTTCTTTTGTTAAGATGTCTGTTTTATTTCGCTTAATTGTTGCGTTGATACGCAGATCAATGCTTGAATTTTATTATTATTTTATCAACAAAATTTTTCATTTCATTTATCTCTATATTTATCTTTCTGACTCGCAGGAAAGCGACGGAGGCGCTAATACATAGGGCAAGCAATTATCCTGACCTGTTTTTGGAGATGCCAAGATATTGCTATTCGGTTTAAATTTCTTATTTTGTTTTTTAGTTTTATAGAGATATGAATGAAATCTAGAACTGCTCGCCAAAACCGCCCAACAGGTAAAATGCCGTAGGTGTCTTTCTCAAGGACACAACAAAATGGCGCGAATTGGTTTTGAACCGAGACCATGTCGATCACCATCACGGGGCTCTAACCACTCGATCACGCTGCCGACTATCAGGTCTGATAAAGAATCAGGGTCTGATTTTTTGTATTGTTTTTCAAGTTTATCGAAACGGGACCAAATCTTATTGGATCAATTCCACTTAACTTGTTTTGCACCATTTTTATGTTTTATCCCCAAAAGATAAAAACAACTAGAAATCACAAGAGCTTTTTTCAGTCTTGTTAATCTGTGTCAGACGTCACCAAAAGGTCAAAAAGCCAGATTACGGGCAGCAATACTAAATAAAAATCAGATTTTTGGTTGACATGACTGCACGATTCTATAATCCGGAAAAAAGTTGTTCATTTTAAGTTTCAAAGATATTTTCATTTGAACTTTAACTTTTTTGTGGAAGCATGTGAAATTTTAAATTTTTCATAAAAAAACTGCTGCAAATTTTGATGCAAACTTGGACTTGCTTCCGTTACAGCTTATAGAACTCGCAATACATTGATTTTTTTCAGTGTGTCATAGGCGTAAAGGCAGTTGGAATGACTAGTTGAGATAGATTGTTCTGCTAATAGAATTCGAAGCAAAGAAGTCTTTGCTGGATAATTAAACAATTTTAAACACGTCCAGGTGACAGTAAAAAAGAGCTGCCACAAGAAGATTAAAGAAGCATCATCGAACTCCGACTTAACTCCTGAGCAGCGAATAGCGGCGTCCAAATTGAAAATGTTTTTTCGCTTGATAAACGAGGTGGGCGCTTGCAAACTGAGAAAATGTTGCTTTGAGTGTACTTGATCAAGAAGTTTTGTTACGCCATTGCCATACTCTTTATTACACTGTCGCAACTTCATAGTATTAAATAAGCCGCATGGTTTTTCGAGTCCAGGAGAGGAGCATGAAAAAGTTTGATGTTTTTTCTGTTGTCTCGCCGCCATCGTTGTTCTTATTAATCCAGTTTTAATCCGGTTTGTTCCAGTTTCCAGACGTGACTGGACCGGACTCACGTCATCAACCACGCTCCCCACATCTTTTCGTCGTTTTATTCTATTTTTATTATCCCCACTTGCTAAATAATCCTTTAAGTGATCATTCTTCCACCTGCGTGTGCTTATAAAACAACTTAGCCTTTCAAATTGAGTCTTAACGCTATTTGCTGTGATTGTCTTTACCAGACAGTTGGAGACGCTATGTGTGACATGTTGGCAGTGGAAGCCATTTTGCACGTTAAGCAATGGTCGTTGCGTGACTGGAGCGCGTTGTATTCGGATTTACCAAACAGACAATTAAAAGTCAAGGTACTTTTTGTTGAAGTTTTGATTTATAGAATTTCGCCCTGTTGCGACAATTTATTGCTGCTATATCAGATTGTATTGTTTAATTTAAGCCAAGGCTTCCAGGACGTTTTTCTCTGCCTATCAAATATTTTGTTAAGTCAATAATTGGTAAATCTTTGGCGACCCACTTACCGAAACTATATTTTAATCGGCTTTTTGTCATTAAAAGCAATGTTTTAAAGTAATTATCTTTGCCTTTTTTATTTCGAAACCTAATTGTAGGGGTTAGTTATCAAAACAAAAAATCTAAGTTGCAGTCTACCCGTTAAAATAACGACTAAAAGAAAATCTTTACCAGGCAATCATCAGTCAGTTTATTTTTTGGTTTTGCACATGAATCAATTAACCCGTGCCTTCGTTCGAGATTCAGTGCTGTTGAATTACAAATTATTTCCTAAAATGCTTTGCGGACCACTGTGGTTATCGATCCAGGAATAGAGAAACATTTGTCTAAGCTACACAGAAATGACGTTTTTATTTTACGATTTGCGATTATAATAGATCTGCGGGGCTCCTTGTACATTCTGCAACTATTGAAACGTTAAAAGATTTCCAGCAATGTGCTGACTGATGTCTTTCCCCTAAACTACGTTCTTATTCTACATTTTACGACTATGATTTACGTTTCAAGGTCACTGACAGGACTGTGATTAAAACCACCGATGCGGAACGGAAGGCGGTTACGCCCGAAGGCTTGCAAGCTGCCATCGATGACGCGGTTTCGCGTTATCCCTCCGCCCGTGCCTTTGTCCGCCCCTCGGGCACGGAAGACGTCGTTCGGGTTTACGCGGAGAGCGACACACAGGTAAGTGCGCGTCTAAAATCGAATTAACATCAACCAGCACTCCTCTCATCTTTTGCGAATTCTCGTCTTCTGTCTTTGCAAACGTCGTTTTCTTATAAATTTATAAATTGTCTTAATCTTATAATATTATAAATTGTCGTTTTCTTATAATCCCCAGCTTGTAAATAAGTTTTTCTATAAAAAAAAGGTTTTTGTCGTTTTTAAAAATTTGTTCGAAAGTGACTGAATCGATTTGAAAAATTGCAGCCCTAGTTGATCTAAATTGGATAAAGCTCATTTAGAATCATACAAGTTATTACTTATCTTGGGGTAAAACTGGACAGATCGCTCACGCTTCGTCACCATTTAGTGGCATTGCGCAAAAAATTATCCTCGCGCGTCACACTGCTGAGGCGGCGACTCGTGGGCTCGGGATGGGGTGCTGGTGCTAAAACACTACGCATAGCCACCTTATCTCTAGTCTACTCAACAGCTGAGTACTGTGCGCCAGTCTGGTGTCGCAGTGCTCACACTCGCCTCATCGACAGTGTCTTGAACGACGCCTTGCGCATAGTCACTGGATGCCTGCGTCCCACTCCAACGGACCACCTACCTGTACTCTCAGGCATCCAGCCAGCTGAGCTTCGCCGAATGGGAGCGACACTCTCCTTGGCTCACCGTGGATCTCTGATACTCGCCAAGTGAGACTAAGATCCAGACGCCCGTTTGTGCCAGCTGCGCAGAATCTTTTGGACAACCTTGCCAGACTTGGCATCCGCGCTTCTGAATGGACAAATCACAAATGGAAAACGGAGTACTGTGAAAATGCTTCCAGGCTCCGTGTTTTTGTGCCCGGGACCGGTGCCAGGCCTGTTGGGATGGGCTTACCCCGAGCAGCTTGGGCTAAGCTCAACCGCTTGCGGACTGGTGTTGGGCGATTCCATTCGTTTATGCACAAATGGGGTCTCGCTCCTTCACCGAATTTGCAAGTGTGGCGCCTCTGAGCAAACCGCAGACCATGTTCTAACAGCGTGCCCTATACATCGGGCACCACATGGAGCACGAGGTCTGACGGTTTTGTATGACGAAACTCGATGCTGGCTTAATACCATCACTGCCAGCATCTGATTCAGACAGTGCAGCAGTCTGAGGTAGTAAAAGGATAAACCCTCGGCCCCAGTCCTGTTTGTGTCTGACCTGGAGTGGATACCCTTCAAACGACGACGACGATACAAGTTACTTGCTAACAGCAACTCGGGATATTCTTCTTTGAAGGTCCATGTCGAATCCGTCTTTTCTTGCTTAGCTTGGCTGATTTATGATTTCCGCATTTTATAAATATCGTTGAAGTACTTAAATTGCATGTTCAATCACAGGCCACCTTTTTTAAAGAATTTCCCTCCGTTTTTAACCCCCCTCATTCATACCTAGCAATCATATGCGCGAATAACCCCCTCCCCCGACATTACGTAAGCATTTGCTGACCCTCCCCTCAGAACACAAACAAAGAACAACAACGGTTATACTGTAATACACGTTGACCGCGTGACACGCATTGTCTTTATATTTGAGAAAAACGGGAAATACCGTGTTGACAGTCAACACTTAAATTGATTTTCCAAACAACATTTTCGGCACCAATAATTCTAGAGAACAGAAAACTAAAAACTTTTAAAAGTAACCTACGATATCGTTAACACATTGATAAATAGGTTAATGAAAAGGTTTCGCATTTGCACAGCTCGGCATCCAACAAGATTTGTGCATTATTTAAACATTGTGATCGCTATTCATAGCCCCGTATCGGGCAATAATAGAATTTTCGTAAATTAAAACAGACTTAATTCACGCAATTAACTGCTCAGAACCCTTTTTTTGACATTTTAAGTTTTTCTTGTTTTTTTTAGATTAAACTCCTCGGGTCAAAATATAATTAAAAAAATTGATTACGTAATCATCTCAGCAACTCCTGCCTGAAACTGATTGAAAGTTTTTTTATTACCACACATAGTTGTCCCAACACTTTACGGCCGATGGTTCGCTTCTGGCGAAAAAGCTAAATAAATTAGAAACTTTTGTTTAAACAAAACTTAAATATTAAGCAATAAATTTATTAACTGTCGATCACGAAAGTGGCCTTTTAAAGAATGGGGAAAACTACAGGAGATATAAATAAAAGAAAAAAAAATATTAAATTGAAAGTGCTTGGTTGGAAAAAGAACTTTACGGCACTTACTCGAAATTTCAATCGTAGCACAAATAAAAGCAATGGAAAAATGTCTACCAGACAATAATATCTGGACATTTCCGAAAAAAGTTTGCTGCAATGATTGAAGATTCTTCATTCCCCAGATGTTGGCTTGCCCGTCAGGAAGATGGATTAAAGAAATTTTTTTAGAACCTATCAAAATTATATCAATTATGTAAAATCGACAAAAGCAGCGTTAATCATTCTAGCAAGAAGCAAGTAGTCAGTAAAACGCAATAGCAGGCAAAAATGTCCAAGCGAAATACTGTACATTAAAAACTAATGTATTCGTATTATTTAATTATCTCTAATTCAAAAAAAAATTTTTTTTAAATTATTAATTTTAGCAGCCGTACTTGATCGATTTTTAGCTTTAATTTCCATGTTCGAATTCTGTATTTTTTATTTTTCTAGTTTTGCAAGTTTAAAATCGCCAAAAAAACGAGTTTTTCGAGTTCGTGTTTGTTCAATTTTGAGTTTGCAGCTCTGATTTACATTGAATTGAAATTTCGGCTGCAAATCTATGCATGCATTCTGTTTGTCATACTCTCTTTGATTTTTTAGGTAAAAAGATTTTTTCAGTTTGTTCCCTTTGTCGTGTTCTATCTTTTCAATTTTTCTGGTAACTTGTATATTTCTCTTTCAATCAATTTCTTTTTGTTTTCAGTCTCTTTTAAAGGATCTTGCAGTTGAAGAGAAAAAACAATCACAAATTTTGCAAAATTGGTCACTCTTCTTTTCATCGTCTGTTTAAAATCTTTTTAATCTGGAAGCGTTCCTATGCCTTAACTTTACAACTTCTGTCAACTCACTCTGTTTCCCGTTTTGAAGCAGCTAATTTTTAAAAAGTTTATCTGCTGATCAAAGGACATAATTATGTTGATTTCCATATCTAGTTATGCCTTCAGCAGCATATGACATACCACATTCAACATTCAATACCTTTGAATTTGTATGAACATATGTTTCCGAATACAATGTTCATACAAATTCAAGGCATTGAATGTTGAATAATGTTGAACGCCTCGTACAAGCAGCAGCGTGTTATCGTTTTCATTGTTTCAGGCTAATGCTGATTCTCTCGCCAATGACGTCGGGTTGATTGTGTTTGAACGAGCAGGGGGAGTGGGAGAGAAGCCGTGCAAGACTTGATTTTAATGCTGTAGTTCAGTGGTTCTTAACCTTTTCGCGCTTGCGGCACGCTTTGGGACCTTTTTAAAATTTGCGGCACACTTGGGCCAGAGTGCAGATCTTAATTTTTCTTCCTAAAAAGTAGTGTTCTCTAAAAAAAGAGCTTTGGAGCAATAGACTAATATTTTTTAAAAAGTTTTGCGGCACACAGGTTGAGAACCAGCGTTGTAGTTGAATCCTTTAATCATATTATTGGTAGTTGCGCGTATTCTTTTTATTGCTTTGTTCGTATTGCTATTACGACATGCAGTATCAGAAGGCTATTTGTACATTAAAACAGATTTTTTGTTAATTTAAGGTTTCAAAATATTTTTTTAAAAGTTAAAAATGTCTTATTTTTTTTAAAAGTACAACTTATTCTTGTTTCAAAATTTATTTTATTGCAAGTAATGTTTGTAGAGTCGAGCGCTTAGTTTGAAAATATTATTTTTCCGATCACAAAGCGATTATTCAAAATCAATTTATTTCAAAGTAAAAGCGCTATATTTGTTCAATCTAAAAATCTTTTATCTTTGATTTGTCTTTCGCCTTAAGAATTATTGAATTACTTTTGCTTTATTAACATTTCGTTTCGCGTCATTCCACTGAAGATCCACCTAGCAAAATGTGTTTGTGACATTTCAACCTCGTTGTGCTTAAACTAGTAAAGTCGCTGTTCACCTATTAAAAGTTGTATCACTGTTGCGTATGATGTCGTTTTTGTTGCTTTCCTGTTATTTGCCTAGAAGCGTGATGCGTTAGTTGCTGCTATGAAGCCTTTGTATAGAGGTTTGGAATCGTGATAGAAGGTTTTGGGAGTGTTTTTGGTCTTGCAGAAAACTCGTGAACGATATTTTTGTAAACTGACGTGGAACGCGCCAAGAAGCGATTACGAATTCACAAACTTTTACATACTGGGCTCGCCACTTAAAATAGCTATTGACTTGCTGTTAATTGGAACTTGATTTTCCGCATATCCATTAGGAAATTTAAACGATAATTTGGTGGGTTATAGTGTATCAGAAAATATGTTTTTGTTCCATATATCATTCAACTGCATTGCCATTACAAAAAATTGTTGGTTATAGTTTTGAAGTAGTTATTACATGTTGCGCAGCAAAATTGCAGACTAATTAAAGATTGTATTAAAATTCTTATTAGTCTTATTACTTCATTCATTTAATTTTTCTTTATATTTATATTCCTGTCGCAGGAAGCGACGGAGGCTAGTCTTTGTCATTGGAGCAACTGGAACTGAAAGCTTCACAAATTACAGTAGAACGCCAATTATATGAACTAATTAAGACCCGGGGTGGTTCAAATAACTGATTTTTTCGGATAATCAAACAAAATACAATCTTGCAATAAAAAGCATCATCACATATGGTCATATATAATACTTAACCAGCAGTATAGTGATCACTCATTTTTTTGCTTTAAGTTTGTTACTTTTTTTTGTCGCTGGTAAGTCTCTCATTCTTTTTAGAAGCAGAGCTGTATTAAACGACATTCACTCTGTCGTTCACGCCATGCTATGACGTTGTACCACCATCTTAGTATTGTTTGGATTACCGGCGTTCAACTGTACGTGAATGCTGCTTGTTAACAAAAATACCTAGACCGTATTTTCACGTCAGTTTGAAGTATTTTCACGTCTTGTTTCCACTACAACAGCGGAATGGAGTATTTTTTGTTTCGTTTATTGATTTTTTTGCTGCGCCTGGCGCTATGTGTGAGTGGAGTATTGCGTGCGTATGTGGAAAGAAGTAAAGAATTAATGAAACTAACAAAGAATGCTCCATTCCACGCTCGTGGTGAAAACGGGCCTTTACCTGCTCTTAACGCAATTTTAAAAGCTATAGCTAATAAACTTGTTTGGTAATTTTGTTCCTCAAAACTATCTTTTCAGAAAGTGCAGCATATTGAT
Organism: Diplosoma virens; assembly: GCA_963680785.1. Classification (NCBI taxonomy): domain Eukaryota; kingdom Metazoa; phylum Chordata; class Ascidiacea; order Aplousobranchia; family Didemnidae; genus Diplosoma; species Diplosoma virens. The sequence continues at coordinate 38,259,693 of OY796887.1, read as the reverse complement.
TGCACAATGTTTTTGGACAGTACAATGCAATCATTGCATCTTGTCGAAAGCCATCTCAAAACATTACAATTGTGTTTCTAAAACAATGCAAAAAAATTATAAAATAATTACAATTTAAATGATATCTCTAAATCTAAATTGTTGCAAGCTAATAAATTTTTAAAGGAAGCAATGTTTTGGGTATAAGTTGTCCATATGTTGCATTACACAATGTTTATTGTTTTTTTAATTTCCTGAAAAACTTTCTACGATAAATGCAGGGCTCAAAAAACCATCATAGAAAAAATATTAGTAACAAACAAGCCCGGATTGGACCAAAATCAACATGGCAAAGTTTTTGTCATCTTAAAAATTCTAGTAAGTTGCGTACCATTCTAAATATAAAATTTCGGTAATTACACTATATTAGAAAAAAAGAAAAAATAAGTAATTTTTGTGCCAATCTTATTTTGTCTGTAGCAAGGCCATGGAGAACAATTTATGCCACTTTCAGACTTATCTAAATAATATCTTACCTTTAATTTAATAGTTTATAAAATTATATTTTTTTGATGACAACATTAAATTTGTGCAGAAGAGGTCGGCTTATCTTTGATTAAGATTGTTAAAAAAATTCGCAGTAAACTAATGCAGAAAAGCTGCGAAAAGTACTTTAAAAGCAACAGCAAAATGGCTACCACAGTCGTCGCATAAATTTGCAAATTACTTTTATTTATTTATCTCTAAAATTTATATTACCCTCCTGACACGCAGGAAAGCGATTAAGGCGCTAATACATAAAGCCAAGATAGAAGAGACCGGGGCATATTACAATTTGCGTTAAATCTGCATTAACGCCTAAATTAACACAATTAAATCAAAGTTTTTTGTGCTAATGTTTCGACCTATTTAAGACCTACAATCACAAAGTAGAAGAGAGTTTTTGACGTAAATACTTTTTGAGATATATAGGTTTAAAAATTGCATCTTTGTTGTAACAACTTACCCCGTAGCCGGGACAGTTTGCTACAATATACGGGGTAAGTTGTTACAGTTAAACATAATGCTGAAATTCTCAAGAACTATCACTTGTATAAAAAAATAGATCATGTAGGCTATTCCCAACCAAATTTGCTTTAAAAATCTGACCATTTTTTTCTACTTTGAAATGTTTTAGAAGGCTTTTTTAAACTAATTACTCTTTTCTTAGACGTGATTGTTAGGGTAGGCCTAGCAAAATAACGAAATGACGCTTTTTCCAAATTGCTTTTTAGCGTGGTCGGTTAGAGCGCCAAGATTATGATCGACGCGGTCTCGGTTCAAAACTTACTCGCGCTATTCTATTGTGTCTTTGAGAAAGATACTTTACAACACTTTTCCCTGCTTGTCACATTGATGACCCCGATACAAACCGTGAGTACTATTTCTTCTTTTCTTTTGTATGTATGTGTAATCCTGGCACTTCATCAGTCCAACATTCGGTCGAGCGACAAATATTTAAAATCTATGATTATTACTGATAATCAACCTACGCACTCTGGGGTAAGTGACGTAAATCTAGTCAAAGTAACTGTTGATACTTCGTAGCAATATTTTCCATTGGCCAAATAACAAAGTTTTGACGGATTCTACATGTATATTCTCGTAATGATGATGAAAGTATAAGAAATGATTTTCATCCACAAAAAAACTCGAAGAAAAAAAATTTGTAAAAATTTCAAATGTTTAAATACTCAGTAAAATGTGCCGTAAAGAAACACACACGTCACAAAACTAAGTTGGCGCACACAAACTGTAGGGAACCTATCAAAAAAATTACAACTATGCTTTAGCCAAGAAGAAGAAAATTGTTATATTTAGATGGCATCTTAACACAACGACCATAACGATTCCTAAGATTTTCATTAGAATCAGCAACTAATTCAGCAATGGAAGAAGGGTTTTTATTAACAGGAAGAATAACCGGCGCAATACGATCGATTGAAACAACCTTTCTGCTATCTTTCACTCCGAACCGTCCTCTGAGCAAACATCTGCAGTGAATCCAAAACTGTATATGCTGTTTTCGAGGGGGGGCCCTTAAAATCGAGGGGGGCTCCCAAAAAAAGGGGGGGCCTGAGGCGACTGCCTCATTCGCCTCACCCAATATCCACCACTGGCCATACATAACTACAATCTGCTAAATTTTTATCAACAAACTATCCACAAATTATCAACAAAAAAACAATTTATCAACAACGCTCCTAAAACTTTTTTGTCCAGCGACAAATATTTGAAATTACTCGCTTCGTTTCTTTACTTGACTACTCCTCCTAATAAACATCGTGGTCGAGTGGTTAAAGCGCCGAGTTTATGATCAACATGGTTAAAAGCCACTTGCGGCATTCTATGATCAACTTGGTTCAAAACCCACTCGCGCCATTCTGTTGTGTCCTTGGGAAAGACACTTTACGGCACTTTCCCCTGCTTGGTGGTCTTGGCGAGCAGTTCTAAATTACAGTCATATCTCTATCAAATTACAAGCGGACAGCAATATCTTGGTATCTCCGGAAGCAGGTCGGGGTAATTGCCTACCCTATGTATTAGCGCCTCTGTCGCTTTCCTGCGAGTCAGGAGGATAAATATAGAGATAAAATAAAAAGTAAATTAAAAGTTTAAACCTGTCAAACATTCTGTAGAGCATCATATTGTAACTAGAGAGTATCCTTGTTTTCCCAAGCCACGTCAGTTGTCTCCTGAGAAGCTAGAATTTGTAAAAAAAGAAATTGACTCTCTTTTCCAAAGCGGTTAGTGGTTCAGAATCTTCTTTGTCTTCGGCTTGGTTTCAAAAGGTCAGCCTGATAATTTTCGTCTCGTTAATGATTATCGTAAATTAACGCGTTTTTTGCCAAACGTGGCAACTGTATTTTTCCTCTACTGCGAGGTATTTAAAAAATAAATATTTAAAAACTTAATTGCGAGCCACATGTGGTACACATTGCAAGAAATGTGTTAAATCAGCAAACTGTTCTAATTGTTATCTTACGCCTTCAGTTACCCACCTTTTTATCCGTTTTCAGGGATCTTGCATTTCTAGCAAAGTAGATCTGGTTACAGAGCCTATCATCGAATTTCGGTAGCTAAGGAATCTCGTCATAAGACTGCGATAATCACTCTAATTGGTCTTTCCGAATAGGCTACAACTTTTTACGGTTTGGTTTACGTAATGCCTCGAGTACCTTTCAAAGATTTATAGATCAAGTTTGCTACGGTTTACCTTACGTCCTACCTTATATAAATGACATAATTATTTTCTCCAAATCAGAAGAGGAGCATTTTAAACATTTAAAGATATTTTTTAAACGGCTTGATCAGCACGGTGTCGGAATCTTCTTTGAAAATATTGGCATTTCATCTGCTTTGAAAATACATTATAATCTATTGTGCAGCTGTTGTACGTGACTTTTTTGGTTACGTCATTGCTTCAAAATTTTCAAAATCTGGAGAAGAGCGCTTGCAGTTGCGATCACACAATTAAACCCTGAAGAGAGCACAAAAAGTCGAAGAGAGCACAAATTACCTTCTTTTCGCTTTCCTTTTCTTATTAACATCACATCGCTTTGTTCAAAGGTACAGCGACTATGCACAATTAACGTTGTGCATGTAATAACGTACATCGTTTAGTCGCTGCTTCCTTATTCACAATCTTTATTTCTACATGCACTATAATTAATTTTAAGTTGATTGTGAGTAAAAATGAAAATAAAATTAAAAAAAATATATATAGCTACTCCACAAACAAGAGAATTAAAAAAAAACACACTGTACTACAATATAAATAAGATAACATGTTTAGTTTTTAGCAGATAGTTTTCTTTTCTCCTCAAGCAGCCAAGTTGTCTTTCTTTATCACTGTTGTCCAGCACAAATGCTTTCAAAAAAATATTTGACAGTGTAAGGCATGCTCTTTGAATTGCAACCACTGGACTATCAATACAATATAAAGCTTGGCTGAGATGAGCTCGGCAGCAATGCAGATTGCACTTATCAAACAGTTTATAAGCTGAGTGTACAAAATGCACTGTTGAGAGTAGAGGTACAGTTAGTCCACCTCTATTTAAGTTTGTGACAAAATCTGAATTAATATGATAGTCGTCGATATCTTCAGTCTCCACACTCTTACCTCAAAATTTGTGTTCCAGATGTCCAGCTAGAAAAATAATTTTATGTTTGATACTGTCATTAGATTGAACTAGGTCTTCAGTGTCAGCAATACTGATGTCAAAGTGATAATCATCAATGCGAATGTTAGAGGTACAAGGCACATTATTAGACTTGTGCTGCATAGACTCATATTTTAAAAGTGCATGGAGGTTCTTGGTTTCTGCAGCTGCCTTGATAGGCTTATCTACAATGTCAATGTAGAAATTACTCCTTTTGCGTTGTCTGGCTTGGCCAAAGAACTTTTCAAGGGCCTCATCAGCAAATACACCAGGTAGCACATAGGTGAAGTTGTGCTGAGTCAATAGCCACTCTGCAGCCTCAATATTGGCTCGTGTAGAGAGCACCAATGCCTCTGCAGTTTGTTTTGTGAGCTTTTGCGTCTGACCTCGACCTCCTGACCGTGCACAGGAGGATATAACATCACAAGTTTCAGCAAGTTTCTTGAAAGTAGTGCAATTCTTGGTCCGTGGTTGACGACAGTCCTCATGTATGTTAATACCGGATTATGGGTTTTATTTATTGTGGGACACCCTGAATCTGGAACATTCGCGTTGCAGATGTATTTACTGAAGTAATTACCCTGCTATTCTTGAGTTTGGCCCTAATGCAGTCGTGAAAGCAACAGGCAACTCTTTTTTTCAAGCACTGGTAATATATGGAACAGTCATTAGGTTCTACATCACTTTTCTTAAAGATGACTGATGTTGCAGCAAGCCGGAATGCATTGTTTTTTTTTGGCGTAGGACCGTTAGTGGTGTAGCTCGATGGGAACTTTTTATCAGTGAACATATTCCTGTTGAATGGTATATTCCAGAAACAGAAAAACCTTTCCCAATATTTAACTACATTTTGACGCGCAGCTTTTAAAATTGAGCGAATTAATTGGTTTAGGTTAACTTGGATGAGTTTTTATGTAATTAAAATGAGATGAATTGTAATAACGTTTGAAAGGACTATGCTCTTTCAGTTTTGCACTAGTTTCTTAAAATTAGTTTCACACAAGTTCTGGTAATATTGGTCAAAGTTCAACGGAGCTAGTTGTTTCAATCATAACAAATAGCTCCGTTGAACTTTGACCAATATTACCAAAACTTCTGATCAAACTAACTATCAATAGTTAAAGAGCCGAATGAAATTGTTATGTAAAAGTACATTAATTCAACCTTTTAGAAATCAAAGTTTTTTTTTAAACTTAACTAGTTCTTTTCTGATAAATTTTAGTAAATAGGCAAAATTTATTTTACACCCTTAAAAACAGTTTTTCGGATCAGGTCTAATACTGTTATTTTTATCTTCAATTTGGGTTTAGAAAAAGGGCATTATTACGATGAACTTAAAATTGCCCGCGTTACTCCTTTGTTCAAGGGAGGTATAAAAAGCGAAGTAAAAAACTATCGCCCGATATCTATCCTAACTGCATTTAATAAAGTTTTTGAAACAATAATAAAAAAGCGACTTGTAAATTTTTGGAATAGATTTGAGGTCTTTTCGCCAACAGAATTCGGTTTTCGGGAAAACTACTCCACAACTTTAGCTATAACACATCTACGAGAATATATATTAACAGAATTAGACAACAACATGAATATTTGCGCTTTATTTATTGATTTGGCAAAAGCGTTTGACACAGTAAATTACGAAATTCTTTTGTATAAGCTCATTCAATACGGTATTCGAGGTTTTGCTAATGATTTGATTAGGTCTTATCTTACTAATCGTAAGCAACTTGTTTGCGGTGACGGTTTCTCATCCTCCTATCTAGATATCAATATTGGAGTCCCGCAAGGGAGTGTTTTGGGACCTTTACTGTTTTTGATTTACATAAATGATATATCTTTATGTTCAAATCTAAAAGCAACCTTGTATGCGGATGACAGTGTTTTCACACTATCTCATAAAAATGCAAATACTTTGCAAACCAAATTAAATGCAGAATTACCGAAACTTAATCATTGGCTTAAACTCAACCGACTATCGCTAAATTTAAGGAAAACCAAATATCTATATTTTAGTAAAAGTAATAAGAATATCGCTATTCAAATAGACGGCTCTGATATATTGCAGACAAAATGTATTAAATATCTTGGAGTTCATTTGGATGATAAACTTAAATGGCACAAGCATGTTGAACACGTGGAAGCAAAGCTCTCAGCCGCCACCGGTGCCTTTTCAAAACTCTGCAAATATCTTCCCAGTAACACACTTACACCAGTTTATTACAGCTTAGTTTACTCACATTTACAATATGCAATTATATGCTGGGGAAACACCTCAAAAACGGTACTCAATAGACTACAGATTAAACAAAATCGTATTATTAAAATTTTAAGTAAAAAATTTGGTAAAAAAGTTCGGTTACAACCTCTTTTTCAAAAATTAAACTTTTTGAGGCTTAATAAAATTTTTAAATTCGAAATAGCTAAATTTATGGTTAAGTTTCACTCTAACAAGTTGCCCCAATTTTGTGAGGAATACCTAAAAAGTTTTGTAAAGGTGTCCTCCGTCCACACCCATTACACTAGAAGTTCTTTTTCAAATGAGTATTATGTACCTAGAACCTTTTATCACAAAACTGATCAATCCCTAAGAGTTATTGGAGCTAAAATCTGGAACGATCTACCTAAATGTTTAAGAAATAAATTAATAACAACTTCCTTTAACCACTCAAGTAAATTGCTCAAACAACATTTTCTTGGTACTCATTTTAATCAATGACTCGCTTAAGAAATATTTCATTTCAAATTTGATTGTGTTGTGTATACATTTTTGTATTTGGTAACAGTTACTTAATATTAAAATAAACTTTTCATTCTTGTTACTTTTTTCTTCTTAAATCGTCAAAAATAAAACTTTTGTTGCACATCCTCGTTGTTTGTTTTTGTTGCAATTATAACATTTGGTTGAATCGTCTATTTACATTGTGTTACAATTCACCTGATTTTCTAGTCTCTTTTTTAAATTCTTGTTACTTTTATATATTCTTCATTTTTTTTGGTTCTCCATCAGTGCTGTTATAAATATTATTTTTTGTTTTTTCCTAGTTGTTATATATGTTTATTTTCCTTGCTTGCATTTAAAAGGAAAAAAAAAAAAAAAAAAAAAAAAAAAACTTCTAATTTTTTTTTTTTTTTTCTTCTTTTTTTGTATTACTATTGTTATTCTGATGTGTCATTATACGTTTATTTTAATGTGTAGTTGTTTTGTTTTTGTTGCTTATAGTACTAATTTCTTTTACTATGAGGTGAAGCAGACTCGGCGACCGAGTGGCCATCAGGCTACTAATAATGGTCTTTCGCTTCACCTCGTCGCTTTTTCTGTTAGTGTATTTTCATTCCGTTGATTAATTGCCAATTTTTGGACGCGATAAATAAATACTACTACTACTACTGTTCGGCTGGGTGATGAAGTCTAATAACTGCCCGGCCGGGCAGATATTAGACCTGATCCAGTTTTTCTTTTATAAAAAATCGTGCGGGCACACATGATGAAATTGTTTTGGTGAAAGGATGGTTTCTAAATAGTCAAAACCAAGGGTACAAAAAAAGCTGACATAATTATTTGCAAAAAAATAATATTTGACAAATAACAACTAACCTCGGTCTCCTCAATTACTGTCGGGTTCAATTTTCTATTTTGGTTTTTTAGTTTTATATACAGTACATATATATAAATAAAATTTAGAACTGCTCGCTAAGACTACCAAGGAAGGGAAGTGTCTTTTTAGCGCGAGTAGGTTTTGAACCGAGACCTTGTCAATCACAATCACGGCGTTCCAACCATGTTGCCGACTACTTCATCATGTTGTTAAGTTTGTGGTGAGTTCGTTGCCACTCAAGTCAAAAATCAATTCCGTTTATTACTAAGAGTCTGGACTATAATTCGTCATCAGAAAGAAATCATAATTTTAATACACAACTATGCAAAGCTTTTTGATTAATGACAAACGACTTACGTTTGAGCACGTTTGTTTGCAGTTTTAGCCTCAAGCCCGACTGAGCCGGTCGACTGCGTGTCTCTGTCCTAGCGTCATTTGGTTTTCGAATAAAACTAGTGGATTCACTTATTATCTTTAACAATGACGTTTGTCTTTTTTTTGCATGCGAAAACAACGCAAGATCAGATCAGTGACGGGCGATTTTCTGTAACATGCGGACAAATCGGTTCTCAAACTTTTCTGAAGGTGGACCTCCTAATAAAGTATAAGAAATTCTATCAACCTTATAACCTAACATTTACTACTACAAGAAAAAAATTCAAAATAAATTTAAAACGTTAGTACTTGAATTGTATGATAAAATGTTATCTAGGCTAATCCGAAAATAATCCTAGAATTCTAAGAGCCTTATAGACAACATGGCCCTGGCTGCAGCAAAACAAAAATAGATGACTGTGCCCGATTGTTTAAATATTAGCACATTTACTTGATGGCATATTAGATATTACAAACATCTCTCCGAAAATATCATCGGTTAAATGTTGAAATAAACTTTAAAAAACAAATCAGATTTTAAACTTGATTGCATTTGATTCCAAAAAATAGGACAGTGATTTGAATATTTAAGTTTAACCTGTTAAAGCACAATAATCAGTAATATAATACCCAAAAATTTGTCGAAGGTTCGAAATTTTTGTTTGTAAGACTTCTTGCAACGTCACGCAGCCAAGCTGTCACGTTGGAGACTCCAACAGTTGTCGGCCATCGTATGGACATTCCACCTACACTGATAGTTAATGTCCTGGTGGAACCTTTCTCCATGCTCTTCACTTAGATCACCGAGGTTGGCAGGAAAACAATCTAACCGACAGAAGAGATACCGAACTTTGATACCAGCGGCTTGCGGTGACCTCTCTGAGACAGGTAATGGTATGCCAAAGCTGGTCGTGCAATTGGGTATTTTATGGGTAGTTAATGGGTAGGACATGCAATATTTTATGGGTAGGGTAGGACAAAAAATTGTGTGGTATTCTAAGACATCGACCACTTTTTGTCGCAAAATCATGTTGTTCTTTAAAAAAAATAAGATTTCTACTTGAAATCAGACTCAGATTTCTTACTTTTCTTCTCAAAATCATGGTGTTCTCGGTCTTTGCCTCGGATCACCTCACCTTTCTAATTTTGTCCCAAAGCAAAGGTGTTCTTTATTACGTTCAGAAATAACGGTCATCGCGCAAAAGTTCGTTGGTCATGCACAGCATGACTTGCATGCCCTGACCGCACGCCACTGCTTGATACTCATCTTAACACCAAAATCTTTGAACTTGAAAATCATATTTCCACCAACTCTAAGTAATTTTTAACTTTGTGGTTTCCAAGGAAGTTCTGTTTGACTAAAACGAATGATTGCCAAGCAGCAGATTTTATTTATTCTGTCAGATTTTATTCTGTCATAGACTGCACAAAACGTGGACTTTTATGAATTTGCGAATTTTAGGGCCATCAAAAATGCCTGCTTTCAGCTTTTTTCATACTTAAAGCAGGAAATGCTGGGCAAATATAATTGAAACTGTCCCGGTCAGGCAAGGCTTTCATAAACTGCTTCATCAAACCAAGTTTAATTTGAAGTGATGGAATGATGATTTTCTCCGTGGCAATTGAAGGTTCGTTGATGACGTTAGCTTCACTAACTTTCATGGAATCACTAGGAGTCCACCCTTTTTTTCACTCAGAGATTGTCACGCCCTCGGCTGTCCCACCGGAAGATAAAACATGGATATTTCTTATTGCTGCTTTGTTGGCCAAGCAAAACATTTAATATTTTCAAGTCTACACAAATTAACCATTGGTGCGAGTCATAATCTAGTTTTTGCAATCATAATCCAGTTTTTTGCAAATCATAATCCAGTTGCTGTAGTTTTTCTTTAGTTTTGTTTAACGGCCAATTGGGAAAGATGCATACCTGTTACCATTACATAGCAATAAACATTTTAACCCATATTAACCCAAGGGTAAAACTAAAAAACTAAAAACTAAAAACTTTGATAGGCTGTACAATTCTATGGCACAACTTACAACAGTGTTTGTAAAGATATTTTACAACTTTTATATATCTCAAAGCTATTCATAATCTAAAATAATAAAAAAAACAGTTATTTTTAGTTAGAAAATGCATTTGAAATAATGACTACAAATGACTACAAATGTAGTCATTGGGATAATTCGGGTTAAGCTTCTTGAACTGTCTATGAATAAGTGCCACTCTCGAGCTCTATATTGTGCACTCCCATTTTCAGTAGAAGCCCTTCGATGTCTTTGCAGTAAACAAGTCCTTCTTGTTTGCTAAAATATGGAAGTAATTTTTTTTCTCTCGTACAATAGAATCTTACTAAAACTTCGGTTCTGAGGCACTTTTTGTCTTTGAGCCGGGATGCCAAAATTTCTGCTGCTTCTTTGGATAAATCGAGATCTCTGATAAGATCACTGAGCTCTCCTGCTTGAATTGCTCTGAAATTGATAAACTACTTTCGAAGCAGTGGTGTATCTACGTAAAATGGCGCCCATGGCAAAGTTTAAAAATGCGCCCCCCTACTTCACTTGTTTCTTTTTCCAGTTCATATTAAATTGTTTTTCTCAACCACGCAATATAATACGGTAACAAACAATTTAATAACGACACTAAACAATAAGCAACAAAAAATTCGGACAGTCGGTCAATAACAGGGTCTTACAACAATACTTTTCATGACTTTCTTGAAGCAAATTTGTCAATGATTTCATCAAAATTATTTTTCTTTGTTTCATCCCTCTCTATAATTAATAAGGCTTGATCAGACAACCTTTCCTGACTCATTGAGGATCGAAGGTACGACAGAATTAGTTTTAGTTCGCTCGCAACTTGCTATGGATACTGCCACTGTCAGCAAAATTCGCAAAGCTATCCGGAGATTGGGAAATACACTTTCATCCCCATATTCGACAATGAATGTAAGATCTTCAGGTCGCGATAACCTAACGTTGGTACGACTTGATATCAACATTTTGCAATCAATAATTTCTCCATGTAATTGGTTGCCGTCAAGGTCGTCACTGTAAATAGGAGCTAAATTATCACACAGCGACTCTAAATTCCCACACTCACGACTGTAACAAAGTCTGTGGACATCAAGCAAAAAGCCAAACTTGACATCGATGTCAAATAACCGAGAGAAACGGTCATTCATTTCTTTGTGAAGACGGTCGAGAGCTCCCTTCATAACGCGCTTCATTTGATCTGTTGCCGATGAACCTGCATCCCGGATATTCTCACCAGCCATTCTTTTTTGTGTCTCGGTCTTCTTTCAAATTCAACGCCCCATTTGTCGCAAAGCATTTTCCCATTTTCCAAACATTCATCAACTATTCTCTCTCTTTCATTGTTAAAATGATCTCTCAGGTCTTTTAAATCGGTGGCTGCGTTGTAAAAATTCATTGTTTTATCCTGTAATCATTTTTAATCAATTGGTATAAGCAGCCTTTTCCAAAACTCTATCAGTGTCGTAAAGTCGTTAGTCGTCATTATGTCAGAATACGATTTAATATTTGTTGTCCATCGCTCTGAGTGTCGATTGTTTGACTGTCATCTTCTACCATGTTTTCAAGCAAAAGAACTATTTTTTCAAGATATAATTCTATAGGTTTTACTGCTTCTGTTCTAGAACTCCAACGAGTTTCGGCCTCAGCTTTTAAAATCAGCGGAACGGCATCCTTTAGCTTTTCCCAACGCTGCGTAGAACGGGAAAAGAAATTGTACAATGAGTTAATGATCCCAAAAAAAGAAACCATTTTTCTGTCTTGTCCAACGGCATGAACACCCATCAGGTTAAGTGACTGATTGTCACAATTAACAAACACTGCCTGTTTGTTTTTTTCGTATATTCTTTGCTGTACACCATTCCGATATCCTGCCATTACAGCAGCATTGTCATAACACTGCGAGCGGCAATTTTCTATTTTTATCTCATCTTTCTGTAGCTGTTGCATAATAACTTCAACGAAGCTTGCAGCATCTTTTTCATGAAGTTGAAGGAATCCCAGAAAGGATTCTTTAACACACACTGTTTTTTTATGAAAATCAACATATCTAACAACTTCTGAAACCTGCTCGCGATTCGCCTGGTCAGGGGTTCAGTCAAATATAAGACCATAGTACTTGGCTTTTTTGATTTTTTCTGTTAAGTTTTTGCGAACATGAGATGCCATGAGGTGAATAAATTCATTTTGAACACCTGGAGAAAGGTAAGTGGTTGAATGTGGATGGCTTTCAATAAAACCGAGATGTTCTCGCAGCACGAGATCAAAGACGGCAAGGAATTTGATTAAGCCAAGAAAATTACCAACATTTGGATCACTATCTGCTTGAAGTGATTCCCTGTCCCCTCGCAAAGCGAGATTTTGTTCTGCCAGATATTATATTCCATGTAATATTCTCTTAAGAATCTCACGCCATTTTTGCTTTTCTTTTACAATTTGTACATGAAATTCGGCGTCAATAATTCCGGTTTTATTGCTCAAATTTCTTTCCAGTTCTTTCCACATCGTAAAACACTCTCTGTGATGTTTAGCATTTTCGTGAACGATCATCCTTTCGGGTGCTTTCCACTGACTAAATCCAGCTTCCTGTTGCAATGAAGTTTGGTGATCTGATCGACAATAGAGCAGACAGCAAATGCAATAAGCGGCTTTTTTAGAAGGCGAATACATCAGCCAAGAACGCATTACTTCTTCGCCATTTGCTAATTTTCTCTTGAACCAGTTACTGCTCATTGCACGATTATTTTTAAGTAAAAAAGGCCCATTACTCTTCTGAAAATATTTTGAATCAAGCTTGGTAATTTCTGCTCTCATCCTATTTGACAAAATAGGTTTTCCAGTATTTTTATCAAAGTTCATAAGTCCAACATCGCGTTTTGAAATAAAGTCCGGTACATCAGATTTAGGTTCTTTGTTCACGTTTAAAACTTTTTCAATTTCTTTCTTAGATTGGCCAATTTCCTCACTTTCTTGGTTAGATTGGCCAACTTTTTCAGGTTCTTGCTCAGATTGATCACTTTGGACTTTTGAGATCGGATTATGAGCAGTATTAGTAGAAGAACATCTCTTAAAAAAAGGTTCAAAAAACTTCTTCAATTTTTCAGCTTCCTTTGCCTCCTGTTTTCGTCTTTTTCTCCCTTCAGCCCCACTCTCTTTTTTCTTAAGTATAGTACGTTTTATGGTATGAATGTTTATAAATTTTTACTTCAGTACGACAGTAAAGCAAATCTTAAATATGGTGTACAGTTAGTCCAGTACAGCATTAATTTAACAGTTTAATTTATGTTGAATTATAACCCCACTGTCAATTGCGCTCAGTGACAGAACAAATAGCATTGATCGTTGGCTAGCAATTTTTAACGACTGTGGTTGAATTGAGATACTTGTTTACGAGTTTCAGTTATTTACAAGTTGAAATTATTTTATTGAAACATTTTACGATTAAAACTTTTCGCCCTTTTTGCGCTCCTGTCCAAACGGCGCCCATGGCACGAGCCATGGCTGCCACACCCTAGATACGCCACTGTTTCGAACACACTTCCACCACTTTCTCTTGCAGAGCTTTCTACTTCTTCCTAAAACTCATCATATTTTACGTGTATATGTCAGGTAAATTGATAATATTGGGCACAGTTACTTCCCCACAATGAGGCATCGGTCGATGATCAGATTCTAAAACGGAGTAATTTCAAGTACTTTTCTTATAATAATTAAACCCTTTTAGTCCACCAAACGGAAGTAGCAGTCATCGAAATGGTTTTTTGGTTTTCTCCAATCATCGGTACACCAAATCTAAGACCTGAAAGTATACCATTAATCCACTTTTTCAGGTTTTCTACACTAGTTCTGTACACAATATGAGGTGCCCATGGCTTACCTTGGTCACCAAGCTTTACCTTCAAATATGCAAGATACGTTTTCCTCACAAAATTAGTGATAGCTTTCCTTTGATCTCTGAAGATATATTGCCCACAGATGGAACAAAAATTGTCAGGATCATTGTGACAGCTTTTTCAAGATAAACTCTTAACTATTAAATGTAGCTAAAGCAATATGTAGAATTCAGTATCTAAAGTATTAATACGTATAAATCTGTGATAAAGAATAGATGCTGCAGTTGAATCACTCAGAAATACATATACGTCTCAGTGACTAATCAAAGCTTATTGTCAAACCTTTATAAATAAACCCAATTCTTATTTTCCAGACTTTAGTTATGTGAGTATGAGTTTAATCTAGACTCATGGCATTCTTTTCTCTAGCTACAGAGGTATTAAATTTTGACAATAACATGTACTGTAGTCCACAAAAAGTTAGCTGCAGAAAGAGATACTGAAACGATCTGTCATAGTATGTTAGCTAAAGGGAGTACATGCAGTACATGAAGCTGTTGCATTCCATTACCTCGTATGTTGACTGATAGTGTGCAGTTGGCCAAAAACTAAAAAGTCCCTCGTAAAACTAAACAATACAAAAACGTACGTACAGCTAAGTAATCTGCGCTGTAAAAAATAGAATCTGTTGAATTTAATTTTAAAAAGATTTTTTAATATTTTACTACTAAAGTAATGGGATGTTACATCAAAAATTAGACATGCAGGAGACTTGGTAAAGAATAAGAAATGCATTCTACGGAAAAGATATATTTCCAATACGCATGATTCTGACAGGCCTACTTGTGTTTACGTAAGGCAGATGCAAAATTTAACAATTTTTTCTTGTCAAAAATTAAGAATATCGATATCTCAAAAACTAGAGCCAATTCAAAGAACGTATGTCATTTTCGGACTCAGTGACCCAAAATTACCCAAAAACCGTTAAAATACAGGGTGTCCATAAAGTCCTGCGCACATTTAAAATTTTAATATGTTAAAAACAGCATAAGATAGAAACTTTAAATTTTCGATAGTGAATTATACCACCATAAAGTTTTTTTGTTAATTTTTACAGGTTATTTTATTGTTAAAATAAGCAAGAGTAAGTTATTTTTAATAAGGGCGTAAGTTCGCAACAAAGCATGTTGACCATTCAACAAAATGCACAATGTGTTCTTTGGTACCAAAAATTGAAATCACCAACAGCAGTACAACGTAAATTTAGAAATGAGTTTGGACAAGACTCTCCTTACACTAACAGCATTAAGAGATGGTTTAAAATTTTTATGGAAACTGATTTGATTTTCTTGGGCTGCGATGAAATGCTACATGCACAGCATCAACAGTCTCTTCATCAATGCTTGGCCTACCCGATCTTTTGCGATCCAAAATGCTGCCGGTTTCCATAAAAATTTTAAATCAACTCTTGACGCTGTTAGTGTGAGGAGGGTCTTGTCCAAACTCATTTCTAAATTTACGTTGTACTGCTGTTGGTGATTTCAATTTTTGGTACCAGAGAACACATTGTGCATTTTGTTGAATGGTCAACATGCTTTGTTGCGAACTTACGCCCTTATTAAAAATGACTTATTCTTGCTTATTTTAATAATAAAATAACCTGAAAAAATAACAAAACTTTATGGTGGTATAATTCACTGTCGAAAATTTGAAGTTTCTACCTTATGCGGTTTTTGAGATATTAAAATTTTAAATGTGTGCAGAACTTTATGGATACCCTGTATCTTGGGCACTTAAAAAAATTTTTTTATTGGCCAGTGAGTGGAAAAACAAAGAGGTTACAGGGTTTTCTTGTATCTCTAGATTGAGAGTTTAATATAAGCTTAAGGCGTTGAGCGTTTTATTAGATAAACATTTCGTGACAATTTTTCGCATTTTCGGTTCGGACAAGCAACTAACAATCTAAATTTAAATTTACTTTTGTGCCATTTTTTCGAATTAGAATCAAAATTTTCTGTTCTGGGCATCGGAGATAAAATATAAGATTTTTTGTCCATTGTAATATCCAAATAAATAATTGAGAGATTATGGAAAAAGTTAAAATATTACGTTTATTTCATTTCATTGCGATACAACACAAAACACGTCACAAAAGCGGCTTCAATAAAACAGTTGAAATGCGAAACTTGTAATAAATAGACACTACCTTTTCGGTGATGAGTGGGTAAAGATCGGTGATACTGTCCACTGATATTGATCAGCAAAACAACTCAAGGAAGGAGCAATATGCGAGGAATGCAAGGGCCTTGCGGAAAGGTAAAAAGAACGACAAATTGACGAAGATGAAATCATCAAAAAGAAATTGCACAAGAGCGCTGATGTAAACCACGTGATCAGTGACAAGCAATAACGAGCAGTGTTTCAAAATTATCGAAACTTTCTGGTCACGTGTAGGACACAAAGAGCAAAACGTTTTACGTGAAACAATGCGAACAAGCACAAAATCTTCCATGTCGCACCACGCATCAATTAATCAACTGATACTTTAAGAACGAAGCGTTCGAGTAAAAACGAAAATTGAACAAACTCGTATCAATCGGGTGTTACGAGAAAACAAAACAACTGTGGAACGAACCCAGCGACACAATTGATATCAACGATGCAATGATGACTTTGAAACACAAAATAGATGCGTCATCGTGACGAAAACGTCTTTAAACTTCTATATTTGCTCAACACTCACTTGACCAGGCAAACACACGTAGCGCCGACGGGTTCAATGACGTCACTATGGCAATACTGCTTTTCATTGTCATTGTCATGTAACACCGACGTCACAGCAGGACAAGGTCCCCACACTTATCACAAAATTTTGAGTAATCGCATCACGTGACTTTAGCAAACAAAGATTCATGAAAGAATGGTTCGGTGCTCATCAACTCTTCGAGGATTAAAATCAGGTTGGTTAAGCCAAAAATATATCCGTGATCGGGGCCGTCGTGGACCACCGTACTCCCCACCATGTCCCGGTGGGTGCACTTGGCAAAGTCGATCATCCGGATGTCCACGTGCATCTGGTTACTCCTTTCTGGCGAATCCGACCTCGCTGGATCTTGTTTTACTCCATATTCCGCCGGATTTGAAACAAGATTTTCCACGTCCGAAATAGAAGTGGATAAAGATTTGCTTAATGAGCATTGTTCCTGGGAAGAATCAGAGTCAGAATTATTTTGTCGGTCGCTACTTGAACACGACTCTTCTCGACTCGATTCTCCGTTTGCAACAGGATAAGACACGCTCCCGGAATGTTGGGAATCGCTGTCGCTCTTCAGCCGAGGACTTCCGGATGAGGATACAGGAGCATCCAGATAGTGATAGTCGACGTCACCGTCGTACATGATGAGCAGCGAGCTGGCGTAAAAGCGATAGGAGCGCAGTTGCTCCAGAATATCGCGGATTGAACGGAGTCGATTGACGACGGGGACAATAAGTTCGCGCCTAATTTTTCGGCCGTCGTAAAAGAATTGATGCAGAGTCGCGCGGAGTCCGGCAGCATCTAGTTTCATACCAAAGTACTTGTCGCGACATATGAATTGACCAGAGTCGGAATCGAACACCTTTAAATTAAAAACAACGCAATCTTCATGTGTGCCATTGCAAGATATAGAATTGTTTTAGATTTGAACCCTCATACCGCGATAAAACTATAAAAATCACCGTTCGGTCACAATTAGAAAGTAACATTTCATACAGACATGAATGAAGTATCTTTTTTTGGGGTACCTTGGTTTCTTTTTACACTGGGATTCGGCTGAAATAAAGACCGAGTTTTATGACTTTGTGTTGACAAAAACAGGGCTTTAAATCGCTATTTTACGAGTTAAAAACAATTTCATGATAAATGTTTAAACATTGTACTGTATAACAAGTTATAATGGCTCGTCGCATCACAAATATTTGGATTGATTTAATAATCGATTTTGCTCGTTGGTCAAATTTACAAGTATTTTACAGAAGTGATAATGAAATATTTCGAGCTTTTTATAACTTTAACATTTCAAAAAATGTTTTAAAGAGCGGCAGTCAAATTGTAAAAATGTTGCCTTCATATCATAAAAAAAGTGATCAAACGAAACAGAGGCATCGCATTCTTAAATTTTTTAATACAAATATAAAATTATTGTATGTTCGAGTTATAAATTAAAAATTTGTTAATCGTAAAACATAAAATAAAGTTGCTACAAAGGGTCAAACCAGTTTTCTTTGTATCAAACTCTGTTCCAATAAGCCAAGTAGTATCAGCGTTTACTAATTTTTGTGCAGTGATCACAAACCAAGTCGATAAATTAAAAAGAGCAGACACCAAGAAAATGTCTTGCTTGAAAATTCAGATATACATTTAAATTTTTTTTAATTTGCAACAAGAGCAAAGCTGGAGACAAAGCCTCAAAAAAGGATTAACAAATATTATTTTTCTATCTTTCCATTTAACTCGGTGAATTCGAAAAAAAGGCAATTTGCAACACCAATCAACCTATTCATGTATAAACTAAAAATTTAGCACTGAAAACTAGTTTGAACACTAATGACCAATGCAATTTTTTCCCTGAATCTCCTTTGCTTTCAAGATTTATTATATAAGAAATATAAATAAATTGCATACTTTCGATTTTTCATTCCCTGCCATGGGCAACATCCTTAATTTTCTTATTTTGAAAACCAAGTAGTATCAAAAAAAAAAACATTGAAAATATCAACTTTTTCATCTTTTAACACGTAAACGTGCCCAATTTTACTAGCAGATTACCATAAAAGTTTTACCTTCGTTAAAAATAGATCAAAGAATATTAGAATTTTATAATTGGTTTTTTAAAAAATTAATAGTACAAAGTGAGATGAATGAACGAAAAGTCGGATCCTAGTTTACGTAAAACCCCCCGAAACATTGTTAATCATTCACGCATTGCTAATCACCAACCAATCGCAAAGCTAGTAACAACTATCAATTACTTCATGGAAAATAATCCTTCGCACGAAAGATAAATATTCCCAACTTGCTATCATGGTGTAAATTAACACAATAAACGGAAATGTTGAATATGCTTTGATGTGAACACCGCTTTTGATATATTTGCTAAGACTCTTTCGAATAAAACAAAATCTGAGTAATAAATCCGAAGAAAATCTAAGATTGAAAGCAAAAAAAATTTCCAGAATTAGTCAGTCATTGCCAGCGTCAAAAGCGATCTTTAAAAACTGAAAACGAATCAAAGTGAACCAAAGCAATTCTCATACAAAATCATCGTTGCACCATAGACCAACAGATTCACCAATTAATTTGTAACCACAAGGGTCTTTGCTTTTACTGCCTAAAAAAATCGGAATTTTTTTACTTTTAGAATATATGTAGCCCTATCCAACCCAGTCACGATACATTGTTAAAACTATATAAGAATAACAAAACTAAATGCTATTAAACATAAAACATTTAGGAGTTAGTTATGAAAAATACAGCTAGGGTTTTAAGCATAGTTGGAAAATATTGGCAAGTTTTTCTTACTCGACAGTGTTCCAGTGAGATCTGGGGCGATGTAGGTTTTACGAAAACAATTTTAACCTTAGAAACAACACTTATATAACGAAAATCCGATACAAATTTAGGTTCGCCGAACTTACACTCCACTAAACATTAAAGTTATATAAGACATAAAACACTAAGCAAACTAATTAAATAAGAAGGATACACACATAACAAATCTGATTTCTACAAAGTACAAATGCGATGAGACTGCCCTTGTATAAAGTGAAAAAGCGTTCGGAAGATTTGCAACGACACAATCATGGAATGTAAGCGGTCAAGCTCATACAGTACATAACCTCTAGATCAAACACAAGTTGATAATAGAGGTGCAGAGATGTAGCGTCTCTAACTCGACGTTCGACATTAACTTCAAATCTTCTATTAGTTCAACAATGTGCTGAATCATTAAAAAAAAACCCAGCGGTAAGCACACGCCCCTCCAACATATTTACGGATTTATTTTGTTTACTTTTTAAATTCAAAACAGAGAAGTCGTTCCAAATATTTTAATCTCATATTAATGCAGACGCATGCAAAAACGAAATAAGCGCCGTGTCGTTTAAGAAAAATTAAATTCAAGTATTTGAGTTTTTTTAATTTTGAGACAACAACCATAATAAAGCTGCAGGGGAAAAGCAGTTGTTTGCAACACCTAAACGTGTATTGTAGTGAGAATGGGGTTCCCTCCCATTTAAAGACTGCAATTAATTATTTGGGATGAGTCGTTCGGGTAAATTTTATGCAGATAACAAAACCCAAACAAAAAAAAACTAAATCGATCTAAGAACAAAGGAACATTTATTGTTCTGACCAAACTTTAAAAAAATTTTTCTTGTTAAATTTTGGCTTTATTTGGAACCGACAATTTTGGGTTATTGTTAAAATTTTTATGAGCACATTTCGGTTAAAATGTCAAAACGGCAATTTACATTGAATTAGCGAACCAATAACTCCACTTTGTCAATAGCAGTTTCATAAAAACCTTTTATAGGCGATTCACGATTACGAGTCGAACACAACGAAAAAGTCTACACCAATAATGTTTTTATAATGAAAATAATGAAAAAAAGTTGAGAGACTTTCCTGAAATCTATAAATCAAAGGTTTCTTAAAGCGTCACTGGACAAAGAGTGGAAAATCTCCAGAAGACGCGGAAAGCTGGTGGAATTTTTCAAAACATGTAGAACTTATATGTGTTCAATTAGAACAGTGGTTCTCAACCTTTTTCTTATCGCGTGCCGCCGAGTGTTTTTTGCTGTCTTCGTGTACCGAGAAATTAAAAAAACTAAATTACCCGAATTTATTAATATCACAACAATATATAAACGAGGCGGAATTTAATGCTACGACTGCAGCAGTTTTCCTCCACAAGCTGGTCTATACAAGGTGGAATCCCGCTCGCACTGCATCGGAAATAATGTCCAGGAGCATCAAGACGTAGCGCCTGGCGAAAAAATTTACCCAGTCATACTAATTGTTTTTTGGTTGTAACTGTAGCTGCTAAGTTTCACGCTTTTAATCTAAACCTGAAAGCTTAAAGTTCTACTTAAATGGAAAGCAAATGCGACCAAATAAACTTGCTGGCGAAATCAGAGACAAGTCATGCAACTGACAATTAATTCAGGTTTCGAGCGCGACAGAGGTGAATAATTACACAAAACATTTTGTTAAGTTTTGTTGAGAAAAAATGAAATTAATTAATTTATATGAGAAAAGGGGTCGATACAAAGTAGGAAAGCGATATTATTTCTTATTGCTTCAATCTTATTTCAAATATTTGCAATCACAGATTAGACATGATCAGCTCAACATCAAAGTGCTTTCACACACGGTTGCGTTAACCACTTACCAAATAAAACTACTTTGCGCACCACCGATTGAGAAGCTAAGAATTAGATGGTTTAAAGAGAAGTGAAGCCGGAAAATTTTAATGACTCCTGGTATCGATTACTGAAAAAATTCTAAATATTTATAGCTGCCAAAATTATTAAAGTAAAAAATTGGTTTTTTATAGTAAACGATCGAATTTTGACAGATTTGGACTCTATTAAAATTTATGAATTTATTTTGCCTTGTAAAACTCATTAAAGACTCCTCTGCGCAATCGAAACCAATGTCGTGTAAATTTTGACGACCGAAGAAGCGCTGATTATGGTGTCCTAATTATAATTTAAAAATATTGAACGAAAATATGAAACGCAACGCTGAGAAATAGAAATGCAGTTGGTTCCGCCCCGAAGCCAAACTAACGAGTAAAATCAAATTTCTTTGCGTCAAAGTAAAAAAGTAATTAGCCCCAAGCCAAAAGCTAGATCGGCGTACAAGCCTAAATTTCCAGCGGAAGTTGTAAATAGCCACGGTTTGTAATTAAAATAAATCATACTTGAAAAGGCGGAAATCGGCACGTAGCACGCAGCGCGCTACGCTCACCACCGAGAGAGGATGACCATTAGCGTCTGATTTTTTAACACGCTGTGGGTAAAAACAATTCGAGTTAATCGGGCCGAAACAACACGTGAACATGATCAGCTGCTTCATCGTTTAACCACAAACAAACTGCAGGACAGCAGCGAACAACCTGATATAGCGAAAGACGAGGCGATCACGCATTCTCGCACCAAAAAAGCTTACTTAGGGAGTTAATTAGATATCGGAAACAAGATAAGGCACAATCATAACAAGTAATCTTAAAACCTACATTCAGAACCAAATTATTCAAAAGTTTCAATTGAATTTAACCTTGCATCGAATAGACATGAGCTGAATTAGCGACAATCAAGAACTCGGGCCAGATTTCCCCACTCGGATATTCCCCTTCCTTTGCGGCCCTTAACACGCTAAACTAACTTTTATTTTGATTATATATTTTTTGGGAAGCAAAAACTTAGGTTGTTTTGTATTAAAGATCGTTTTACACGAAGTTAGGTCTGTCTTTAATTGAACTTTGTAACTATGTCCCGTTGTTTGGAATAGATTTGAAACCCTAAAATAGATTAACAGAAAAACAGAGTAATACTGCTACATAGTCAATAAAATCCGTATTTAATTGTTTGCTCAGTCAAAACATCACAAGCAAACAATGATTGAAAAAAACTTCAACCGAAAACCAGCGAATAATAATGCTATTTTTTTACTATAGCATAAAAAAGTATTAAAAAGAAATCAGATAGCTTTTGTTCAACTTCATGGCAAAACACGATGGCAGAAATCGTTTAAAGTTGATATTTATATCAACGTGTTGACTATCAAATTAAAATTGCACATAAGAAATTAAAAAAATAAGTGTAAAACGTCTGGAACACAAGAAATTAGAGGCCGTCTGACAAACAACAACTTGCTGCCGATATGAAAACACTTCTACAACTTTACTGCATATTTTCAAGAGCAGGCTTAATCGCGAACTGAAGAGGACACATTAACGACAACTCCAGGACAGCGAGCATACTTGCATGCCGGAGAGGCGAAAGCCGAACTTTTGCGTGGTCGACAACGCGCATTTCCTCTTTTGTCGCAGTTTCTTGTCGTCGTCATCGTGATCACCGTACACCCTCGTGCCCATTTTCAAATCGAGTACACACGGACGTCGGAATTGAGAAGCAACGTTTTCCAGTAAAATGCATTCTTTAAAAAAATTGCAACAGTGCAACGAAAGGGGATAAATTAATCAAAGAAACGGACTATGCGACATTTTACGTTAATTTAATTTAATAACTTAATTATGCATTAAGAACCATTCAGCACGAGACAGAAAACTTGAATTCCGTGCAAAAAGATTTAAAAATAGTATTTAAATAAGAATTTACAACTTTTAACTCACTCTGAACAGCTTTGTTACTGCTTCGGAGATGTCGTTTCAATCCCTCTTTATAAACTTTAAAAATCCAGGGATTAACAAGAGTGGAAGAAAGATTACCGGAGCAATCTTCTTCTCCTACGACGCAGTCGACACAGAGGCTCCCTGTGCGCTTCAGACGGATCCTAAAAATTAGCGCAGGCTTAGGATATTATGACAAAGCAGCTTTGTTTCATTTGAAACGACTTTCCCCGGAGGGTTGCTTTGTCGCAAAACTCACACTTATTTGTAATATGCCGATGCCGACTTTACAGAAAACGGGCGACTAAACATCATTATGGTCAAAACATGAAGTTGTTGAAATTTAAAAATAATTGAAGCGGAAAAGTGACTTTTAACTACGTCTGCCTGGAGGGAGTCAACTGAAGACAGAAGAAAATGTGTTAGCTTCAAATTGAAGGTAAAAGATCGGTCCGAATATCAATTAATGATAAATTACAAAGTTTTTCGTTAAAATCGCAACCTTAAAATTTAAATTTCTCAAGGTACCGTCTGTGCGCGACTGTGTCTAGGTATCTATAAAAATTGTAAATCAGGTTCTTGAACGAATAAGGGTGTAGGCAATAGTTTGCTTAAAAACATACTGAAAGTTTGAATTTTTGTGTTTTTTCATTGAAATAAAATTTTTTTGTAAAAATATAATAAATAATTCAAAATTATATCATACGGGCAAAATGGTTTTGGAAAAACAGCGTAATTATCAAATCATGAAGTCACAATAAATCAAACCATTGCAAAAAATGTGCTAGAATAATTAATTAGTTAATTCGTTTTGTTTTGCATAATTATGCGGTAAAAACGTTTATTGGGGATATTAGCCGGAAAAATGGATCTCGTGATGATTCGTAATTAACAGCTTTTTAAACTGTCAGTAACACGCCTGAACCGGGCATCGAACCCGTAGTATTAT
Organism: Diplosoma virens; assembly: GCA_963680785.1. NCBI lineage: Eukaryota > Metazoa > Chordata > Ascidiacea > Aplousobranchia > Didemnidae > Diplosoma > Diplosoma virens. Next base: position 38,235,327 of record OY796887.1, on the reverse strand, counting down.
CATCAAAGGATCGCGGCTTTTTCTAACAGCGCAGCTTCGCTGTCATTCAAGAACGTGCTTGTTGGCAGCTGTATGTCACCCGTCTGTGCCTCTTCAAAAACGTGCAAATATTTTCTCGAATGCCGCAATGTTTTGCGTGCAGCAAAAACAACTCAGTGACGAAAAACTAAAAAAATGTCATCGATCTGTTTGAAGTAAAAATTATTACTAAAAACAAAATAACTGTGGGCGTTTTATTTTGAGAACATGGACACTAGCATAATAATAAAAGGCTTAAGTTTGCATTGCGTCTTTTTATGAATGGCATCAGATGAAAGGAGAATTTGGCCGGATTGTAGTGACAAAGCTTGCAATCACATAAACCTGCTGGTTTATAAGATATTGATTTTTTCTGTAGTTGAAATTTCTTACTTAGCACATAAAGATTAATATATGACCACAAATCATGAAAATCAAACCGCAATCTCCCATGGGCATACCAAACACGATTTTAATTCGCGTGCTTAACAAATAGCTTTATACGGATTAAAAATAAAAATCGACTTTTACAAAACTTTTTCAACCCGGTTTTTAATTCGGGTTGACCAAAACCAAGAATTTAAATTTTGAAAGCACTACTAATATTGGGGTCTGCAATGACGAAAACAACTTTTTAAACATATTATAACATGCCATTAAAAAAAAATCAAAAGCTATCAAGCATAGCTAGACGCAAAAACAAGTGATTTGTGGTACAGAACTAAAATACATATGGCAGAAAAAAATGAAGCTTAGAGACGAGTTTTTGCTGTCAAGAACAAAAGCATCACAATAAATTGCGGAAAGAACATTCACACTGAACGCAGTGTTTTATAGCGAAGCTTTCATGATGTTCTTGACAATGTTCACAAAGCGCAAAAAGAAAATAGTTTTTTTATATGATAAAAAACAACAGAAAATTGATCTTAAAAACGGACGTGATGATCTCAGACATTCCCAAACCATATCAAATGGAGGAAATTAAAGCAGCTTTTACGAAAAAATCTCGGAAATATTATTTCGGTTTTTGATATCAAAGTCATTAATGTACATAAAGTAAAACTATATCAGGGTAATCTGGTTAAATAACATTTATGAAATGATAACAATTCGATGATTTCACTCATCAATTCAGTTATAATACGGGTCAACTAATAAAATCGCAGAAATCGTTATTAGAGGGAAAATAGAAGCTAATAAAAATTTTTTCTCCCTATTTTCAAAAGCAGGAAAACAAGGGGGAATCGTTCAGCAGTTTATCAAGTTTAATGCCTCCGTCACTGTCCTGCGAGTCATAAGGATAAGTAGTTGATTAGGACGATGATCTTATCTAAGGGGTACCAGGGTCATAATCGACACGGTGTCCCCCGCCCTTGTCATGTTGCTGGTCCCTGACAAAAGCACTTCACCCCATTTTTTGGCCTTCACAAGCGGGTTTCCACACTAAAATTTATCACAATATATAAAAACTAAAAAAGTAATACATTGACATCGATAAAAACAGATCAGTCGGTGGTTATTCTAACAACAATTCCCGGTTCTTCAACAACTGATGAGGATAACAGATAAGCTGATGGCTAGATAAATTTTAATACACTTGAACAGATACATCTTAAATAAAAGTTAATAAATAACAAAGCTTACGGCTTTGCACTTTTTCATGGCCACCTCAATACAACAATTTGACAGCAAATAGACCTACAGATTGAAGTGATACAATCCATACTTGTTTGTTTTTTATTGTAAAAACATCTAACTTTAAAATAATTTTGACCTTTTTGCAAATTTTTACGACAAATGCTACGAAAAAAAGGTCAAATTGTAATCGTACAAACAAGATGTTTGTCTACAGTTATTGATTTTCTTTCGCTCCTCTGAATTTTTGCACGTTAACTTTTTACCCAACAAAAAAGACAGGCGAAATATTTAAAGGCATTCACAAACACGAATGCGAGCAAGGGTTCGATCATACTGTTCTAATTTTTGATTTATACCTGAATTTAAAGTTCGAACTTGATGTTCATTGCAAGAACTCTTTTTGCGGTAAAATTGAGACGTCAACAACATCTTTTTGATCATTTTGGCGCAATGTACACTGCACATCGATGCGCGTAATAATAGATGCGCAAAATAGATGAGTGTCTGCTTTGGTAGTGGTGTTTGTTTAATCGTTAAGTGTTTATTAGCTTAGTTGTAAGTTCTATAAAATATTTAATGAAGAAAGAGAACAAAAGAAATACGGAATGCAAATTGACGAGAGATGGACAATTAAAAAGTTTTAATTAAAAAGTTTTAATGAGCTCAAAACATCGGGGCCATTTGTCAAATGGATCATCAAGATTGATGTTCAAAATAATGTTAATTTGACTACCAAAACCTTGTTATATATTATTGGACTCCAAATTTTACTGTAAAAAATAATGCATTTTAGTCTACAATTTTTATTATTGGTGCACATATACATGCTTAATGAACCCAAAACCCCCACTCTAGACAAAAAAAATTTTTTCAATATTTTTGTTCCTCACATAAAGGACTATCAGCATGCCAAAAACTAAAGCGGGATCTCTATGGGTTTTTAAGATATTTGCATTTTATTGAACAGGTGTGCCTAATGATGCAAATTTGTTGATATTTACGCAATAAATATTTTCGCAACTTTGTCGATATTTCCAAATAAGTCATTTTCGCAAGTTTTTTGTTAATTTTTTTGAAATTTAAAAAATATTTTGAAAATCCATAGAGATTCCACTTTGATTTTCGGCATGCTGATAGTCCTCTATGTGAAGAACAAAAATATTGAAAAAATTTTTTGTCTAGAGTGGGGTTTTTGGGGTCATACGAGGTCAAGGTCACAAGGTCACGACAAAAGATAACTTTTTTATTTATAGACATACATTTGAGATATGAATATCATTGGAAAGCTGCTGAAAAGAGCTTTTAAATGATATTAACATCTTTGAAATCGAACAGAAAATAAAGCCAGGAGGGCCACTTTTGCTCGATCAGGGGCGTTCAAGCGGCGATTTTGTGTCTAAGTTTCAACCTTCATATATCAAAAACTATTTGATTTAGAAACTTGAAATTTGGTGTGAGACATTTTCTCGTCCAAACCTACAAACATATCAAATTTTAGCAAAATCGTAGATGGTCGGCAAAATAGGGGTGTGAGTTGAATGAAATGTCTCCGTTATCAGGCATACCATATTTCCGAAGGGGCAAACCGGGACGCTCGTTAATAGAAAATTTGTTCTTGAAAAAAGGTGTTCTTTAAAAAAAGTCTTTACTTCCAATCTGTCTCAAATATTATAATTTCTGTCCCTACACTTTAAATCTGTCACTAATGTCATAATTTTCGTCCCTAAAACGTACTGTTCTCTACAAAAAAAAGAGTCTTCGCATCGAATCTGTCACGGATTTCATGGTATGGATTATTTTACCAAGTTTAGATGTTTGAAAAATTTTGCCATATCGTTGCGGACCTCTTGTGCAGTCATCACGGACCACAGTTTGGGAAACTCTTTAGGCTGCAGTACTTGAAATTTTACAGAAACAGAATTTAAAGTTTCAGAAAAATTTTCTTTACATTATATATAAGCAATAAATTTTTGCAGAGTTTTTTGAATTTAATGGTTTTTGTAATTTCAATAAACCCAATATCACAAAAACGAGGAATAATTTTTTCCTTTTTCTGCCGTAATTGACTAAATCTTAAAATCTCGATTTTATGTACAGGGGTGCCCGTAAAGTAACCTTACACTTGATATCACCAAAGAGTAAAATTGATAATTTATAATTAATTATTATCGATTACGTCAACAATTGCACATGTAAAAGTTCTGCATAATGCACAATGCAATTCGTTATTGTAATTGTGTAACTGGGTGATAAATAAATGGTTTCATCATTGTGACAAGTGTAAGGTTACTTGTGGGCACCCTTGTATAAGAGCATCAGAATTTGCCAGAATGTACCAACCAAATTATGCGTCATAGAAATCGTTACAATTAGAAAAAAACTACAGTACTACAAGTTTTTAAGTTTAAAACTATCTTAAGGTTGTAAGATAAACTGTTACATCACAATTAATAATTTGCGATCGTAAAATTCCATTTGTATAAGCGCTTTACTACTTTATCAAATAATGCGATTAAACTAAGACAAAACTATAATATCCAGCCTAATCTTCTGAAAGCAAACTATGTCACAAAATACGAGTATAATGTCATAATAAAAACTATGATAAGCTAGATATTTTATAGATAAAAAAAGGAGTAAAATGACGGCCTCAACAATGGGTATCAAGTGCCACATCCGGCGCGTAAGCAGCAAATTTGACCAAAGTTCAAAGGTTTCGAGTTTCTTTTTTAATGCTGTAAAATATAAATAACGGTTTTCGCAATCGTTTTGGCATTAAAACTCATCCTCCGTGTTTTGATAGGGGTGTCGGACATAGAGTAAACGATGTTTAGTGTATAGTTAAAGCATCACGCGAATTTTTTGTTGAACGTAGTAGTTTGCCTACTACGAATGGCAAATGCAATTATTGATCAAACTTTTGTACAAACAATTTAATTTTTTTGAACATTTTGCTAAAAATTCGGACATTGTCTGAAAAAAACCTCACTGAAGAAGCATAGCGAAAACGCGCTCGTTTTCATACTTTGAGTAAAAAAAAAAAAAAAAACAGTTACCGTATTTCTTCGAATAGAAGCCGCGGCTTCTATTTATTTTTGTAACCATTTTCTGCGGTTTCTACTCAAGGGCGGCTACTAATTGAGGGCGGCTTTTATAATGTTTTACAATAATACAAGGTATACCAATCTATCCTTCATAAAAAGTTTTAAATCTTTTGAAAGGAGGCTTTTTGCTAAAAAAATTCTACGACTTTCTCACGGCAATTACAACGACAGAGTGAAAAGAGATATATCCAACAGACTGTCTGGAAATAGCTGGGTTTCGAAATTGTTTGTATAGGAAATTAGGACCGGTTTAGGTTGATCTCCCGCTGCATGCTGAATTCTTTCGTAAGTCAAATATTATGTCGTAAAGATGCAGGGTGAAGAAGCAGTTTCACTAAACCCAGTGTCATTTGAAAAGTAACATATTAAAGATGTAAAGCGGGGAATTTCGATTGTACCTGGATTTTTGCGGCTTCTACAGTTGCGAGCAAAAATAGGAGACACAATATTAAAAACACTGTAACTTTAAATGTAAGGTTTGTTAAACACCTAAATTTGAGTACAAAAGAGATATTTGTATACCTTATAATATCTAAAAATATGAACTTAAAAAAATTGATGATAAAAGAAATATGTAAAATATTTTACTTTTTATTAAAAACAACAAGAGCAAAATTAAGGGAAAAAATAATATAATTTCTTGAAACTAAGTTATTTAATAATAACTAACAATTTATATTTTGTGAAAGACCCTTTATTTTTTATTACTTCCGACGAGAGCAAGATTCTATCAGTTTTTTACACAAATTGGCATCAATTTTGCTCCATTCTTCACGGAGTTTTAGCCATAATTCTTCAGTGTTGGTTGGATTTTTTGCCATAACTCTTTGCCCAAGAATTTTTCACAAATTTTCTATGGGGTTAAGGTCAGGGCTTTGAGCTGACCAATCCAGCGGTTGCGCTTTTTTTTTCCTTTAAAAAGTTTAAAACGCTTTTGGCTTTGTGGCATGGTGCGTTGTCCTGCACAAATATGAAATCTTTTACATCAGAATAGTTTAAAGCTGGTAACACATGACTTTCTAACAAGTTTTTATAGATTGTAGCATTAACCTGTGCATTTAAACGAACGAGTGGGGTTGTATCTTGGTATGAAAACATACCAAATACCATAACGCTGCCACCTCCAAATTTAAGTTTTTTTCGTGCATTTGGCATTGAATTTTTCACTTTGAAACCGTACCACATAGTTTATCCCGTCACTTCCAAATAAATTGAACTTACTCTCATTGCTGAAATATACCTTATTCCACCAATTTTGAGGTTTATTGACAAATTTGTAAGAAAAATCCAATCTTTTCTTTTTTTTGCTTGTTAAGGGTTTTTTTGTAGGCCTTCGTGCAAAAAGACCTATCTCATTAAGGCGTCTTGAAACAGTAAATCTGGAGACATTTATGTTATCAGTATTCTTTATTTGCCTTGAAATGGATGCCGCAGATGCAAAACGATTTTTTAAACCAGATCATTGAATGATTCTATCTTCTCTTGAAGATGTTTTCCTTGGTTTACCTCTTTTATTTGGGATGCAAATTCTCCCAGAATCTTTATATTGTTTCACAATTCTTCCTACAACACTCTTTGACCTGTTGACTTCTTTAGAAATAGCTCTGATGCTGAGATTTTTCTCGGATAACTTAATAATGGTTTTTCGAGTAGATTTATCAATTTTTTGTCTGCAAATCATATTTAAAAAACAAAGAGAGTAGTATTTACAGGGCTTTTCAAAAATAAAGAGCGAGTTTTCCGAAATAAAGAGCAAGTTTTTAAAAATAAACAGTGAGTTTTCACAAGTAAAAAGCAAGTTTTCCGAAATAAAGAGCGAGTTTTACTTGTAACATACAGTATATTGCTTCAAAAAATGACGAGTGAAGAACAACAAAGAAAGGAAAGAGTTGGTGTAAATCTCGAAATATTTGATCAAGTAAAGCGGCTATATACAACAAATACTAAACAAGAGCTGCTTGAAATTACAAATTTAAGTCTTTCAGCTTGTAATTTCAAATTTGTATTTCAAGCAGCTATTGTTTAGTTTTAGTTGTTGTCCTACATAGCCGCTTTACTTAATCAAATATTTCGAGATTTACACCTACTCTTTCCTTTCTTTGTTGTTCTTCATTCATTATTTTTTGAAGCAATATACTGTATGTTACAAGTAAAACCTCGCTCTTTATTTTTGAAAAACCCCGTAGATTTCGTTAATTAATATCTTAATACTAATTTTGAGTTTTAAGAAATTAGGATGAACAATAAACATCTTAAATTAACATTTTAGTAAAAATGTCCCTTAATTTTGCTCTTGTTATTTTTAATAAAAAGTAAAATATTTTACATATTTCTTTTATCATCAGTTTTTTTAAGTTCATATTTTTGGATATTACAAGGTATACAAATATCTCTTTTGTACTCAAATTTAGGTGTTTAACAAACCTTACATTTAAAGTTACAGCGTTTTTAATATTGTGTCTCCTATTTTTGCTAGCAACTATATATCTATTCTTTTATCATTTGGTGCGATTTCTATTCGAGAGCGGCTTTTAATCAAGGGTGGTTTATGTCCAAAGAAATACGGTAATATACAGTAGTTTAAACTGGCATAAAACGTCACTTTACTTATCAGCGCAAAAGTTTTATCTTGTTGCGTATCAGCGCGCAAAGGGACTAAAATCAGGTAAAAAGGGGGGCTGACATGACCTCCAAATCAGTTCCCTGCTTGCACCTCTGCATACATGTTACACTTGAGCAAGCAAAATATTTAATATTGCAAGTAGCCTACAAGTTTATGAGCTTTGTTAAAAAGATCTACAGAGCAAAGTAAAAATGACCAGACTATTCCAATACAATGCACAAAGAAAAACCTTATTAGTTTATTTAACTGTCTGGTAATTTAACTGAAAAAGTACTAATTCATATTATACCTTTTGTATGGAGTGGGAGCTATAGACCTTGTGGAAGCAACCTCATTTGCACTTGTTGGTTCATTATTCTATAAACACAAAAATATATGTATTTTAAGAAATTCAATAATAAAATTAAGGATACGCAATGGAAAAAATTTTTTACAATCAAACAGCATGATTAAAATAAACAATTAAAAATAAACCAGTTCAACTATTAATCATATTCTAAAAAACTCAATACTTTTTAATAAGCAACAACTAATCAGGTGTATAAACAAAACAATGATACCACATTAAATTAATTGATAAGGTTTAACAAAACAAATTTTGCCTACTAAAAGCCTTTTAAAACAGGCAAACATTATCTTAATTTTTTAAACATTTAGCAATTGTAGATATAACAGTAAAATTCAATTTTGTTCATCCATGTGTTTTTTTAATAAGTGAGAATGATTTAATTTTGCACAAGGCTTCTTATATATCAACAAAAATTTATTTTAATAAAGCAATCATATAAACTGTAAAATATTGAAAGTATGGTATAATGTTTTTGATCTTCACTGCATCCAAGGGCAGTTGGTTTTTAATGCCACTCTGGCAGTTTCCAAAGTTCAAGAAAGAAACATTTTAAGAACTGCTTTATTTTTCAAACATCAAGCAAGGACTAATAAGGCTTAACAAATTAAATGCCAAAAAATGGTTTTGCTTTTGCAAAAAATATAAAAACTGCTAAAAAGCATTTATCAGTCTAATTTTAAGTCCCATTCATGTTGTTGCTGTTAAATGGACATACATAATTTTCAATAATTATGAAAACATTAGTTAAAGAGTAAATAAATATACATCCAAAGCATTTATATAGCATGTTTTTCTAAAATGAATCAGATCAAAGGCATTTAGCCTATGACAGCTAGTTTCAGCACAACACACACATTATCATTATGTAATTTGGCAAAATGAGTGCTTCTTGTGGCAAACTCACAATTTCATGATCGCAAGTTCAGTACTAATAGCAGCACTATATGTTTAAAAAATTTTTTTTCTGTAAGAATGCAATTATGTAAACCAACATAAAAATTAAGACTCATCTTACTGTTTCTTCATTTGACTTCAGAAAATCCTGTAAATTAAATTTATCAGAATCATTTTCAGCTTCAAATGGATATGCAGTTAATGTAATGTTCCCATCAGCTGTTTCTTCAATATTCACATTTACAATTCCTAAAATATATACAGACAATAATATATTATTAATATAATAATTTTTTTTGATGCAAAGCTAACAAACTATTGAACAAAGAAAATAAAAACATTGGAAAACAAGACAAAAACAATACTAACTTTTTTGCAAGAATGCTTTTCATTAACATACAACTTACCTTTAAATTGAGGAGTGAATTGCAATATATCTGGAGGCAATGATTTGTAAAAAAAATGTTCTCTATAATTAAGAGGCTTGCACACAATTGTCTCATTTAAACACATTATTGTGGCACGTCCAGCAACCTAAATCATAAGTAAATTTAGAAAACCCAGTTTTTGACTTTAAATGCTGGCTGATGAACTTAAAAAAAAAAACAACTTTGGTTATTGCTGAAACTTTTATGTGTTATGTTTTTACATAATTGAAAAAAACAAAAAGACTAAAACTCAAATCATTACTTATGACTACTTTAAGTGATTACAGTAACCAAAGTTGCTACGATATAGTTAAAAATGTTAAATTCAGAATTTGTTTAATTAAAATGAAAACACAAAAGAAAATCTATTTAAATTACATATTTTTGAGTCTAAAACTTTGATTTAGAAAAAAAAAAAACAAAAAAAACTGGATGAATCATATTAAAAAGATCACTAAATATAAATAGTCATACAAAATACAATGTTAGAATATTTTTTATAAATAAAACTCTTTTTTGATAAATATTAATACAACTTTTTCTGTAAAGAATTGAAAAATAAACAGGAAGAACCAAACTTAATTCAAAACTACATGCAAAAAAATATTATTTTAACAACTACAAGATTACTACACATATGCAATCAGTAAAAAACTATAATACCTGGTGTAAAAAGGGTTCTAACGTCACTCCTTGACCAACTGGAACATTGCAATTCAATGCCAAATCATGTGCATTGTTCATAACCATTATATCACCCGTAAAGTACGAAAGACAAATACAAAACTAAACAATAACAAGTATCTCAAAAAAATCAAATGTGTATAAATGAAAACAATGTACATAGCACCAATTTTCAAAACTATAGCAAAATAAATTAACCATCTGAATTTTAAATTGATCAAAATTATTTTGAAGTATGTGGCATTTTATGCTAGTGCAATAAATAAAAACACATAAATTGATACATATTAAATCAAAGGTGCAAAAATTTGTGTGTAGTTTTGTAGCCTGTAGAAATTTTTAGTAGCAAATGCATTTTAGCTTTGCCATACATCATTCACATTTCAAATATATAAAAATAAGTAAAATAAGTATGTCACTACTTAAGCATGTCACACCATGCATGTTAGCAGTGACATACTTAAACATCTCAAGTGACACTCTATGGCTGTTCAAAAATTAATAACATAGCTTTAAAGATACAATTCAAAATCTTTTGCTTATGCTATTTATATAAACATTTCTTAAATTAGCAATTAAATTGATATATCTAAAAGCACTATTTAAATTAGGATCAAATAATAATATAATTGTATCAACAGAAAGAAACTAATATTTGCTATATATACAAATAACCTACTCAAACTATTTGAAAACATAAATAGCTGATGAATTGAGTTTTACTCATATTTTATTAGGTTTCTAAATACTGTAATTTGTGATTACATTCGAAGTACGTCAATGTATGTAACACATCAGAAAAATTCTTTTGATAAGATTTAGAATTTTGACACACATTTAATGAAAAGTGTTGCTATCACTAATCTGGATTAAGGTATAACTGTTGGAGTCTGAATTTACTGAAAGTGAGATCAAGTAAAATACCAGCAAGTGTTTCTTTTTGACATGAGTGAATCAGGCTAAGGTAGCCTAGGTGCTCAGAATTATGAGACGTATTAATCTGAATTTGCTTCTTTAAGAAAATAAAAACAGGTCATTTATTTGTTAAAAATTTTAAATAAAAAAAAATATATATATTCTATTTTCCATGGTTGAAACTAATATAACTGATATTAAATTCCTCAGAAAGGCATGCAGCTGCAAAAGACGATATTACAATGTTTATGATATTGAATTATAAAATTGATCACAACCATATTTTATTTCAAGGGCAAAACATTCAATTTTGCTGAAGTTGCAACATTATAAAACTATTATTGCCAAAAATATTTGAACTTTGGAGTTTTATTACTTTTTTGAAAATATTACAGTTTAAAAGTTAAACCAGCTAGCAGCTACTATTAAATTGCTACAAATCACAGTTGCACATGCAAATTTTTTTGGTCATGCAGTGTAACTGAAGAACCACATTTTTGTACCTATACAAATTAATATATGCAAAACAAAAATTCCGTATTAGCTTTTTTTGAATAATTACTTAAACAGTAACAGCACATATTTGTTCATAAATCTTCAAGCAAAAATGTCAAATAATATTTAAAAAATACAATACAATACAAGTACAAATAGCAATTTTTTTTGCCTTATTTATTGCAAGTGACAATAAACTAATTAGTCATTTGTTGTTATTAATGAAATGTTTTAAAGCACTACACTAATAAATATTTAAAAGTAGTGTTTTAAGCCATTTTAAATAAACAAATTAAAAAAATTTACATTTCATTTAAAAAAATTTAAAACCTACTCACATCATTCTATTGTGTCCTTGGGAAAGACACTGTCCTTGGGAAAGACACAAGTACTTTCCTCTGCTTAGTGATTTTAGCAAACAGTTTTAAATTTCATTTATATCTATTTAAATTTCAAGTGAACAGCAACATCTCAGCATCTCAGCATCTCTGGAAGCAGGTCAAGGTAATTGCTTCAAAGTTGCATTATCAATAGCCTTTCTGAAACTTTCCTTCAAGTCAGGAGAATAAATATAGATATAAAATATCAAATACTTATAATAAAAAAAATATAAAATATGATAGTTTAGTTAAAATATAAACTGTTAATTAATATGCATACCAAATTTAATGACATCAGTACTTAACTGATTGTTCAAAATATCATTTTTGTTTGCTTTTTTGTCAAAAAAATCTTTTGTAACAGACAAAAGTTAAAACAATAATTTTCTCACTTTTTTGATCATTTTGTTTGTTTTATTTCTATTTATCAATTATTTAATAATTTTCTTAGTAATGCTATAACCTGTTGATGTATAGTGTATGCACTTTTCTGCCTACTTTGTTTAAATATGTTTTTTTTTCTGACAAGGGTGCTGTAAAAACTAACATTGGTACCTTTGTGTTCTATTTTATTAAATTGATATTTTAGTAATGAAAGATTTTTTTTATTTTTTTTCTTTAGCAAGGTTAAAAATTGCTAAAAATGGAAAGGTTATTTGCTTAGCAACAAAAATTTTATATATACAAATATCTAAATACAGGTATTACTATACAGCTGTATTACAGTTATATACAGTATAATAAATAGAAAATTTAAAATTTTTTTAGCTTGAACCATTGTTTAAATAATAAATAAACTTCTGCTACGACTTATTCTGTCAAAAAGATTTTGAAAATTTTTTAAGGATATTTTTTAGCTGCCTAGTCCAAAACGACATTAAGTTAAAAGATTTGGGTCTCTTCAAGAAGTCATCGTAATCGATTTTTATCCGTAAAACTGACCCGCATTCCCCAGCGGTTACTATCGCTTCTTAAAAAACTTTTTTCTTTTGGTTTCTTCTTTATTCCATTCTAGTGCTGAAAGGAGGATTCCGGGTTAGTTTTACCGAAAAAAATCGCTTACGGTGACTTCCTAAAAAGACCTAAAAATCTTTATTTGCCGAAATCGCAAAAAAAATATAAGTGAACAAATTTGATTCGTAAATTTTTAAAAAGAAAAAATATCCGAAAATTCTGTCATATCGTCAGACTATTATAACTTCATATCAGTGGCGGTATGTAAATAATTTTTCATGACCTACTTAGTTTATCAACCGTAGTGATTACGATTCGACATCGATAGCGGACCACTGTAATTTTGGCAGAAAAAAATCCTATTTCTTCAAAAAAGAAAAAATGCCGCGGCAACACATGCCGCTTTTGACGCACTAGACAAAAGAACGATCTAAAGCAGGGGTCGGCAACCTTTTCAACGCAGTGTGCCAGTTTTTGAATTTTGTTAGCTGCCCGTGCCGAACTATTTTTAATAATATAGTACAGGGGTCGGCAACGTTTTCTTTCCAGTGTGCCAAGTTGTGAAATTCAATGTCAAAATATACGTTTGCGTGCCGATGTCTTCACTTCGATTTCATCTCTGATTTTCCTATTTTTCTCCCAAAATCAGGGTGATCTCTAAAAAAAAAAAAAGGTCCGTAAACGTGTTTTTAAAAAATATTAACGACGCCGCGTGCCGGGGGTTGCCGACCCCTGGTATAAAGTGTGTAAAATGTCGTCAATTATGGAGGTTACGGAGGCATTTTTTTCAAATTTTTTTCTTTTATTTTGACTTGCCATCGACGTGCTATAGTGCTCTTTGGTAAAAAAAGTAATTTCTTGTGTAGGTGGGCCACTTTTTGATCTATTTTAGGGGGGGCTTGATGCGACCGCACCTCTGGCACCCTATTAAAGCCAGTAGACTGCCTATTTGTGCATTTCTGAGCGGAATAGACCAACGCCGGTTTGGAGGCTATTAAGCCTGACCCATGTAGGGTTCTGGGAAAGTTAAATCCAGGACCCTACGTCTGGGAAAGTTAAATCCCAGTGGGCTAACATCTTTAATGATTGCATGAAGTCGAGAGGTGTTCTCTCGTTATTCCATGGTCCATTTATATTTTGCCCATCATGCCACACCAGTGCCGGGGTTGTTCAGCAGTTCTAGTGCAGCAGGTACAAATGAGCGTCTTGATTTAAGTTGCCGCAGCTGTCCAATAAGTGGAGACAGGAGCCTTTCGTATTGGAGGTGTTCTGACTCCCGAGCGCGGCGAGCTAGAGATAGTAAGGCTTTTTCGCTGCGAAGCTCAGTTGGTTGGATACCTGAAAGATAAAAAGGTTGTCCATTGGTGTGGGACGCAGGCATCCGGTCACTATGCGCAAGGCATCGTCAATGGGCTTGTCAATGGCACTACGACACCAAACGGCCTGTCCGTTGACAATGATGTTAAGCTCACGTCGTGCCTCCTATTTATACATGTAAAGTGAAAGGCTACCGACACAGTCTTTGCTGGACTGAGCTTGAGTTTCCATTTGTAAAGGTAAGAGAAAAGGGTTGCCTTGTACTGAGCAAGAGTCCCCTCTAATGCCTGCCAGTTGCTTGCATAGTGCAAGATGGCCAGGTCACCAGCATAAGCAAATTTTCTGCCAATTGTCAATGGCAGGTTATATGCATAGATATTAAACAAGAGGAAAGCCGGTACTGATCCTAGTGGGACGCCATTCTTAAGGCGTCGTAACCTACTTTGTTTTCTAGTATGGGTGGTGAGGGTAAAACTTCGATTACAAACAAGTTCCAAGTTTTCAATGAGACCATGTGCCTGCCCGGAAAAAGACCGAGTAGCTTGCCATACAGCAGCGGCATGCGGTCAGGGCATACAAGTTATACGTTGCATGATCAAATTTTTAGGGATTGCATGACAAACGTTTGCACAATGAGCTATATATTTTTTAATTTAATTGGAATTGGTACCGGTTTGGAAGGAAATTAGAGAAATTTCAGGTTGATCCGAGGTGAAGACCATTTTGTTTTTAGGGAATGCTACAATTTCTGAACGAAAAGAATAAAAATGGAGAGTGATTTAGAGCAAAGACCTTTTTTTTAAGAGATCACCTTGATTTTAAGACAAAAAGTGAGAATTCGTAGACTGATTTGAAGTAATAAACTTTTTTTTTTAGAGAGAACACCTCGATTTTAGGATGAAAATGGCTTTAGAACACCATGATATTAGGAGTAAAAATTTGAATTTCACAAACAATTTTTTTCTACCAGTAAAATATTGCATGTCTTGGTTTACAATGCCATGATCTTAGGACTAAAAATTAGAATCTCATACAGAATTTTTTTCCTACCTGTAAAATATTGCATGTCTTACTCATTAACTTCTCATAAAATACCCGATTGCATGACTAGTCTCAGAGGTCGCCCCACGCCACTGCCATACAGTATTGTAGGCTGCTGTGAGATTGACAAACTCAGCGCCGGCTTTTTTGACCGAAAAGGTTTCCTAAATATTTAGAGTCAGAAGTGTAATTTGATTTAGGGTCGACCTTCCGCGCCGAAACCCAGCTTCTTCTCTTGATAGCAGCCAACATAGATGAGTCTCTCCAACATTGTAAAGGAAACACAAAGCAAAGAGATAAGTCTATAGCTCTTTGGGTCCTCTAATGGCTTATTCTGTTTTGGGATGGCAACCACTAATGCTCTTCTGCAAATTTTTGGAAGCTTGAGTTGGCGCATTCAGGTAAATAGAAACTTGTTTAACCAGAGCTTCAAAGCAGAGCTGGCATGGAGATTCAGGATCCGGAGTTTTTCCAGACTTTAATAGTTGGAGGACATCGACAAATTCTTCTAGAGAAAAATCTCCAAAGATATATTTGTTGGGCGGTGTTGAAATTTTCCAAAGCTATTACAATCTCCTCGGCGTAAAAAAAATAATTAACTAGTTGATCAATAATTTGCGGGATCGTAGCGCTCAGGAGGTTTACGAACGCGCTGCGAGCGACGTAGTTTGGTTTCGCAGGAAAGATCATTTATTAAACTTTTGTTTTGGATAGGTTCAGCGTCCACGTCTTCGGTTGTAAAACTTTCATTTGTTGGGGCTGCGTCATTAGCTGGATTTTCCGAGTCAACTTCCACAACTCGATTTGTTTTTAAGATTTTATCATTTGATGTTGGCTTAGGAGCCAGGTGCTTTAAAGCCACGGTGTCTTCTTTTCCATCGGAGTATCGCACGTGATATCTTGGCATCTCCGGAAGCAGGTCGGGGTAATTGCTTACCCTATGTATAGCGCCTCCATCGCTTTCCTGCGAGTCAGGAGGATAAATACAGAGATAAAAAAAAAAAAAAAGTGCGCGTATTGTGGATTTGCTTTGATCAAGTGCACTTTATCTGTAAGAGGGTGGAATTTCGAGGACCGAACATGACGCTTGATCAAAACTGGTCCGGGGGTTGCAAGCCAAGACGGTATCGAGGAGCCAGATGTGGACCTACGCTGAAAGTTAAAAATTCGTTCGTGAGGGGTTTGATTAGCTGCGGTGCAAAGTAAACTCCCAACAGAATGTAAAGCATTGCTTAACAACTGTTGCCAATGTTGAAGTGGCAATTTATGCGTTTTCAATCCAAGTTTGATAGTTTGCCACAATGTTTGATGTAAGCGTTCGACTTGTCCATTTCCGGCAAGATTGTAGCTTGTTGTGCGGCTGCTTGCAATACCTTTATCAAGAAGATAACGTTTAAATTCAGCACTCATGAAGGCACTTCCTCTATCTGATGTATGTAAGAGGGCATCCCAAACATAGAAAAAAACTTGATCAAGACCGCTTATGATTGATTTAGCGCTGGTGTCTCTACAAGAAAACGCAAACGGGAACCTTGAATACTCATCAATGATGGTAATTAAAAAACGATTTTGATTGGTTGATGGTAGAGGACCTTTAAAATCAAGACTTAATCGTTCAAACGGACAAGTAGCCTTAATTAAATGCACGGTTTCCGGTTAAAAAAATTGGGGTTTAATTTCGTGCACACACTGTGCACGAACGCACTACTTGTCTCACTTGATCAAGGGAAAAAGGTAAATTTCGTTGTTTGACAAAGTGCGCCAATCTTGTTACTCCTGGGTGGCATAGAGAATTATGCAAGTCTTGCAGTTTCTTTAAATTCATTGTACACAATTTAGTCGAGATAAAGCGTCGGCGGGAATGTTTTCTTCACCACATCTGTAAATAATACCAAAGTCATAGGTGCTGAGTTCGATTCTCCAGTGCATAATTTTAACGTTTTTAATTTTTCCACTGTGCTTTGTGTTACACATATAACTAACAGATTTTTGATCAGTAATCAGGGAAAACCTTCGACCAGTTAAATAGTGCTTCCATTTCCAACGGCTTCTATTATAGCGGCTGCTTCTTTCTCAATCGTAGAATGTTTTAATTCAGACCTATTTAATGTTCTGGAAAAAAAATCTTCCTTGTTGACTTAAGGTTGCCGCTATTGCATAATCTGACGCGTCAGTTTCAACACGGCAAAGACTCATCAATTGAACGGAGAGTGGCGTTGGCGATGTCACGCTTTAACAAATTAAATGCGTCCAAAGCTTCACAATTTAAAGGGTAGTCAATATTAGAAATTAGAGGACGTATTTTTGCTGAGAAATTGTTTATCCATTTGAGTAGTAGGAAAACAATCCCAGAATTCGTTTTAATTCTTTTTTGGTTCGAGGCGGGGGCAAGTCGTACAGGGCTTTTATTCGATCAAGATCGGGTCTAATTTCTCCTTCGCTAACCACATTTCCGAGAATATTGAGAGTTCTTGTAGAAAAAATGCAGTTTCGGGGATTGTAAGTTAAATTTCTTGATTTAGCAGCCTTAAGAAACCGTTCGAGATTATAATCATAATGAGCTTGATTCTTACCACATAGCCTATTGTTACATTATCAAGGTATGCAAAAGTATCTAGCAAACCTTCGCTAGTAATAAAATCGTTTATTATCCGTTGAAAGGTAGCAACTTTGTTGGTGACTCGGATAGGCATTCTTCGAAATTGGTACAGAGAACCATTAGCTTCGAAGGCTGTGAACTTCTTGTCTTCTTCACGTAGGGGCACTTGGTGGTAGGCACTTTAAGTCAGTAGTACTAAACACTTTGTATTGCGCAATTTAGTTAATCATTTCATTTATTTTCGGTAATGGATAAGCATCCAAGTTAGTAAATTTATTTATGGTTAAAGAATAATCAATCATCAACCTTTTTTTTTGACGATAGTTTTTGGTCACAACAACTTGAGCTCTACAAGGTGAGTTACTGTTCGATGATACCTTCGCGTAGCAGACTGTCCGTTTCTTCTTTGATAAATACTTTATCTTCTTCGCTGTATTTTCTCGATTTTGATGCTACAGGCTTTATATTAGGAGATAACTAAATAGGGGAGGAGGCGATACATTAAGAGCCATTAGATTGCAAACTTTAACTTCGGGCTTGGACCCACCATATTTAAAAATTACGCTTTTGTGAAGAGCCTGCCTATTTTGACCCAAAATAACATCAGCACACAAATTGGGAAAGATATACATTTTAATTCTTGGATAAGTTTGTTTATTTACTATTATTGTCGTAACACAAAATCCGTTAATCTGAGCTTCTAAATCTTTAGTAGCCATCATAATGGTTTTAGAGCAATTTGTACTTTTTAGAGAACACATTTTAACCACGCGAGGATGAATAAAATTATCGGTACTTCCGGAATCGATTAAGGCTAAGACATCTTTTCCGTTTAAACTAATTTTCATACAAACTTTTTTGAGCCCTTCCGAAATGTCGAGCAGACCTGTTGTTGCTAACATAGGCGATGGCGTTTCTACTATTGCTGCTGCACTCTTGTTTGCCCGACAAGCACTGTAAAAATGTTCCTTCTGGCATTTATAGCAGGTAGCATTGTAGCGTGGGTGAGAGAAACCTCCACAATAAGAACAAGATTTTGCTAACCTTGCAGATACATCTTTAGTCTCGATTTTCTCATCTTCTCGCAAAGAAACGCTTTTTTCTTGTACTTCGTGTGGGTTTATGCTTGCTAAGGTATGGGTCTGATAATATTCTGCACTTTTCAGAGCAGTATCAATTGAGCGTGCTTGATCAAAAGCACATCTAAGCACATCTAAGTCTGCAAATCTAATTCTTTGTTTTCTAATTCGTTAACGTATCTGATTGTTTAGTAGCCCACTTATGAAAGCATCTCTTATAAACTGATCACGGTGCTCGGAAGCAGTCACTGGCTTAAATTACAATCCTTGCTTAAAACGGTGAGTACACGCAAGTACTCATCAAAAGATTCTTCTGGCCTTTGCTTTCGTGAGGATAAAGTATGTCTTGCAAAGATTTCGTTGGGAGTTTTAACATACGCAGCTTTTAGTTTAGCGATAGCTTCGTCGTAATTATTGGAATCAAAAAATAATTCGTAGATCTCGGGTGCGACAAAATTTATCAAAATCTGTAGCTTATCTAGGTTCTCGTCTGATCTTTGCAGGCTTTCGATGAAATTTTCAAAGGTAGCTAGCCAGTGCCTCCATGCTCTGGGTGCATCAACTGTATTTGGACTAACATCTAGTCTTTCTGGTCTCAGTACTTTTTCCATTCCTTGTCGGTTAAATTGATATAAATTCTTGTCTTTATTATATACCACTAAATCTGTGGCTTTAACCAACAAGAACAATAACGCTCAAAACAACGCTGCCAAGATTAACTAAAAGAGAGATCATCACTAACAAAAAGATTTTAGCATTAAATGTTTGGCTACCAGCATAAAGCTTCAATAAAAAAACTACTAATTATGATGATTAAATTAAGCGCTTTAAGACGAAACGATATCAATTAGATTTTAAGGTCTGGATTTCAAAACTTGGCGTAAACGATCAAAAAATTAATAAATCATTACAGACCACGGTGCTTCACATTAAAACAAAAACAAAAAAAGTTTTTTACTTAATAACAAAAAGTAATTTTTTTCAAAAAAATTTTGTCATATACTTTTGGGGAATGGCAAAGCCTTGAAAAAGAACTATACCACTTAAACTTTGAAAACCACTGATCTATCAACATATTGAAATAATTTTTGTACAAATGCCGAATGATTTTTGTTATATTTGCGTATATTTTTATTTTTTTATTGTGCTTTCCAGAGTATAATCGAGTTTCTTTAAGAGATCCTCCTTAGATGCTTAGGACTTGTTTCGCTTTTCATAGCAATGTACCTAGGCTCGCATCTCATGCGAAAACATTGCGATAAAACAATAGACATCAATTAAAACAATGGGCATTTATGGTCATCAAAAATGAAGCATAGAAGACCTGACTTTATGTTAAAATATTTTTTGGTTTCCGAAAGTTTTACTCAAATTAGCAAACTTAGACGCAATTGGACCGATGGAAAAAACGATTTTTAATAAAATTACTAATAAAGTTTAAAAAGAGTGAAGTGCAAAAATGATAAAACCTTATACCATACTATTGTAGTCTATTCGCCGCTACTATGTTATTTGGGTATAAGTGCATATCTCTGATCACCTTTCTTTAAGCGGGAGGGTTTGACCCCTAAACCCTACCTTTGCGTACGTCTATGTGTCAGAGTAGTAGCAGGTGCAATATTTAAAAAATTCCAGTCAGTTTAAGATCAATCACCATATAAACTGAGTCGAGTCCAACCCAGGAAACAATCGATCGTTGGACGACAGACCGGCCGACCACGAGTAGATGGCGGTTCGTGTATGGTCGCAAACTGAAATTCTTCCGACGCAGATAAAATTGTTTAAATTATTAAATGTAATTAGGCTTTACATACGTGCCGATTTTTAGGGCTTTGTCCCGCCTTTTTTAGCGAAAATCCCGCCAGAAATCGAAGGCAAATTCCATGTGCAGACCCCCTTTTTTATTTTTTCAGAGCTCACTAGTTTTCAGAGACGAAAATCATAAAATCCGAGGAGATTTAAAGTGAAACACTTTAAAAAAAACATTTTTTTTTTAGAGAACACTACCTTTTAGGGACGAATTTTTTTCTATTACTGAGCGTCCCAGTTTGCCCCTTCGAAAATATGGTATGCCTATATATAATCCAAAATTTTGGTGTAAATATTACTAAATTACAGTGATTTAATTAAAAATTTTTAAACAGAAATTCGAAATTTAATAATTTTATTAGCAATCATGTTTTAATATCAGCCCGACATCGCTACGCCGACATTGCTTCAAATATTTGGAAAGTAATCGCAAACTGACGTCTTTCCGACGCAGCTAAAATTGTTTAAATCAATATATAATCACTGAGTTTTAAAAATACTATACTACAATTATACATGAAAGTTTTTACACAAAAGTTACTCCACCTTGTACCAACGTCAGCCCGACGTTGCTGTGCCAGCATTGCTTACAGTTGAAAAGTAGCAGTAAACCAACGTCTTTTCGACATAATAAGAAAAATATTACTTCAATCGAAATTATTCAATTAAGAAATATGGCAAAATACCAATTGTTCAAATATAGTGATTAAATAAATGTTGCTTTTCTTTTTATAAAAACTCATAAAATAATAATTGCCACTGACTTACCTTGTACCAACGTCGCTGCGACGTCGTTATAGTGCTGCGCTATTCTGCTTCCAACTTTTAAGAAGCAGTGTAAACCGACGTCTTTCCAATGAAAAAAAACTTTAATCGATGCTATTTTATCAAAGTATATAAAAAATAAATTATAATTTATTAATGATAATTAAATGAAAATCTGTTAAAATTTTTAATTTATTGCTGCCAACAAGCTATCGCGGGTAGGGGCGCCGGAGTTTTTTTGCCAGGGGGGCAAAATTCAAAAAGTATCCTTTTTTTGTTGAAAAGGCACTCCCAACAAAAGCAAATTTTGGCAACCATGCTGCAATTTCAAATTTTGGTTGACATGATAGAATTTCGGTTTGCCAGGACAGACCGCTATCTCGGAAAAGTTTTATTTTGCTAATTTGTTATGTTAGTTTGCGATTAATTTTTGGGCCAATAACAATCTTTTCTAATAAACCTAAAGCTCAAAATCTTAATCTTAAAGGTGTGCTGGATCTTGTGAAAGTCTTTAAATTGACTTTACCATGACTACTCACTGCGATAGCAAAAGTAACAGCCAATTTTGCGAAGGTTTTTCTTAATTAGCCAGCACATTAAAAAAACGCAAATCTATGAACTGGTTGTTATTAACTAAAACTGCTCAGCATAACCACAAATAAGCTTTTGTCAAAAGCACCAAAACCAGTTTCGAAAACATTCGGCAATTGCGACGTCCATGCAGGGTAGCAAGGGCAGATAGATACAGATAGAATGCATTTTGCTTTGAATATCAGTAAATATTTTCCACATGCTAATCGGTAAATAGTTTTCATTACCCACAATGCAACGCTGGCTGAAATCTTTACGCTATCAATAATACGAATGGGTTAAATAGATGGAACAATAAAAACTTGAAGAAGTATTAACAATTGCGTAAAGGAAAAAACGTAATTACATGAGCATGAATGTAGATCACGGTATGTTGTCAATTATTAAACGCTGCACAATTAATGCAACCTAAAATAATTTATTAGTGTTTCGCTTGCTTTGGCAAAGTCATCTGCAACGGCTTGTAAATTGATATTGTCCAACAAGTTCATATAAATATTTGCAAACATTCGATTATTAAAACTGTTATCTCTCATAGTGCTTCTAAACCATGTTTTGATTCTTCTCATGACACTGAAATTCCTTTCTACAGAAGCCGAAACGAGAGCTATGCCGCAATAAATTTAGAGCAATTTATATGTTTTCGAACGGCATTTCTTGCTTGTCGGCTTTTTGTTTAAAACTTCGCAAACTGTTGATACCTTACCAAATTATACAATGCCATTCACTCTCACCGTACAAGACAAGTATCTGACTCTGTGTTTTTTGACCGCGAATGTCAAAAACAAGTACCTCAAACTCAATTTCATACAAAGGTACAAAGATTTGGTCAAAACTAAAACCGGAGTTGAAAAACTTACATTGGAATGCATTTAAAAAACAATTAAAAAAAAGTTTTATTGATCAATATTAAGTTTTCAAATTTATCTTATCTTCCAATATTTTAGCATATGTTATTTGATGAATAGATAATTTGTTTTCTAAACCATGCTGAATATAAATAGTCTTTGCAATACCTACAGCGTAAGCGCAGTTATGTACTTTTACATAAATAAACAAAAAAAATGTTTAGTCCTAATCCTATCTTAATGTGCCTAATACAAATAAGATTAAAATTTTTTCGTTGTTGTCTTATAAACTTTCGTTATGTTGAAAGTTTTCTCTTTTTTCTTTTTTTCCTTTTTATTAATTGTACCTGCACCAACACAATCGTTATTGATAATTGTAATTTAATCAGAAAGCATCTTGACTAGTAAACCTTAGGGTTGTTTGATGCTTCCTCGCCTTTTCTTGCATTATATTTTTCTGTTTTTGTTTTATATGGTTTTGGGCAAAGTAAATTGTGTGTGTCTATCTGTCTTTGTTATTTTTTTTAAAGGCTTGGTACTTTCGTTGTTGCACAATTTAATATATACAAACATGTAATCTGTAAGTTCTTCTGCAAGCACATCAAAACGAACAAGACTATTAAAATGTTTGGTTATAATCACAATAATGGTACGCTGCTGTCCCTTAAAGGTTTTGGTGTTTTTATTTTCAGACTTTAATATCGGCTATAAATGAGTATTGAGTAGCTTCAATCAGACAGCTTGTGTCCCTTGTTAAAATCAGATTAAGGGTACAATTTCTTTGCTTTTCAATCAAAATTTTTTTAGAAATTTTCTGATGTTTTATTTTTCTTTTAGAACGCTTGGTATAATTGTTGTATCTGACTATTTGCTATCAGTTAATAGTCAATTTTCGGCTAAGATATAATTCAGTTTATTGATTTAAGTAGAATAGAGAGTTTGCCAAAAAGTTAGGTCACTTGAGATATTAAGGACTCTACAGTATATTGCAAACATCAAAACTTTTATCTTGGCTTTCATTGCTGTGCTATGATTTACGGTTATCATTGTAATTGTACGAACATCGTTGGATTTAATGGTGATCGGGATTATACCCGTTAATCGTACAGCAGATCTATAAAATATTTCTCTACTACTTTTGAAAAGGCACAATCCACCCACGTTGCCCCCACGTTTTAAGAGTATTAAAAAGCAGGGAAGGCACTTTTTCCCTTACCCCTCCGCTTCTGGCGCCCCTGCCAATGGTCACTACCTTAATACAACTTGTACATTTAAAATGCAATCTTAAATCTACGTCTTTTCGACATAGATAAACTTAGATGTTATTAATAATATTTAATCAAGAAATACAAAAAAATGTGGTTAAATCCTATTGACTGAAGGGACGTTTTCCGTAGAATTTTATAATATCAGTTGTGATTGCACTAATGTTGTTGCTGTCCCTCTTGACTGCTTAATTAACATTGGTGGGCGCTTAAAACATAATTAAGTTTACTTTTAGCTTTTATCTATAGTAGCTTCACCAGTGCTGAAAACAATACCTTGATGTTTGCTGATTAATCTTCAGCGAAACCAAGTATCAGCAAAACCAAGTATATCGCCAGAAATTACAAATTGTTGAGAGATTTCATACAAACGAAGCGGTATCCGAACATTTAGTAGGTTCAGGTTCGGGTTCAGTTCTACGCCCGGATTTTGATAAAACAAATAACAAAATTTTTCTGGATTTTTATTGGGCATTTTTTAAATTATGTAAATTTATTTTTTCAAATTTATGAATATGCATTGAATTAAAAGGCGAAAACGCTGCTGCTATGTTTGTATATTTCTTGGAGAATTTTGTTGATTAGCCAATAAAATGTAGTCTTCGATTAGACATTTTTTCGAACCAACGTTGGCAAAATATTGGCCGACAATTGACAGACGGAACTGGCTTAATGCCAATGTTTGACTCAACGTTGCATTATTACGCAGCATATTATCAAGGAAATGGCCCAACTCGATGCCGCCGACTCGATGCCAGGCAACTGGTTAGGGTTAGGGTTAGTAAAGAATAATTTGAAAGTTAAACTGTTAAAAGTTGGCTTGGCATCAATTTGGCCTGGCATCGAGTTGTACCCGACCCGTTATCAAACCTTACTAAAAAAACTATTCCTGACTTATCCTAAACTAATTTTGTATTCATACAACTTTGGTTATTTATCTTCTACTCATATGATTTATGGTATATGCATGCTTGACAATAAAAAAAACTTTAAAATTTGAAAACTTTTTAAGCAATTTCTTCAATCTGCTTTAACAAAAATAGGAATAGTTAAAAATTGTTTCGCATAAACTGAAAACCGCTTTCTCGTCATATTATTTCTAGTTGATACGTTTTAAAACATATGTAAACTATTGGTCGAATTATAATCACTCAATCAATCTTTTTATATTTCTTCAATTAACAAATTAAAAATATCAAAGTCACGCAACAGTAGAAAAAAATAACCATAAAAAAACTCATCTCTAAGCTTTTCGTCGGACACTTGTCAGTAGATAAACGTCGGAATGGAAGAAATCCTGGCGAGGGTCGAAAAAAAAGCTTAGAGATGAGTTTTTTGCTGGCTATATTTAAATTCTATACCACAAACCACTTGTGAAAAAAATAACCTACACTTATGATACGCAATCATGTTCAATATGCAAGGTAAAAAAGTTAAGGACTAGAAAAAACGAAAATGTTTAACGACCCTTTTATTATTGGATTTAAAATAATTGACAAATGGTAGTTATGTATTAACCTTAAGGTAACAAAATACTTTTGGGGCGCCAGATAATTTTTCCTAATTTTTAAGAGTTAATTTTATCTTTTGATCGAAATCTTGTCCGGCGCAGAGATGGAATTTTTGGGTCCGGTTCGGGATTTAAATAAAACAAATTTTGTAGGTTGAATTAGGGCTCTGATTGAAAATAGCAAAGCTTACTGTATGAATTAATGACTAAACCTTTGTGAAAACTAAAACCCATTCGAAAACTGATTTTATTTGTTGGTGTTTGTCTTGAGTTAATTTTCTTAAGCACTGTTAATTCGATGTGGCTTAATTTTACTGACTTGACACAACGTATAGTTGTAAATAAACGAAATCAATCAAATCAATTGAATCAATCGTATTACTTTATTTAATAAAAAAGTGAAACTGATCGTGAAACGATTTTCTTTCATAGCATCGTATCAGTACTGTGGCGTACCGAGAATTTTTGAAAGGGAGTGGGACATACAACCACAATTAAATATGCTTAGTTGAAAATTTTTTCAAGTAGTAATTAAAGAAATAAAAAAGTTTTTACTTTTAATCTGTCTCGATTTTGTCAATTTTTTGACACAAAAACATAAAGATCTCTAAATCAAAGTCTTCATTTTGAATCTATTTCTCGTATTAGTGATCTCCAAAGGGTGGCGGGGGCATTGCACAAGATATTTTTGGGACAAAACTCTGAATTAACCTTTCTTGTTCAAATTCGTTTCGGTTTCGCTTTTCGGGTTCGTTTTGGGTTCGGAATAAAATTTTGATCTTGATTCCATTTTTGGTTCGGCCCATGCACACAGTTATTTCTTCACAGATAAAAGCATCTTTTTTTTCCTCTGCTGTGCGTAAGAAATTTCTTGCGGCAAAAAATAATCAATGTAAAAAGTGTTTGGTCGCACGACGCAGCCAAACAACATAGGAAATAAAAATCAGGCTTACTGTTTCCAAAGTCAAGATTAGATTTTACGAGATTCCGAAAATATTCTCATTTTTATGGAAAAGTTAACATACCACCAAAAAAACGCTTTCCTTTAACTTGCCTTGTTTTCTACTCTTTTGTCTTTGAAAGAAGCAATTTTATATAGAGCGCACAGAGATATATCTCATTATGTAAAAAGATGATTTGATTAGGTATACATTACGCGAAGTTTTTTCTTGTCTACACTGCAACAGGGTCCTTGGTCACATTGCAAAATATATAGAATAGAGGCAATTCCGCTGTTGTTGCGGCAACTGTATGTACAGGGTTGGCCAAAAGTCACACGACCGTAAATTGAAACCATTTTATTACAAAAGGTACTATTATAAAAGACACAAAAGAGGTACTATTACAAGAGATATGAAATACAAGATGATTTTAACTCACAGCATTCAATCAATAAACCTTCGTATTCGGAACGAATAAATAAAATTAAATGTTTAATGTTTATGGAAATTCATTTTACTGTCGGGTGACTTTTGGCCAGCCCTGAATAATTAAAAGATAATATTACGAATATTAGTACAAATGACTCGAAAAAATCGCGACCATAAGCAAATAGGAATGTAGAATTTTGACGTGTTTTGGTCGTTGCTTGGGGCGATTCAATTTTTATTTAAAATTTGTGTCGGAGCAATTTTTATCTTTTAATAACTTATTAATTTTGATGCTTTAATCTCTTCCTCGATCGACAGGTCACAGCGAAATCAACTCGCCTAACGTTTATCAGTTTATAATCTTGCTATGCTTATCGGAATGTAAAAGTTAGAACTATTTTTGTTTATTCTCCCCAAGTAAAGAGTTTTTGGGCAAGCTTAAAAACCCATGCTCTTCAGGTAGGCTACTTAAACAAAAAGCCAGTATTAACTTTAGTAAACACAACAACAAAAATATTTTTTTAAAGCAAATCATTGCTAACTAAATTTTCCGTTACGCCGAGCGGGCTTCAACACCTAGATCTGTCACTGAATTTTTATATTATGGAATAATTTTAAATAACCTTTCTAATCTTAATCATCCGTGGTACATTTCATTTTATTTATATATAACGATTCCTAAAATTTTCTTTTAATTGAACCATTATTGAAATTCAAAATCTCATAACTCACAAAATCAATTTCATCTTCTGAATATTAATCGATATTTTATCAACTGAAGGTCAACATCTAATGTTAAAAATTTTGAGTTAATGGCTTCTTTTAATGTTATATTTTACAACAATTACTGTATGTGTTGCTAAAAAAGTAATTTTTAGCCGTTTAAAATGTGATAATACATTAAATAATAGATGCAATTTAAACATGAATCAAATCATAAAAGCTTTAAATTTGTGTTCAGACAATAGGCCCTATCTACGGTATTTATGCTTTCGTAAAAAAATTTATTACAGCATCTTTGTGGCAAATTTGTCAGATATTGTGGCAAGTTTAATTATGAAAGCACTCGAAAAATGGAATGTTAAAGGATTTTGTAGCACCGGCTCGGGTTTGTTACGATACGATACGTGACTCGCTACGATATGTAAATGATACTTTTGTTGTTTCAAGCAAAAACTACGGTATATCAGATTCTTTTTACAGTTTTATTAATAATGTTGTAGAGAGCATTAAATTTGCGGTTGAACACGTAGTTTATACTTCTGTTTCATTTTTGAACTTATTAATAATCTATAACACTAATGATGATTATAAAATGCATTCAAAAAGCCCACGCTAGCGACTAAATATCTATCGTATATCTCCGTGTATAAGACCCAGTTTTGATCTACAAAAATATCCTTTAATATTGAGTGCAACTTATAAACGCGTCATCGCTACATTGCACTGATTTAAAAAGTTTGGATGCCTTTTATTGACTCTAAGTTTTAAAGCTTTGACCCTTTAAAGGGCAGTGATACATATGTAATTTTTATAAGGAGTAGTTAAATTTACAATAAATTTCTATAAAATCGTATTAGTCTTCACCGCAGTGACTATGATAGACTCTAGAAATATGTGAGTATAGAAAGTCAATCGAAAACACAAGTTATGCCCGCGTTTACACATGAACAATATGCTATTTTGATATATGGGGTTCTAATTGACGTGCGTCTTGTACATGGAAATATACGATAAGTTATAATTTTTGTCAACGTTTTTTCTCAAAAAGTTGGTTTCGTTAAAACTTTATTGTTTCGTGCTTGTTCAAATTTTAAACTACGAATTATATAGACGAGGAAAAAAGTTCTTCGAAGTCAGATTTGCGGCCTTCGAAAACCTTTGAAAAATTGTTTATCAGATTGAATTTTTACTTAGAAAATCGAGTTTCGCTATTGTTAGAGCTTGTCAATGATACATCTCTCCCGGGATTCGAACCTAATAGGTGCTGTCTTATACGCAACTGACAACACTACCAGACTAGAAAGCCGGACCGGACGACAAGTCCTCTGCAAGTGCTCTAGAAGTTTTTTAGGCTTTGCCGCGCAATGAAGGGCTAGACTTCACTATGTTATAAGACCAAGGCCGCACCTCATGACCGGGACATACATGACAAGCGTTAAGCGTCGAGCTTACTCTCCCAGAGCTTAGTATTTAATTTTTAATTTAAAAGCTAAATGTAAATTATTAAAACGTCCTGAATTTTTAGCGTTAACTGATATGTTTGCCGGAATCAATCAATCAATTGAAGTGAAAATCTTTTTTTTTGGTTTTCACTTTGTTTTAAACGTAAAATTTCAAAGATTTACGAGAATCATCCAAACAATTTAAATAAAGAACCGTTTTTTTAGTCCTCGCTTTGCTTAATAACCGGATTGAGGCCGACCGCAAGTTTTTACGCTAAAATTTTCCGATGCGGCCCGCGTACGCTCGCGAGTCGGACATGCCTGGTCACGTGATAACGATTATCCTGATTTGCTTTTGACTAAATTTAAAAAATAAATTAAACTTACAAGATTAATAAAAGTGATAACAAATTAAAACTTGCCGATAAGCATCTTTATGTTGGTTTACCATCTTTTTAAGGTTCTACTGGGGTCCTTTCTAGAATTTTCAGTAAATTTAATTTTAAAGTTCATACTTGCCTTTATAAATAATGCTGTTTGTAAAATTCTTTATAAGGATTGTTGTGGTGTTTATGTTGATGACACTGGCATGTGGTTTAACACCTGCAAGTCTGAGCACAGGCGTGATTTAAAACCCTTAAATAAAGAAAAATTGAAGGAAAATGAATTGAATAAAAAAGTTGCTTTAGTTTGGCATTGTTATAAACATAAACATCAAAATGATTTTGTAAATTTTGAGATTTGGAATTTTTACATTGGTTTTTGTTAAAAAAAATCTTGGAATCATTACAATATATTTGATATGAAATGATAGAAATTAATAGACTTATTCTAAATTATAGCATAATGTAAACATTCTCTGACACATAGGCGTACGCAAGGGTGAGGTTCAGGGGTCAAACCCTCCCCCTTAAAGAAAGGTAAATAACAGAGATATGCACTTATACCCAAATAACATAGTAGCGGCGAATAGACTACAATAGTATGGTATAAGGTTTTATCATTTTTGCACTTCACTCTTTTTAAACTTTATTAGTAACTTTATTAAAGATCGTTTTTTCCATCGGTCCAATTGCGTCTAAGTTTGCTAATTTGAGTAAAACTTTCGGAAACCAAAAAATAATTTAACATAAAACCAGGTCTTCTATGCTTCATTTTTGATGACCATAAATGCCCATTGTTTTAATTGATGTCTAGTTTTATCGCAATGTTTTCGCATGAGATGCGAGCCTAGGTACATTGCTATGAAAAACGAAACAAGTCCTAAGCATCTAAGGAGGATATCTTAAAGCAGCGTTTCTCAAGCCTTTTTTTCCGAAACAACGATTTTCCGAAAATTGCTAAAAACAACGATCTACAAATATGACTGCGACCCAAATAAATTTGAGTGAGCACATATTGAAACAAAACGAATTGTTATATAAAACAACAATGATTGTCAATTTTTAGCTGTTTATGTATAGGCAGAAAGTTGTTCGTGAGCAAACTTATATTGTGAGCAAACGATACTTGATTTTCGGCTCAAAAACGTAGTGATCTCTAAAAAAAAGAAAAAAAAGGTCATTCCTTGAATTCAGTCTCCGGTTTTCTACTTTTTTGTCTCAAAATCAAGGTG
Organism: Diplosoma virens; assembly: GCA_963680785.1. NCBI lineage: Eukaryota > Metazoa > Chordata > Ascidiacea > Aplousobranchia > Didemnidae > Diplosoma > Diplosoma virens. The sequence continues at coordinate 38,204,871 of OY796887.1, read as the reverse complement.
GTCTCTATAAAAACAAAAAAGATCATCACTTGAATTCAGTCTCCGATGTTCTACTTTTCGTCCCAAAATTAAGGTGGTCTCTAAAAAAAGATCTTCAACTTGAATCTGACTTTGATTTCTGGATTTTCGTTTTAAAATTGTAATGTTCTCTTAAAAAAAGGGTTTAACTTTTGAAATCTTCTTGTGCGCGTAGTTCTTTTTCTTTTACGTGTGGTAATTTACAAGCTTTTGCGACCATTTCGCCTAGCCTTGGCGACCCATCCACATAGCCTTGGCGACCCATGGTTTGAGATAGTAAAGAAACTCGATTATATTCTGGAAAGCACAATAAAAAAATAAAAATATACGCAAATATAACAAAAATGATTCGGCATTTATACAAAAATTATTTCAATATGCTGATAGATCAGTGGTTGTCAAAGTTTAATTCGTATAGTTCTCTTTCAAGGCTTTGCCATTCCCCAAAAGTATATGACAAAATTTTTTTGAAAAAAATTACTTTTTTTAATGAAAACAATGTTCCACCAGCGCAACTGCAAAAGACACCGCTAAGCCGCAAGGGCATACTGGCGGCGGTTCCGATATGCTAACCACATCGAGTTAGCTAACACGGATACGGGTTAAGACAAGCAAAACCCTGCAGTTCCCATTACAAACATATAGTAAGAATGGTCAAGTCAATCAACAAGCAAATGCCGACAGACCTGTTTCGTCCTTAATAAGGAGTCCTTAATAAGGAGTCCTTAATAAGTCCTTAATCCTTAATAAGGACGAAACAGGTCTGTCGGCATTTGCTTGTTGATTGACTTGACCATTCTTACTATAAATTACTTTTTGTTATTAAGTAAAAAACTTTTTTTGTTTTTGTTTTAATGTTAAGCACCGTAGTCTTACCTGCAAGATGCTGAAACTACTGTCAGATAAGCACATGGTCAGGATGATCATGGAGCTTATGCGGAGCAGAAGTTTTACTCCTACTACTTGACGGCAAGCAAAGCAAGTTCAACTGTCAAAGAAATGGCATTTCTCGAAGATCGCTATTGGCTTCTCTTCTTATTAATATTTACATGTATGATCGGTCTTCCACAATCTTCAAAAAGTTTGCTTTTGCAGCCAATCTGGCATTGTTGCATTTTTTTTGAGACTGAAAGGATTTGGAAGTCAAGACATAAGTACAGTTTCTGTGTATCTCCAGACCTAGAATTTGAAATTTAGTCTTTCGATTTAATTAATCGAGCAGCCTTTGATTTAAATAATCGAGAGACCAAACGTTATCTAAAGGCTAATAACAGCAACAAACTTTTACCATTCTGTCTGGTCCCGACTTATTTTGGTGTAAAACTAAATAGATCACTATTTTTCCGTCACCAATTTGTGGTATTGCGTAAAATATCATGTATTCTCGCGTCACATTGCTAAGGTGATTTGCAAAGATGGGATATTAGGTCAAAGCATTGTAAACACCTGCCCTATTTCTGACCTATTCGACAGCGAAATACTGCGTGCCAGTCTGGTGTCGCCCAGTAGACGAATTACAGACGGAACACTGATTACTGTGAGAATACATCCAGGCTCCATACTTTCATATCCATCACCAGTAGCAAATCTATTGGAATGAGCTTGCTTTGAACAGCTTGGGATAAGATTAATCGCCTGCAGACTGATGTTGTGCGATTTCATTTGTCCATGCACGACGGGGTCTCGCTCCTTCACCGGATTGCGAGTGCGGCGCCATTAAACAAACTGCAGACCACGTCTTAACAGTGTACTCCACAGCCTGCATTGGGCATGACATGGAATACATGGTCAGATGGTTCTGGATGACGAAACTCAATGCTGGATCATCACCATTGCTGCCAGCATCTGTCCTGGTAGTGCAGCAGCCTGGAGTAGTACAAAGATAAAGCTTTGCCTCCAGCCTTGTTAGTGTTTGATCCAAAGTTGATTGTCTTCCATACTCCGACAACAACATTATTTCTTCGGCCTTCCCTTAGATAAAACAATTTTTATGAACTGTCAAGGTACAACTACAAGGGACGTGCCGGTTTATGTTATCAGTTAATAATTTAGAATCAACTTATATTTCATTTAAATTCTTCGTTGAAAGATTATTTCTTTCTACAGATTACGAATTCCTTCCTAGAGAGCCAAATAACTCACTTTGCGAAGCGCTGAGCTAGATATTGTTGATTTTAGTTGCAATAGAGAGTGCTCGATAAGGCAGTCAGAGCTAAATATTTCTAACTGCAACTATCATACAATTAAAGTAAAATTCATAAAAAGCCCAATCCTGTTTTTCACCCAAATGCGATCACCATCTTATTCGAACAGAATTCAATACGTAGCTATATAAGATGAATTATCTTTAAACTTTTGTACCAATGCTTTGTGATTGTAGCCATTATAAAAGTTGGGTTAGATTTTGAGTTGAATTAATTCAATTGTATCAGTGAACTAAACTTGTGAAAAATTTTATTCTGTGAAAAATTTTTCGCTTAATTTTTTTGCGACTGCTTTGACTCTAAACCAAGCTAAAAAGATAAAAAATTTTTGTTTTAATCTTTTCCCGCTAAGTACGAAAGTTTTGCGCTTTGTCAAATTTTTTATTTTTCCTGCTTTGTTTTATTCGCTTTTCGTCATACCGCTTTACATTCTCAGCGTCCGCTTTTGTGGTCGGTTCAAACTAATGGCGGAAATTGGAAAGCGTAAATAATTGGTCCCAACCGGAAAGCGTAAGATGTAATGAACCAAGCACAAAATTTTTTGTGTCGGAGGTTGCGATACGCACCGGCGTTTGAGATATGTACGTCGATTGAAGAGACGCTTTATTTTGTTTTTTCGTGCCAAATACGCCTACTTTGCCATAAGTAAATCGCTATTGATCTGACTGCGTTTCATTTAACTGTTATCGATAAATTTAAAACAATAATAAATGTAAAATAGGTTTTTGTTAAAACAATGGTCTATTTTGTTTGAAAAATATTTGAGCAAAAAAATGACAGGGAGTGCTTTTCTATCAATTAGGCTACAGGGGGACAGTGAGTTTTTCCAAAGACATGGGAAATCTTTATAGAGGGGGGTGCGAAAGTAGGTATATAGTGATTGTAAGATTTTAAGTTTAACATTTTCCTTATTTTCGTTGGCCGTTTTCGTTTTCACGCGACAACCTAATTTCACACATGTGCTTCGTAATTCAGTCACAATGCCCATTGTTTCGCTTTTCGTAAAACGTGTAATTTGTTTACAAAGCATAATGGAATTTAAGCAAGAAGCAGCTAAAAAATTAGCAGTTATATTTATTTTAAAGTTTTAATTTCAGTTTTATAGTTTTAAATTTTTGATTTGTTTGTATTTTTTACATTCTATTTGAATAAGTGTATTTGAGTAAGTTAATGCTAATTGTTAATGCTTGAAGTGGTTTGTTAATTCTGTGACAAGATTCAGCAAATATTATTCATCAAACACTTCGACCAGCGGTATTGTGGCCAACAAGCCTGGTATGTTCATTGTCGATATATATAATAATCGTATAAAATTATCAGCAGTTAGTGGTTGTTCATTAATATTAAGTGCTTCTGTGATTACAGAAGAACCGTATCGTATCGTACTATCGTATCGTGCTATCGTATCGTGCTATCGTATCGTACTATCGTATCGTGCTATCGTATCGTACTATCCTTCGTACCTCGTGCTATCGTTCGCATCGTGCCTTCGTTCGTGCATACATTCATTCATTGCGAACCGTGTGTGTGCTTCAGCAGGGAGGTCAGCCGCAGGTTGTGTTGATTACTTATTCGAATAGAGTCAACCGACGATGTAGTTGGCGTTTGGGCCATCGCCGTTAATTCGTTTAAAAAACTACAGTGATAAATTACCGGCCATGGTTAAATTTACAATTTAATAGAAAGAATAAAAGGAAATGATTAAAAGTACCGGCCTTTTAATAAAACGAAATGATTAAAAGTAGATATGTTGCTTTCATTTCAATGTAATATGTCACTAATTTCACTGATGTGACACTATTGTAACCTACTTTTGCACCTTTCTGTATACTTAAACAATAAATGGCACAACGTTTTTGGTCATTTTAAAGTCTATAGTAAAAATACTCGTACATGCATATAGGCTAAACCCTACTTAAGAAATTAAAGAACTTTAAACTGAGAAAAATGAAAACAAAATCGTACTGTCAAAGCAGTTCGACAATTCTTTGTTCCTTGCTTGTTTTACTTCTCACTTCTGAATACACACATCGGGAACCCTCTAGCAGCCAGGGACAGGAACTGCAAGGAACAAGGATTTTGTAAATCGTTTTTGTAAACAGTGGTTCCTTGTTGTCCAAAAATTTTTAAATCGAGTTTGGAAAGAGAGAAAAACCTACCGTTTGAAACATTTTGCAATCTTTTAATTTAAGAAAGCATATATGGGTGATCTATTTACCTTTTTTCATTTTGATTTAAAAACAATCACAATAGCCAATTTTGCTGACTTACTTGAATAGATAACTTTTTTGCCTCACGTAATTTAGTTCAGACTTTAGATTATATAAAAAATGAAAAACTCCAAGAAGATTATTTATTTCAATTAGATATTTCATAATATATACCGTAGATTTTTTTACTTGATTATCCCATTTATATCGGTCGAATCCAACTAATTTTGGCGCCCGTGCGCGTGGCCATCGTAAAAAAATTAATCTGTGTTTCTTTTAGTGCAAAGCTTTTTTTTTGTATTGACCAAAATCCATAACGCAAAGTTACTTTTTTGCCACATTTCCACAAACAAAGTTTTTGTGAGTTTTGTAATGACTGTAAGACAGTAGGGTTTGAACGCTTTTAAAGACACCATTTATTGTATAGAATTTGAAAAAAAAAGTAGAATTGGAGTTATTCGCAAAGTTTTCCGTCTAGCATTTTTGGGAGAAATCGAGGTGAGCAGAAACTGAGAGCTGAATACAAAGTAAAAAATACCTCTTATACCTGAGATATTTTTGCTTACAAAAAATTAGTTTAAGATATTAAAAGTAGCTTCTAGACTGAAAGGTGAAAGATAAAACAATCTTGAGCAAGTATAGTGAATCTCTTATGGCTGCAACAAGAAGCACATTTCGTGTTAGCCAAGAGATGCTGGCCTATGGCAGACTCGTGTAAAGGCGATGTTGGGAGCTACTTATTTGCTTTGCAGGGGCACGAAAGACTGTCGCGGCTTCAAAAAGCGAAAAGAATAGTGACAAACTTGGAAATCGTTCTACCTTTCACCTTTCAGTCTAGAAGCTACTTTTATTAAATTTCTTAATCCTATTTTTTGTTGAGAAAAAGATCTCGACTACAAGGTAAGACCTTTTTGACTTTCTCTCTTCTTATTGGTCAATCACTCTCGACCAATGAGATCTCTCGTCTTTACTTTAAAATCACTTCGGCTCACTTCTTTTTCATTCTGACGATTTCTCCTAAAAAAGGTCAGACAAGAAGTTTGGAAATAACTTCAATTCTGTATCTTATTTTTGAATTTGATTTTTATTATTCGTTATTATACTTTAATATTTATAATTTGTTATAATTTCATAAAGTAGGCCTGTATATTGTGTAAAAAAAATAAAATAAAACAATATTGACTAATGAATCCAGAAGTTTTTCTGCTGGATGGGTGGATGGTTTCATATTTATTTGGGGTGTACTTATTCGGATTGCCTGAAGTTGCAATAATGTGATGCTGGAATCACGAACTCTGTTCCAATGTCTTTCTGCCCACTATATCACCCGAAGTTGCATCTTGCGTGCTTCTGGTGCTTTCATCATCTGATTCATTTTTCAATTTGATCTTTTCATCTCTATATTTATTCTCCTGACTCCCTGGAAAACGTTAGCCAGTTACCCTCATTACTTTTGGAGGTGCCAAAATGTTGCTGCTGGATGATATTTTTTATTTAGTTTTTTTAGTTTTTATTAGAGATTTAACTGAAATTTAGAGCTGCTTTCTCAGCATGTCAAGCAAAGAAAAGTATCGTAAAATGTCTCTTCCGTGGACACAACTGAATGACACGAGGAGGTTTTGCAGTAGAATATTTTGAAATAGTGTCGATTACATTCTCAATCTAAAAAAGGTATTAAATAATTTTTGAATAAATCGCTTTGATTCTTTTATAAAGCACTCTGCAAAGAGGATGGATTCACTATGCATTATAACTAGGGCCATTTTTTTTTGACCTAAAAAATATATTTTTGACTTTATTTTAGCAAAATTTTGACTTTATTTTGACCTAACCGCTTTCGCCTATTATTTATGTCTTGTTGCACTTTTTTGATTAAATATGTTTTATAATCCGCAATTTACATAAGTTTTTATAGAAGAAGTTAGCCTACTTTGAACATTTTCTCAATCACTCAGTCTTGAAGCTAATGCAAAAAAGCGACGCATGACGTCAAATCCTAGGATAACGAGCCATTGTGTGTCCCGGTATCAAGAACAAGAATAAATACACTGTATAACAATCGCAACTATTATCGTAACAGTTGTACAACTGTACTTGTACACTAACAGTCTGTCTATGATGTTTTTAACGAAAGCCACACTGTATAATTACAAGGACTTTTTATTGTAATACAGCATCATATATTTTTTTACGTTCTTAACATCAAAATTTCTGTCTTTTCTCAGTAATTTACTGAGCATAGAAAACGACCTCTCAACAGCAGCAGAGGTTGGCTGGGCTTTTTGCAATAGTGCGTAGCTTGTTGGGTCAATTGTCAAGTTGGTACAGTTTATTATTGTTTCTAAATCAGAGTTGGATAGTCGTTTTTTAATGTAATCTTTAATTGCGCACGGATCATCATCGAATTGCATATTCTTCAGCAGTCCGTATGCTTCGGTTATCGTGCAGGCACTTCCTTCTAAGAACTCTACGTTGGCTGCTAGAGTCCGGTATTGATTTATTTTAACCAAGTCCGGCACCAAATCTTCCACATTGATAGCGTCTTATGCTCTGCTGACTAAGAGGCCTGCACTTGTCCAATTGTTGACAATGGTACGAACAGCTGGAAGGTTCTCACTGTAATATAAAGGCCCGTTTCCACTACGAGCGTGGAAAAGAGCATTCTTTCTCTCTTTTATTGATCTTCGATTGAAGCCAGCGGTTAAAATTGAAGCGAGCGCAAAAAAAAAGCAATAAAACAAACAAAGAATGCTTTTTTCCACGCTCGTAGTGGAAACGGGCCTTAAGGCAGCTCTAAGCCAAGTTGCCCATCTTGTAATTACAGGGTCAGGAGGAGATGGCAGACCAGCATCATGAAAATCTTTCTTGCGATCTTTGTTTTTGATAGTTGCTGCCTTGATCGTTGCTATTACTTCATCAATAGTTTTAAAATGAGCTCGCACACGCATAGCGCAGTTATGTAGTAAGTGCGCAACGCAGGTGACATGCATCAAAGAAGGGTATAATTCCTTTAATGTCTTTCCAGCCAAAGACATGTACCGAGCAGCATCAGTCAAGAACAATGAAAAATTCTCGCGTTTTGTTTCAAATTGTCGCAATATGTCATCCACAGTGTGCAGAATAATACTGCTATTAACATTGCTACCGCTGTCACGTGGAAGGCAATCAACGAGGAATGTCTGATTTGGAGCATCTAAGCTGCCCACAAGCACAATAATATACTTTTGTTTAGCAACCTCTGCTTCATCTACAATTAAAAAAATTTTTTTGTTACGAAGTAATTCTTGAATTTGTTCTTCTTTTTGGGATGCTAAATTAGCAACACTTGCCCGGGCTGCAGTCTCCGAAGGTAATACTTTTCCCATTGTAGCAAACAGAGACTTTAAAGAAGGATGGTTTAGTTTATGAAGTGGGATATCTGCTGCTAAGAATGAAGAGACAACTTGTTCTTTGAAGTTTACTTGATCGAGTTGTAAAAAGGTTTGCTTACTTTGGGATTTGCTCTTCGTGTCCAATTTTCCTTGGTGTTGCTTACTTTTTCGGTGGCTTTCCACAAAAAACTTTTTGTCGCATTTGACTAACACGTCGCAAAGGTTGCATCGCAAGTCGCCGGCAGGAGTTGCCGAAAACTCATCCGGATATTCCTGGCAAATTTGCCTAACTTTCGCTGTAGAAGATTTGGCTTGTTTAGGCATTCTTTGCTTTGCAAGCTACAACTTAAAAAGACCACGTATAAAGAGCGCAAAGGTTTTATAGGAATAGATTAATTGTCCAACAATTATGTGTTTATGCATCAACAATGACGTTTCATGCGTAATAAGTGCTATTACCGCACGCATTATTGTGACGATAGTGCAACCATTGCAACTATTTCAAAAGTTTAAAATCAAAAAAAAAACTGCGCATAAAATTTTAATAGCAGCTCAAAAATTCAAAAATATATAAAAGAAAATATAAATTTGTTTGTTTTTGTAAGGAAATTTTTGATAAAGACAATTTTGACAAGTTGTGACTTTACTCGTATGCAAAATTTTGACTTTATTTTGACTTATAAAATCTACCAAAACAGACTCCTGAACACCTGAAACGAACGTTACTACACGTTTGATCATGTAACAAGGTCGTGAAAAAATTTTGACTTTATTGACTTTAGCGGGCCCTAATTATAACTGAATATTAAATAATTAGATGGACCTGTGCTTTCTTTTTTTTCAAAATAGGTTTGCAGGCATGTCATCATGTTCATCTTTTTTTATTTAGCGTCGAAGTTTTAAAAAATGCTGATGTAATTTTTGGTCTTGCGGACATCGAAATTTCTTGAAATCTTCTATTTCCGGTATGAAAACTGAACTGGAGAAATACTTTAAAATTTTTTTAATGTTTTAAGAAAATTTTTTAAATGTTGCCATAAAAATAAGAACGACCCAAAAGTTTTAAACCAGGCAAGGCGGACGAATAATAATAAAAAAAAGAGCACTCATCTTTTTTTTTTCAGACATGCATTCCATCGTATGTCAAAATAATTTTTCTCAAATAAAAATGCTTTAATCACTTCAAACAAGAATTTTTAAATTAACCTTTTCACTAGGAATTGGAATGAGACATTATAATAAAAATTTGAATGGTGAAAAAAATTTTTGAAAGACTAATTGAGTTATTTTTTGTAACTTGGTAATTGTTAATTGGACGATTTGCCTTCGTTCTTATTACGAAAATATTAATTTCTCAAAATATCAGATAAAAGTGCAAATAAATACCCTTGCCTATTTTAAAGAAGGTTACCAAACAGTAGTTTTTACTCTTTTAACTATTTTGCTGTTGCTTTCCTTTTTAATTTTCACAATTTTACTGAAAAAAAAAAAAAACTCTTGCGACTTTCTGTTAATGGAAAAAATATTCAAGTGAAAAAACTTTTCCGAGACTGGATCAATATACTGTAAATGATATAAAAATAGAAAAAAAAATTTAAAATGTTAAAAAAGTTTAAAACCTAATGTTTGCGTTGGAAAAATCCCAGAAAGTTATTTGGCACAGCCTACTTTGATTTCCAAGACTTCGGCCTAACTATCACACTCGTACTTATTCTATTTTTAGTTGATTTAGAGTACTTTATTCTTCTTTGCTCTCACAATAGTGAGTAGAAATCTGAACCATTTTTATTTTTGATAAATGTATAAAATTTTGTTGATCCTGAATAACGTTATTACGAAAATGTTAATTACTCAAAATATTAGATAAAAGTGCAAATAAGTACCCTTGCCTATTTTAAAGAAGGTTACCAAACAGTAGTTTTTACTCTTTTAACTATTTTGCTGTTGCTTTCCTTTTTAATTTTCACAATTTTACTGAAAAAAAAAAAAAAAACTCTTGCGACTTTCTGTTAATGGAAAAAAATATTCAAGTGAAAAAACTTTTCCGAGACTGGATCAATATAAATGATATAAAAATAGAAAAAAAATTTAAAATGTTAAAAAAGTTTAAAACCTAATGTTTGCCTTGGAAAAATCCCAGAAAGTTATTTGGCACAGCCTACTTTGATTTCCAAGACTTCGGCCTAACTATCACACTCGTACTTATTCTATTTTTAGTTGATTTAGAGTACTTTATTCTTCTTTGCTCTCACAATAGTGAGTAGAAATCTGAACCATTTTTATTTTTGATAAATGTATAAAATTTTGTTGGTCCCGAATAAAGCTTGTTAATTTAATTGAACAAGATTTTTTTTGTGTGACTCTCCCTGGTTCGAGTTTCGATCTACCGTATGTATTTATTCGTTTAATTTGTCAACTGTGCGTTTTTTGTTTTTCCTATTTGAATAAGCGGCCAGTAATCAAGACGTTTTGCAAGCTTTCTCTGTAGTTGCAAATATTTATATACTTTCAAAATTGTGAAAATGGCTGGTTACTTAATTTTTTTAACAAAGTTAAAAAAAGCGTTGTCTTTGTCGCCGTCGTCCGTCGTCTCCTCCGACTTCTCAATTTATTGATTGTCAAATCACCAAATTATTGTCTCGTATTTAATTGCCAAAATACCGTCCAATCATTTATATACAGTATTGTATAGCAATGCAAAATTTTTCAGATTTCTAATTGATAATAAACTTTTATTTCAACAACAGCGGAGTGTGACAGAATGAAGGCCCAAGCGAGCGACATGTCTTTCAACAGCGAAGATTTAGCAAGATCCACCCAAGTTGATTTATCCGAATCAATAAATCTGAATTATTAAATTTTGGCTCAGAGGCGAACGATTTATTGATAAAGACCTTGAATATTTTTTGTTGATGCATACGCTTTTTTGTTTTATTTAAAAGGATTTTTTAGTCTATTTTGAAACGGACATGATAAGTTTTTTCGTATTTATTCTTTGAGTAAATTTCGGCCGCTTGTGTCGCTTGTCTTCATTCTATAAAAGAAGTTATTTCAAGTTCACGTTTTTTGTTGAAGTCCTGGGTGCTTCTTCAGGTCAACGTTGCACTCTATTCTACAATTGAACGGTGTTTACTGCGCAATATTTGACAATCGCAATAATTCTACTTTTGAGATAGATTTTGAATTGCATCATTTATTTTATTGTTTCAATTTTATATGGCGTTTCAACTATTTCTCCTAAAATATTTTCAATCTGCTTTATGAAAAGATCTCATGAAAGATTATATTTATAAAAAGATTTTTAGTTGTTTTCGATAAGAAATTTATTGGTATTTACTGATCATCAGTTTAAACGAACATCTTTGTTGTAATCGCAAAATATTGAAGATTGCCATTTGAAAATATGAGTTTCAATTAAAGTTTTTCTTGAATAATTCTTCGATCATATCAGTTTCGCGAAGTATTGGTATAATAAATTACATTCCAGAAATAATTATGGTGTAATAAGCTTTAAAAAAAATTTTGTTAATAGCTTATTGATCCTGTCGCTTGTATTACAATTAATTAATCTAGCTCTGAAAAAAATAACCTAGTGCGAAAATGATATATTCTAAAACTGTTTTATTTTTAAATCAGTGATTTCGTTTGAGTGTAGTTTTAAAGCATTATTGTACCACTTTTGATTAATTAAATTATTTTTTAACACTTTTAACTTTTTTTTAAAAAAATTATACATTTGTAAGAATTTCAAAAGAAATCAAAATGGAATTTGTTATCAAAAGATTGATTTTGTCCTTTGAAAATGTTCTTTTGTAAATTATTTTGTACATTTTCAGGCAATCTAATAATTCATTAATTCCCAGCCTTTTTGCTTTTCTACCTTTTTTGTTTGGTATCATCATACTCCAGCTTTTTCAATTTTTAGAATGATTTTATCCTATTCTAAGATTTATTGCTTTTAGTTATGCTTTTACACAAAATAAATTTTGAAAGATCAGCACAGTCTAGACTGTATTTCTTGAAAACAGAATTTATTCTTTGATTCATCATGCATTATAGTGAGCTTTAAATTCTAAGAAATCTCGTATTTCTTAGAATTGGAAATCTCCGGATATGTTTTTTTATCATCAGTATTTAAAGTAAATAATTTAAAGTAAAAAGGCGGTTAAATTAGAAGGTGGTGACGTTGTTACACAACATAAAACAGTAAAGTACTTTGTAGATTGTCACACTTCATTTATAATTTTAATCTTAACCTTATAAATCTGTAAATGATTTTCAGTTTCTTACAATAATGTTTAAGCTTTTGATTATAACGTAATTTTTTTGATTATTTTGTCGTAATTGCATAATTTGTATACCCCCCTTAATTTTTTTGTCCGCAGGTTGTTGTAATTATTTTTTTGCTGTTTTTTAATTATTTTTATTGTTTAATTAATATAATTATTTAACTAAAGATTTTTTTTACCGTTTCAATTCATAGCGCATTGATTGTAGTTTTAAAGCATAGTGACGTTTTTCTGTGATTTACGTAATCTTTTTAGAACGTTTAAGAAACGATTGACTGAAATTTTTTATAACTATTAACAGCTGATTTGACATTTCAAGTTACGTATGTAATTTGTTTACTACCATGTTTTTTGGTTACGTTGTGATGTCATAGACCGCTTTGGCCAATTGCTAAATGTAATATAATCAATCTAACAAATCTGGCCCGATCTAGAAACTTCGATTGTTATCTCGTAACGTTGGCTGATTTATATAAATAGCGTCGTAAATTATTCATTTTATTGGAATAAGTGTTTAAAAATCGTTTTGTGTTACTGCAGCCTGTGTGCTACGTTTAATTTGCTGAATAACCTTCTGCTTATACCAACGCAATGCAGCCGTTTTTGCTCTATCTTTCTGTGCTTGATGTTACTATCATGATATCTGATCAGAGACCCAAGAGCTAATTCATTTAATTTTTATTTTATTTATTTTTATTTTATCTCTATATTTAGCCTCCTGACTCGCAGAAAAGCGACGGAGGCGCTAATTGATTTCATCAGCATATAAAATGAATTTATTACAGTTAGTCAAAAGAAACTACTTCTTAAACTCGATTTTCGTGTTTTTACGAATAGTTTTTTTTTCGACTTAATAAAGAAGGAAACACTCGGTATACATTTTTTTCGTAATTTTTGAATTCATAATGTATACCTCAAGGCTCAAAATCAGTGGTTCACCAAAGAGTATCTTTACTGTTCAAAGCTCTCTTGCTTATGGTCCTTTTAATTTTTAGGGCCGATTTATGAACTCTTGAAATTCTAAAATAAATTATTAATTTTCTGGATTTGAAATTGGATAAATATATGGCTTGACAACCAGTCTTCAAGAATCAAAGTAATTCTTCTTTAATTTATTTTTATTTATTTATTTATCTCAGACGGAAAAAACGTCCATATACAAACATAATATATACACAAACACACACAAAAAAAACGTGAAATTGTTGTCCAGCCAAAGGAGCTGATGACCTCACGGGTTTTGAGGCTGGTATGAGGCCTAGCGTTGTCATGTTGAAATAAAACCTTAGACATTTTCAAAGCAGGTCAAACTCTTCCTATTCTTGCTTTCAACTTTTTTAATGTGTCGATTTAAACATCTGAATTGATTGTTGCTCTTTTGGACATGAAGTTTACCAGTATCACACCAAGACTATGCCAGAACACAGTCACCATCACTTTTCTTACAGACTGCTGAGGTTTGAACTTCTTCGAGCGTGATGAGGTGGAATGACGCCACTCCATTGATGCTCTTTTTGACTCTGGTTTGAAGTGGTGGACCCAAGTCTTATCTCCGGTCACTATTCGCTGCAAAAAGGTTTTGCCACTATGGCAATACTCCAGAAGTTCAGAACAAGCCTTTAGGCAGAATTGTTTATGAGCCTCTGTGAGCTGCCTTGGGACCCACCTTGCACACACTTTTAAATATCCCAGGGTATCCATGATCTTTACAGAACTCCCTGCACTTACTCCTAATCACTCAGCAAGCTCATTAATAGTGATGCGTCTGTTTTCCTTAATCAATTCATTTTCCTAATTAATGTTAGCAGAACTGTAAGCAAAAGATGGCCTACCACTTCTTGGCCTATCGCAAAGATCGCTTTTAGTAGGTTCTTTCTGTCCATCATTGATTCGCTTCACCCACCTAGTCACTGTGTTGTAGTCTACTGCACCGTCACCATACACTTGCTTTAGCCTTCTGCTTATGTTCTGAGCTGTTTCACCCTGCGACAGCAGAAATTCAATAGCAACTCTTTGCTTCCACCAAGATTGCTTTGGGGCAATCATGCCAGTTTTACCTTCTAACAAAGAAGACATAGAGGGATTGCTTAAAATTTGAATTGCAGATTGCAGCAATTCGAACCCTTATTTTTTTACAAAATTTGTAAATCTTAGTTACCAATCTATAATCTGTAAAAGAATCAGATGTTAGTTAAATGAATACTGCAAGAAATTGAATCAGTTGCATTGTTTTCTAAACGCCCCTGGTAGTTTTTTGCATGCAGAACCAACCAAGTGTTTCCATACTAAAAATTAAATAGGTAAGACTCTTGGAAAGTTTTTAAATATTGAAAATTAAATTGGAAGTTTTACGAACTTTACCACAAAAAGTTTGGGAAAACAAAATGTTGAAAAAATATTGATAAACCAATTTTTCAATATCTCTAGCTGTTTTAAAAGGTTACTGCCTTTTTTTTAACTTTTAGTTACTCATTACGATGTACTGATCATCAATAAAAAAGTTTGTGTTTTTAAAATTAAGTTAGGATCGCTACCTGTCAATTTTCGTTATTATTGAGGTATCTTTGCATAAAATAAACCCCTTAATTTTTTTTTGGTTACACTCCTGCAAGCAAATAGCAAAAATAGAATTTTACTTAATAATTTTTACTCAGTTGGTTTTAATGATGACTGTTGAATTTAGAAAAAATGATTAACTTTAATCTTAAGGTATTGATGCTTGCCTGTATAATTCTAATTACAATGTTTTCAAAAATTTTTCTTGGAGATAACTAATAAGTTTCCGTATAAAATTTCTTTTTAGGAAGTTAAACAATATCACTTTGACATAAATAAATAAAAAAAAAAGTTTATTTACAAAAATTAATTAAAAATATAATTCTAAATGTAAAAATATTGAAATTAATATTGCTGTACACTTGACTGAGAATTAAACAAAAATTAAGTAAGCCTGTAAGAAGTCTTACGCGTTTTGGATACTTTACAGCCAGTTTTTTCCGACTAAAACTTTTGAGGCTTTTGGAAAAATTGTCTTTATACAATTAAAAACTGAAAGTTTTTATAGTTTTATACAGTATGATACAGTAATTTAAAATTTGACCACAAAACGTTGGTATGGAAAATGAAGTTAAAAAATTTACTAGACTAATCTTTAATATCCGTAGATGGTTTATTTTACAAGGTCACTGTCCAAAACTTTTTCTTAGGGGTATTAGGTTTTTTTTAAAGGGTAAAATGTTGGAGACAAAAGACGGATTTATTGGTTTATTACTTTATTTGTGTTTATCACTCCGAGCAAAAGCATGTATTGAAAGAAAAGTTTTTAGCTATTTTTTATAAATCTTGCTTTTTCAAAGGTTTGTTTTTAGATTTCAAGCTAGTCACAAAGATAGAAAGCCTATTGAACTGTTTTCAGCTTGGTTTGTTTTAATAGTCACCATTGCATGTGGGTATGAAAACTAACTCCAATAGGTCTTGATTGGCGCTTATCTATAAGTTTTATTGCAAAACTAAAAAAAAAAAAACAATCGAATTTTCTTAAAATTGATCCATACTTATATACGTAAAACTTCTCTTTTGGATCTTAATTAAGTTTGACTTAAAATTTAAAAGAAATGTAAATTTTAAAAGAAAATTTAGAAAATTTAAAATAAAATTAATAAATGTATTAAAATGTACTTTGAAAAGCAGTTTTATGATCAATTTTGTTGGTAATAGTAAAAATTAATCTTTAAAAAATGTAAAAACTATGTCAAAATCTGCCCTTCTGTACAAACTCTTGTACAACAAAGTTTTTAGGCGCGTTGTGATTTGATCAAATCTTTGGAGCTTAGTTCATACGTATTTTGTAAAAATGTAGAAATTTTTGATGCGATGCAATTAGGAAATTGTCTCACAAGAAGTTATCAAACTGTTTTTTTTCAAAACCGTAGCACAATCGGGAAATTGAAACAGATGATGAAATAAAATTTACAAAGCTTGTTTAAAGAAAAATGAAAACTGCTTTGAAATTTTCACATAGGCGACCCAAAAATAAAGTGTCTAGAAAGTTATCAAACTAATTTTTTTTAAGACAGTGACGCAATCAGGACATTGTTTGACAGGAAGTTATCAAACTACTTCTTTGCAATCCATGTTTGAATCAGGAAATTGGTTTGCATAAAGAAAGAAAGTCATCCACCTATTTCTTTTCAAAACTCTGACGCAATCAAAAAATTGAAACAGATGATAAAATAAATTTTACAAAGCTTGTTTAAACAGACAGATCAATTTATTTACGAGAATTGTGGAAACAAAACGCAAAAAGAAACACAGTTAATATACTTATTTGACAAAAGAACAATGTACGACAGTTTGTAACACTTTTATAAAATATAAATAAATAATGAAAAATGACAATCTCGACGGAGACTGCGAAGGGAGCGGTTAAGGTTATCAAGTCAAGCAATCACCGAAAAAAAAACAAAAACAAAACAACAAATGGGCTAGTAGTGCACAGCAATTAGTTGCAAGGATTGTACGTTAGTAGGTTGTCAACAGTATAATTGTAATATAAATGATTTAAAATTAAACTTAAATTTGTAAAATAATTGATTTTGTAGTTCAATAGGGATAGAGTTCCAAATATTTGTTTCTTGAAATTTTATTGATCTTTGACAACGGGACATAGGGAATTTAGGAAGATATATGGTATTATTACAGTGAGATCTGGTAGGGCGGTTGTGAATTTGGCAGGTTGTACTAAAGAAGGAAGAAAGATAATCGGGCAGTGCTTTTCGGGAATGCTGGTGCATAATTTTAGCGATTTCATAAGTATACAAGTCTGCTAATTTTAAGATCTTTAGTTTGTAATAATATGGCGAAACGGATGTTTTTGGTGAAATGTTGAAAATTATACGAATAGATTTATTTTGAAGACGTTGAAGTTTTTTAAAGTAGGATGGAAACGTACTTCTCCAGATTGGTAGAGCATACAACAGATGAGGGTGTATCAAAGAGAAATAAAGAAGTCTAAGAGCAGATAACGGAAGAAAATGTTGCAATTTGCTAAGGATACCAACTGCCTTAGCTAACTTGGTTTTAAGTTCGAGAATGTGAGGTTTAAAATTTAATTTGTCATCTAATCACACTCCGAGGTATTTGGATATTTGGCTAGAATTTATTTTGGAGTTTTCGTAAGGAAGATTTAGATTCAAACTAGGCACGTTAAGATTGGGAGATATTGGTAGTATAAATGACTTTTGTGAATTAATTTGAATTTTGTTTGCATTACACAGTCTTTCAGGCGAGACACTTCAATTGCACAGATGTTTTCCAGAGATGTAAGAGAAGAGTGATTAAAAAACAAGCAAGTATCATCAACGAATAGACAGGGTTGGTATGAAGAGCATTGGGGAGATCATTGATATAGATTAAGAAAAGAAGTGGTCCAAGAATTGAGCCTTGAGGAGCGTCAGTATTAATAGCTTTTTATGAGGAAGATGCATTGTTTATAGTTACGAATTGTTGTCTTCTATAGAGATAATTTTCGATTAGTGATAGTGATACAATTTGTCCAGTAAAATTTTGTGACAAACTGTGTCAAAAGCTTTACGAAAATCCATAAATATTAAAGCGGTGTAATGTTTATTGTTTATGGCATCATATGCGTTAGTTAATATGTCCATCAAGGCGTGGATTACACTGTGGTTTTTTTTAAATCCGTACTGATTTGGATACAAAATTTTGTTTTTACAAAAAAATTTGTTAAAGTGATTTTTTATCAATTGATTTTTGATAAATTATGAAGAAAAAATTTTTAATAAGTTAGGAAGTAAGGCTATTGGGCGATAATTTCCTATATTATCTTTATTAATTGATTTAAAAATAGGAATCACTTTGGCAGTTTTAAAGATATGGGGAAAAATACCTTAGTTCAAGAGCTTTTCCAAAATGGACACCTAATATGGGTGCTAAAACAAATTCTCCTATACGTAAAAAAATACAGATGTTATCATATCCACAAGCTTTAGACGGGTTTGTTGAAAGTAACATGTAGAAAATTTCATTAGCCGTTGGAGGTTCTTGGACAATAGAGTTTAAAACTGGGTTTTTGAGATAAGCAGTGTAAGTGGTGTTGTTTTGATTTTCCATATTTTTACCTAAGCTATTCCGGATTTCCACAAAATATTTATTAAATTCTTCTGCTATATCAGATGGTTGATCAATAAATTTCTTATCGACGTTAATCTTTTTAACGAAAGAGGAATAAGTAAATTACGGTTTTACGAGGAATAAGTAAATTAACTATTTGCCACACTTTTTTCGGATTGGTGTTAGGCTATGTTCAGAAATATATTTCGTATAATACATTTTTTTGACAATTTTTTTACTCTTGTTAATTTGTTAGCATATTTTTTAAAAAATTGTTTTTCAAAGGCATTACCCGTTAAAAAATAAGTGCGGTATAGCTTTTGCTTATGTTTAATAGAAGCAATTATACCTCTTGTCAGCCAAGGCTTTTGACTGAAACGCCTCCATTTTCTAGAAACAATTTGCTTGGTACATGTTTATCGACAACTGCTTCTATATTTGCTATTAAGTTATTAAAGTGCGTATCAAAATTTGTTGATGTTATTGGCAGATTAGTGAATTCATAGACTATTGGTTCTAAAGTATGGTGTAGATCGAGGCGAAATGCATCTTCTGCAACATTACTAATATTGCGGTATGTTGTGGTATGTTTATTAGTAGGCCATGGTTGTGTTGGTTTTTATGAATGGAGGGTTATACGGTAAGGAGGAGATAGAGCAGAAGATAGGAAGGTGGTGAGAGATGTGAAACTTTAATATTCCAGGGGTAATTTCATCCCTAACTATGTTGGTTATGATATGATCGACTGCTGTTTGAGACGAGCTCGCAATGCAAGTGGGTTTATTTATGCAGCACGTAAACTCGTTGCTGAAAGTGTTTCCAAATATTGGTGCAATAAAGGGCTATTCTGATCGCTGCACATGTTTATGTTGACATCATCCATAATAATAACGTTCTTATTGCAACGGTTTAGCATCTGAAGTGACTCATCAAGCGCATCATAAAATTGAGAATGATTGTTGTGAGGATGACGATAGATTACAGCAAAAATATACGGAGATTTTATGTTTGGAAAACTAATGTTCAACCACAGGTCTTCACAACCGTTGACTCCAAATTTAAGGGTTTCATTAACTGTGAAGTTTAAATGATCAGAAATATATGCACCAACTCCACCAGCTTTTGTTGGGGAAGGACAATGAATAAAGGTATAACCAGGAATAGTAGAAGGTTCAATATTTATACGGGTTTCCGAAATAAACACAATACTGGGGGGCTGGTCTAATTGTGAAAGAAATCAAATAAATCATCAAAATGTGCTTGAAGCGAAGATATATTTAGATAAAGAAATAGATGACAGGAATCTTTTTTAGTATTATTATTCAGTCTACTTAAGTCGAAATAGTCGCAGGGATTAACATTGAAACTAAAAGAGTTAGAAATAAAATTAGTTAAGTTTTGTTGGTTTAAGTCGATGGTGACTGCTTGACTATCAGAAACATAAGAATTAGTAGCTACACACTTGACGTCAGTCGCGCAAAAAACTCAGCAATTGCCAGCTAACAGTGACCAGAGTGAGAAAACAACAAATACATTGATGTGAGGCAGACAATGTAATCAAGTTGCAATATTAACTAGGACAAAAATAATTGGTTCGAGTCTCAAGTAAGACGAGCATTAATTGAAATTTGCAAAGTCGAATGTAAGCCATTCATTAGGAAAGCGGGATTTATGATTTTACCGATACAAAAGCAGCTTATTTTCGAATAAATTAGCAAGAATGATAATCTACAAGCTAAAATATTTGCTCAGTGAATGGGCGAGATAAATATCCAAATAAGTACATAGGCTATAGTAATTATTATAATAATTTATTGTCAACAGGCTACCGTTTACCTTAAACAATTGAAAGTATATTATTGAAGAGCGGCTGTTTTGTACATAAACGAAACATAATTATATATAAGCATATTATATATGAAATACGCAAAAGTTCAACACTGATAATCGTTTTCTGCAGATACTTTAAAGTTATCTATATATAAGCAATAGTGGCCATTTTCTGCTCTCCAGCTTGCTTTTTTCTTCAGAGCTTTGGCCTTTTTAAAAGCGGGTAATAAAGCTTTACGCTCAAGTTGAAATTGCTTGGGCAAATGTTCTGTAATATACACAGAGTTTTGCTTGTTCAGTTTTCTTGCGTTGTTAAATTGCTTCAAGTTTTTCAAGCTGTTAGATATTAGACGCTTGTCGTTCGAATTAGTTAATTTAATAATTATAGGTCGGTTTACCTTTATGCCATTCTTAAGGACCGGATGTTGGGGCAAGCGGTGATAATCGGCAAGCATTATAGCAGAAGGATCTTTTATTTGCAAACCACGTTTCATAAAATCTTGCACTAGCTGTAAGGTAGTTTCTCGCTTTTCCCAAGCACTCGTGTCGGTTTCTTCAATTCCATTAATTAGTAAGTTAAATCACTTTTCATACGACTCCTGCATAACATCTTTAGCGAGCTGATCAACTTGTTGCTGTTCAATTTTTAGATATTTTTAAATGTAGTTTGTTCAGAGCGCTGTCATCTGCTTTTGTTTTAAGTTCCTGTTGAAATTTAGATAGTTTAATTTAGTTATGCACCGATCAAAGTTTTCTAGTTTTTTATCTAGCTTGTGAATTCTTTCTGAGATATTGCCTACTGCTTTGAGTACATCATTTAATTTTTTTTCTATATTACTATTCATAGCTTTTTTGCTTTTTACCTCTGTTGAAATAGAAATTTCTGGTAATTTGCTAGTCTACGACTCAGAGGTTACGCACGTCCATCCACTAAGTGCGAGAATTGAACTCGGGACCACTAACTTTCTTAGGGTTAGATTATTCTTTAGTTTTGACAGCTTCACTGTCTTGGGAAAAAATTGAACTCAGGACCGCTGTTTTTCATAAGGTTAGGTTGAAATCTTACACTTGTCTTGGGAAAGAATTGAACTCTAGACACTGTCTTTCATAGGCCTAGAGCTAGGGTTAGGACTAGGATTATGGTTAGGGTTATGGTTAGGGCTAGGGCTAAGGCTTGGGTTAGAATTGGGCTTCACGCTTTGACGTCACCAGGCGCGATGACGTCAGCATACCTGTACACCTGCGCCTGACACCAACGAAAAAAATTATTACATACTACTGACGTCATTCAGAACAGCTTTCTTCTTAGCCTCTAAAAGATCCTCGATGTTGTGTGTCAACAGAACGATTTGATCCATGGTTGACTTCCCGCGTCGAAACCCAGCCTGCTCTTTGGGGAGCAGTGAATCAATAATTGGCTCGACACGGGCGTAGATAAGCTTTTCGAGAATCTTGTAGGTCACAGAGCAGAGATATCGGTCGATAACTCTTTGGGTCTTCCACAGGCTTTATCGGCTTTGGAATTGCGACTACAAGCGCTCTTCTCCAGATCCTTCGGACCAATCTGCACCGACATCGGAGATTGAGTGGTAGTGTGCGTGAACGTTAATGATTTTTTATAAATATTCACGCACACAATCACTCAATCTCCGATGTCCGTGGAGATTGTTCCAAAAGCGTGTACCTAAGTGGCTTGTGGACAAACGTGGCAACAACATGCTTCCTACTTGAGGAAAATCCAACATGGAACCTTGAAAGTAGTAGCTTTTTGACTTTAGTGAGTGGGTCTCCTGTAATAGGATGACGAGTACCTCAAACTGTAGAGCAAGATAATAAAGTACGTTCATCTTGCTAGTGGTAGGGCCTTCGATGTTCAGCTGGAGAATAGTGGGTCTTCGGAACTTGTTGGCAACTAGCCCTGGAAAGGAAATTTTTGACAGATATTTCCCCCTTCTGAAAAGGCCATTTGCCAATTAGCAGACTTTCGCTGAACATTGAGATGGGTAGATACCCATCCGTTCTGGCAGTTTCGGCTTTGATCTGTCATTCGTAGTAACAAGAGCAAACTCACTTACAGCCCAGGTTGCAATAAAACAATTACTACCTAGGCTATTATGGCTATTATCTGGTCACAATGCTATTAAGCTATTCGCCATGCGCTATGAATTAAAACGTAAAGCAAGTATTGACTACAGCAGAGAGGGGTACTTGTACCCCTTGGGGGTACGAGATTAGATGTCAAGGGGTACGAAGGTCATTAGCCACAGAGCAGCTATTTGAACGGTTTTGTTAAAGAATTTGCTATGTTTGAAAAAATGATTATATGCAAATATTAATTATTTAGCAAGAAACATTGTCTCATAATAATCAAATTTTTACCTGGACTGTGTTAGAGACTGATAGTTTAGACTACAATTTGAAGTCTAAACTATCAGTATCAATTGTAGTAAAGCTTCTTAAAAGTCTGTCACAACAAAAATCCTTTTCTAATTTTAGGCCCTCAATCAAGCTCTAAAGTTAGATAGAACCAATTTATCTTTGTTAGTCCAGATAAATTTTAATTTAATAGCTTTTTTTAATAAAAATTTTTGGACAAAGTTTTTAATCAATATTAGCTAAGCCTATGGCTAAATTTTTAGTAAATAAGAAAAGAAAGTCGAGAGAAGAGTACA
The DNA here is from genome assembly GCA_963680785.1 of Diplosoma virens. NCBI lineage: Eukaryota > Metazoa > Chordata > Ascidiacea > Aplousobranchia > Didemnidae > Diplosoma > Diplosoma virens. Next base: position 38,182,145 of record OY796887.1, on the reverse strand, counting down.
CACGTTTTGTATTTTTCTGACAATGTAATGTATCTAACTCTAAGTGTAGAGTTAGATAAAACAAATTAATCTTTGTTAAATTTAAAAAATTTTAATTGGGTAATTTTTTTAGATAAAAATTTCTAGACATTAGGTAAGCCTATGGCTAAATCTTCAGTAACTAAGTAAAAAAGTGGAGTGAAGAGTAGGGGAGAGTGGGGTACAGTGAATCATGGTACACAGTGAATCACCCAATCTAAATTGAAAAATATTTCATATATTTTTACAATAATCACGTTGCATGACGATAGTAAAGCTTTCTTTTCATAAACAAATTTTCAGGTAGCACAGAGTTAAAACTACTTTTCAGGAAAGAAATAACTAATATCGGTGGTAAAAAGTAAAAAAATGTTAGTTATCGCTTTTGATTAATTTTAGCTCAAGGTTAAACTTAGGCAAAGCTGCATTTATGAAAAATAAGAGCTTTATATGGGGATAAATATTAATAAAATGTGAAGTAAAGTTTGCTGTAGAACGGCATGTTTTTATTACTTTTGCTTATAGACCGGCCATAGTACACAGTGGATCATGTCTCAGTGGATCAGTGACGCAAGTGATTCATTGTGTACCGGATTTTATGATTAAATAAATTGGGTTCTAGTACTTTATTTTTTTGATACTGTACGTTTATAAACAAATATTAAAAATGCCTAGAGCTAAAAATAAGTCAAGAAAAATTAGTGCTACTCCTTCGGGATTGACAAAAGAAGCTGTAGAACAAATTATTGAAAATAAAGCATCAATCCGCAATGTATCTGAAGAATATGCCATACCATTTACAGCATTGTTGCGCTATGTATACAAGTATAAATTTTTCGAGCATTCTACCGATGTTGTTTTTGAACCAAGATACAATTGCCGGAAAGTATTTTTGAATGCTGAAGAGACTATGTTAAAGGACTACTTTATAAAAGCATCAAAAATTCATCACGGTTTGTCTGCAAAATCTGCTCAGGAATTAGCATATCAATTTGCAATAAAAGTAAATAAATTCTTCCCATCGAATTGGGAAAAGAACAAATCTGCAGGGAAAGATTGGCTTTCAGGTTTTTAAGAGATTTCCTAAACTTACTTTACGAAAGCCCGAGGCAACCAGTCTCGCAAGGGCAACTTCGTTAAACAAGATTAACGTGTCCTCTTTTTTGACAAATTAGAGGAGTGTCTAAAAAGGACTATCTACAGTTCGTCGGACATATATAATGCTGATGAAAATGGCTGTACGACTGTGCAGTTGGTAAGAAAGGCCAAAGTGATTGCTTGTCGTAATGAAAAGCAAGTTGGAAAGCTAACATCTGGTGAAAGAGGGGCTTTGGTTACCGTATTGTATGCATTTAATGCAGCTGGTAATTCTGTTCCACCAATGCTTGTCTTTTCCCGAGTAAAATTGAGAGATCACATGATGAAGGGTGCTCCTCCAGATTCGATTGGTGTAGCAAATTCGTCTGGATGGATGTCTGCTGCATGCTTTACAGAATTTATAAAGCATTTTATTAAACACACAAAATGCTCAAAAGATCGCCCAGCCATACTAATTTTGGATAACCATGATAGCCATATCAGCATAAAAACAATAAATCTTTCCAAAGAGAATGGTGTTACTCTTCTTACGCTTCCACCACATTGTAGTCACAAGCTTCAACCCCTTGATCGATCGGTATATGATCCTTTCAAAACGTTTTATAATCAAGATGCAAATGCTTTTATGGTTAATTATCCTGGTAAGACTATCACCATTTATGATGTGGCAGAGCTAGTTGGCAAAGCAAACGAGCAAGCATTAACACCCAGGACTATTAGATCAGGATATGCTGCCGGTGGCATATGGCCGTTTAATAGAGATGTATTTGGAGAAGATGAATTTTTGTCCTCATATGTCTCGGACTGGCCCCACTGTAGCACCAATGATTGCGTCGTCGTCATCGTCGTCGTTTGAAGGGCATCCACTCCAGGCCAGATACAAACAGGACTGGGGCCGAGGGTTTATCCTTTTACTGCCCCAGACTGCTGCACTGCCTGGATCAGATGCTGGCAGTGATGTCATTAAGCCAGCATCGAGTTTCGTCATCCAAAACCGTCAGACCTCGTGCTCCATGTGGTGCCCGATGTATAGGGCACACTGTTAGTACATGGTCTGCGGTTTGCTCAGAGTTCGCAATTCGGTGAAGGAGCGAGACCCCATTTGTGCATGGACAAATGGAATCGCCCAACACCAGTCCGCAGGCGGTTGAGCTTAACCCAAGCTGCTCGGGGTAAGCCCATTCCAACAGGCCTGGCACTGGTCTCGGGCACAAAAGCACGGAGCCTGGAAGCATTTTCACAGTACTCCGCGTTCCATTTCTGATTTGTCCATTCAGAGGAGCGGATGCCAAGTCTGGCAAGATTGTCCAAGAGATTCCGCGCACCTGGCACAAACGGGCGTCTGGATCTTAGTCTCACTTGGCCAGTATCTGAGGACCCACTTAAAAGACCATGAAAGATATGATCGGCGTCCAGAGATCCACGGTAAGCCAAGGAGAGTGTCGCTCCCAGTCGGCGAAGCTCAGCTGGCTGGATGCCTGAGAGTACAGGTAGGTGGTCCGTTGGAGTGGGACGCAGGCATCCAGTAACTATGCGCAAGGCGTCGTTCAAGACACTGTCAATGAGGCGAGTGTGAGCACTGCGACACCAGATTGGCGCACAGTACTCAGCTGTTGAGTAGACTAGAGACAAGGTGGCTATGCGTAGTGTTTTAGCACCAGCACCCCATCCCGAGCCCACGAGTCGCCTCAGCAGTGTGACGCGCGATGATAGTTTTTTGCGCAATGCCACTAAATGGTGACGAAACGTGAGCGATCTGTCCAGTTTTACCCCAAGATAAGTAGGGGTTGGACAGAACGGTAAAAGTCTACCGTTGTTGTAGACCTTTAGCTCACGTTTGGCCTCTCGGTTATTTAAGTGAAAGGCTGCCGTCACCGTCTTAGTGTAACTGAGCTTCAACCTCCAAGTCTGAAGATACGCTGACAATGTGGACATGTCTTGGCTTAAGGTCCCCTCCAAGTCCTTCCACTTTCCAGAAGAGTGCAACAATGCTAAATCATCAGCATAAGCAAACTTTCTGGAAATCATGGAAGGAAGATCGTACGTATAGATGTTAAATAGGAGGGGAGCCAAGACCGATCCCTCAGGAACGCCGTTTCTAAGACGGCGTAGCCTGCTTTGCTTGCTGTCACCGGTGGTAAGGGTGAAACTTCGATTTCGGACAAGCTCCATGATCATTTTGACCATGTGCTTATCCGGAAGTAGTCTCAGCAGCTTGCAGGTACTGATTGCGATACAATGATTGCGATACAACCAGTGAGACAGAAGTCTATTAATTCATTCATCTGCATTGTCTACCAGCATCGGAATCGAAAATGCATCTGAGTTTTTGTCAATATCTGCTGCTACTATTACTCCGGAGACGGTCTCACCACTACCTCAGTGCACAAAACAAAGCAAGAAATCGTCCTGTGCAAAGAAAAGAAGAAAAACTTAAATTTTAACCGACACACCAGTGAAAGAAGCTATTGTGGTAGAAAAAATGCTTAGCCTACCGAAAAAAAAGGAATAAGAAGTTGAATCTAAAAAGTGAAAGAAAAAAATCATTCAATGTTCACGAAGCAGCAGTGAGGACGACTCTGATGTTGCAATATGCTTTGATGAATCGGATATAAGTTTTTCTAAGGATTTCGATGCCAATGATTACAATACAAAGAGCTGCAATAGCGATTTTGTGCTATGCAAATTTTTTTCCAAAAAATGGCGAATTGCAATGTATGTTGGTATAATCACTAGCGTTGGTGTGGAATACGAAGTAAAATTTTTACGAAAGTCGTATTGGGGTTGCTTTACGTTTCCTAATGTGGCAGTTGTATGTGATGTAGCAAAAAGCGATGTGTTTCTTAAACTGCCAAGTCCACAAACTTCTGAAGAACTTTAAGGGCAAGGAGACAACTATCATTTTCAGTAGACTTAACTGCATATAAAGATTTCTTGTGTTAAGCAAATGTCTCATCGTATGTTTCAAACTAAACAATTTTTTTTCATGTAAATGAATTTCATTAATTTTGTTGCGTTTCTATTTTCAAAACTTTTTTGATGCGAGTTGTGCAGGCTTTGGGCATAAATTCACTGGTATTTAGCCATTTTTTTAGTAGTCTATTTTATTTAACACCTTAATGATTAAACTTTAAGGTTAATCTTCACAGCTGAATTAATAACTCTTGTTTGTAAAATAAAAGACAAGTCTTATTTTAGAAAAAAAGTAATTATGTTAATAGGCCAATTGTTGTCTTGATTCATTGTGTACTTGGTCTCTATTCACTGTGTACCGGTACCTGTACACAGTGAATCAATTTTTTGCTCACCTTTAATATAAAATAACTCAATGACCAAAAATCCCAAAAATTTTTTATTAGTGTGAAATGTAGCTTAGGCCAGTTAGTTTGGATCACCAAAGTTTGGTGTTTCTATGTTACCCCATGTTTGAATAAATGCAAAAATTAACTTTTGTGATTCACTGTACCCCACTCTCCCCTACACATGTTTTGGGTTTACCATGACAAAAGGCAGTGATGGAGAAGAAAAGCCGCAATGCCTTCTTTGCAGCATTGTATTGTGCAATGCGAATATGAAGCCTTCAAGACTTAAAGAACAATTCGACAATAAGCACGGAAGAGTCACGTCTGGTCAAGATTCTGAATCACTAAAGAATAAAATAATTCGTTTCGATTCGAGTGGAACTCTTCAAAAGATGAGATTTGTATCTGCAGATAAGCCTCTCCTACTTGCCTTCTACAAAGTAGCACATGAAATAGCCAAAAACAAAAATACCCATACCATTGCTGAAAATGCTATAAAACCGTGGGCTATGGAAATGGTTAGCATAGTTTTGGGAAAAGAAGCAAAACAAAAATTACAATAAGTCCCTCTTTCTGACAATGTAATATTGAGCAGGATTTCGGACATGAGTAATGACTAGGGCCATTTTTTTATGACCTAAAAAATCGAAAAATATGACTTTATTTTTTGAAACATATGACAATATATGACTTTATTTTTAGAGCATCATATTTTGCTAATCTCATAATTAGCAAGTCGAATGCAAGTGTTTTGGGTATATTTTAAAGAAAAACACGGTCGATCAATGATGTATTAACACGTCTATTTCACCTGAAAATCATCAACTCCTCAGTGTCACTCAAGTTCAAATGTCTTATGCATTTAATCAATAGGTGTTGTATCTTTGCACGAATACACAGGTTTATTAAAAAAACAATAGTAAATATTCACAAAAGTACTTAGCCAAACAACAACCGTATTGAAAATATAATGCTTTTAGTTCGTTTGCTGTAGTAGCTTGATAACTCGAACTGACTGAAGAACCGAAGTAAAGGCGCATATTTAACTGTTAACAATTATGCCTGGAGACGCGCGCGTCCAATAATTGTTTGAGCAGAAGGCGCTGATTAAGATTAGAGCGTTTAAGAAAACACTACGTCATCTATTGCATAATATCACAACACCTCCCCAAATAAACTACGACAAAAAAATATATACATATTAGCAACAATATTTTTTTGGAGGTCTCTTTGTTCTCGCTGATCGTCGTAGATTGTGTCGCCCGTACTCGTCTCCGGTTGGTAGTCTCGGATTGTTGCGTTGATTCATCGAAGAAGAACTAGATGCGTGGTCAGTCCCGGCTGGAAGTGTTTCTGTAGACAAAACGCTCGTTGGGATTTCACAGGGATCATCATCTTGATCCGAACCGTATCGAGGTCGAAGTTGATCAAGATGTCTTCTCCAAGTTGGTCCTCGAGGAATGACTCGTACATTGACGCTTCGTGTACCATGGACTTTCGTAACTATTGCAGGCACCCATCGTGGGTCACGATCTCTTCTAGGGCCGAAGTACAGTGCGTAACAAGGGTCTCCTAGTGTATAATAATGTTCGACTTTCGAAACCACTTCCGAGTCTTCCTCATTTGAATGCTTGCTCGCTTGTCTTGACTGTCTTCCCTGCAGGAGATGCGGAATGGATGGAACCAAAGTGTCAATTTTGGTGCGAATTCTTCTTCCATTCAACAATTCGCTTGGTGACAGTCCCGATGCAAAAGGAATTCTTCTATATTGCATTAGAAATTCTTGCAAAGCTTCCTTTGGAGGTAACGAGGATTTTCTCAATGCCTGTTTGAACGATTGTATCAAACGCTCGGCAGCACCGTTTGTTGCTGGATGATAAGGTGCTCCGGTGAGATGTACAATGCCTCGTTGTTTGCACCAAGCTTGGAACTCTTGAGACATGAATGTTGTGGCATTATCGGTCACCAACGTGTGGGGATATCCGAAATGAGCAAATTCTTGTTCAAGTATAGCAGTAGTACTTTTCGAAGACGTTGAGGTTGTTGGATGAATGCAAGGATATTTTGAATAAGCGTCTACAAGGACTAACCAGTTTCTTCCCAGAAAGTTGATCGCATGGTCTAAGTGGATTCTTGACCATGGTTTTTCTGGCATCATCCACGGATGGATTGAAGGTTTATCCGGCTTATTTTGAAATTGGCCACAGGAAGTGCATTTGCGACATAAGTTCTCGATGTCAAAGTCAATTCTTGGCCAATAGACAGTTGACCTGGCAAGTTGTTTCATCCGTTGCATGCCGAAATGTCCAAGGTGTAATACGTAATTTAAGAATATGATTACGTAGGTTTGAAGGAATTATTACCCGTAAGCCGTAAAAAACGCAACCATTCTCTGTTGACAACGAATTTTCCAACTTTTTGAAGTCTTTAAGCTCTTCCGAAAATGCATGCGGCCATCCTTCCTTCACAAATCGCATTAGTTGGGAAAGAATTGGATCCTTGGCAGTCTCTCTGACCACAAGCAATGGATTGTCAGGATTGATTTGACGACTGATTGTTCGAACTAAACAAACGCTATCGACATCATCTTCCATCTCCTCCCCATCAAAACTTGTGTCATTTGAAAATGGCAAGCGACTAAGAGCATCGGCATTGCCATGGTCCTTGCTTCTACGGTATTCCACCGTGTAGTCATATTGATGGACTAGTAATGCCCATCGTGCAAGTCGATTCGCGGCCATTGCAGGAGTACCTTTATCAGGGGCAAACAAGGTCACTAAAGGTTTGTGATCGGTAACCACAATGAACTTACGACCGTAGAGAAACTGATGAAATTTCTTCAAAGCGTACACTAAGGATAGTGCTTCTTTCTGTATTTGGCTGTAGCGTCTTTGTGTCGCCGATAAGATTTTAGAAATATTGAGAATCGGACGCTCGCTTCCGTCTGCAAAGCGATGAAATAATACCGCTCCAATTCCGCATTCTGAGGCGTCACAAGATAAACCCAACGGAAGAGATGGGTCATAGTGCGCAAGTACAGTCTCTGTGCATAGTAATCGTTTGATCTTTATGAAAAATGTCGCTTCTTCTTCACCCCACTTCCACTGTTGTCCTTTGCGTGTAAGCTTGTACAACGGCTCGGTGATTTCCGAAAAATATGGAGGTAAGAATTTGGAATAAAACTGCACAGATGCTAAAAAAGATTTTAACGTAGAAATGTTCTTGGGTGTAGGCATTTCTAGTATGGCATCAACTTTGGACCCTTTTGCAATTCCTCGACTTGATAAAGTGTGACCCAGGTAATCAATTGATACTTGGGCGAAAACACATTTCTCACGGTTGCAGCGAAGACCTTTTTCTTCTAGTCTTTTGAACAAAGCTCGCAGGTTCATCAAATGATCTTTTGCGTTGTCACCACTTACCAAAATATCATCGAAATACACGGCAACTCCTCGCAAATTTTGCGTTAACTGTTCCATGATTTCTTGGAAATATCCTGGTGCGGATTTAATTCCGAAAGGAAGTCTTTTCTGCAGTAAAACCCCTTTGTGAGTGCTGAGAGCCAGCTTCTTCTGGCTGTCAGGAGAAAGACAGATTTGATTATATGCATTAGCTAGATCAATCTTACTAAAGCAGTAACCACGTCCTAGCTTGCGCATTAGATCTTCTGGGAGAGGGATTGGTTGACGATGGTCTTCCAGTTGCGAGTTTACAGTCACCGAATAATCTCCACAAACTCGGATGCTTGCTTTTGCTTGACCAGGCAAAGGAGACTTTCGAATAGGAACCACGGGGGTGCCGTACGAGTTAAAATCTGTAAGCTCCCATACACCTCTCTTAATTCCTGCTTCGTATGCTTCGTTTAAATCTTGTAGGATTGAGAACGGAACAGGTCTTGGCTTCTTGAAAATAGGTTTAGCTTCAGGTTTAAACCGTATGTCCAGTGAAAAATCTTTTAGACAACCCAATGTAGATTCAAATAAAGTAGGAAACTCTCCACATAATTGAATACATGCCGCATCTAAAGAGTTTTCTGGACCACTTGTAGTGACGTGCTCTATCGTTGCAGTAGATTCAGCACAACTTAGGTTTTCTCTGAAGTGATCAGTTAAGTTGGTGAGTTTCAACTTCATCATCGCCAGACGACCTAGTAAATTTAGATTGGGCACCTTAGTGACAATTACAGGAAAGGTCACGTCAGGTGATTTTCCATCAATACTTGCGGTTGATTGGAATTGTCCCACGACGGGTAGCGGGCTACCTTCAGCAACTTGATATTGAACTGATACAGGTTGTAGAATGGGTTTACCCAGCGTTTGCCACGTCGCTTCACAGCAAAATGTGTCACTGGCTCCGCTATCAATTTCAAACTTAATTCTGTGATCATTAAGTCTAATAGTTTGATAGATGGGTGAAACAGAACATTGGACTTTGTGCACCAATTGTTTCACAAGCTTATTATCTCTTAGTCGAGACATGCATACAGATTGCAGATGACCTGTTTTCTTGCAGAAGCTGCAAATAGCTTTAATGTGGGGACAAGCTTTGCTAAAATGTCCAGAATTTCCACACCTGAAGCAGGCGGTTTTCTTTTCTTGCGTTTTGGAAGTTTTGGACTTTGCGTGATAAACTTTCTGCACCGACGTAGAAGGTTGACCGTGTACGGTTTCCTTTGCTACCTTGGCTGCTTCTTCCACTTCTTGAGCCACTCTGATGGCGTTGCTAAACTTCAGTTCATCGTCCTTGAGCTTGAAGAATGTCTTCAAAACTGCTTCGTTGTCGACTGAACAGATGAATTTAGTTCGCAAGGCTTCATCTAATGGATCTTTAATGGATTGAAAATCACATGTAGCTGCATCTTGTCGTATTCTGCTTGCCAGTTCAGGAATAGTTTCGCCAGGTTTGCGTTTCATGTCAGACCAGAACTTGACACGTTCTCTGACAACAAACCGTTTTGGATCAAACTGCTCTGCCATAAACGTCTGAATATCATTCATCGTTAGCTCATGTATGCTTTTGACAGGTTGTTGCTGAGCCGCTAAGTTGCTAAGCATTTTGTAAACGGAGTTAGATTGGTTGGTAAGAAAAATTTGTGCTTGCTTGTTGTCGGGAATAGAGTTAGCAGTGACGAATGTTCGGAACCTTGCCAAATAATCAGTCCATAACTCAGATGTGGAATCGAATGGTTGAAAACTTGCCATCGGTGTTGGAACATTTTCTCGCCGGTTGTTCAAGCTGCTTTGTAAAGTTTTCAGCTGCTCTTGAAGCATTGTCATTTGCTCTTGGTGTTGCTTGTTCTGCTCGCGATGCTCGTCGCGTAAAACTGCCATTTGCTCTTGGTGTTGGTTGTTCTGCTCTTGGTATTGCTTATTCTGCTCGCGATGCTCGTCGCGTAAAACTGCCATTTGCTCTTGATGCTCGCCGCGGAAAACTGCCATTTGCTCTTGGTGTTGCTTATTTAACAACAAAATTAGTTCGGAAATTTCACTCATTTTGACAATTCAAGCTGTAATGCAAAATCAACAAATTTTCTTTTTTTCTTTCTTGACGCAGTTGAGTTCCTTGAATCCTCGTCGCCACTTTTGCCTGTTGTATCTTTGCACGAATACACAGGTTTATTAAAAAAACAATAGTAAATATTCACAAAAGTACTTAGCCAAACAACAACCGTATTGAAAATATAATGCTTTTAGTTCGTTTGCTGTAGTAGCTTGATAACTCGAACTGACTGAAGAACCGAAGTAAAGGCGCATATTTAACTGTTAACAATTATGCCTGGAGACGCGCGCGTCCAATAATTGTTTGAGCAGAAGGCGCTGATTAAGATTAGAGCGTTTAAGAAAACACTACGTCATCTATTGCATAATATCACAACAATAGGCTAAGCATTGAAATATAGTTTCATGTAGTGTTCAATGTTAGCATCTGCAAAATTTCTGTTTGGACGAAGGAATGATTTCAAAAGGGAAAACGACCACTCCACAGATGCTGAAGTAGGCTGACATTGCAACAATTTTGCATACAATGCTGGTGGAATATCTGGCCTACTTAGCTCCACAATGATTTTTACATCATTTTTTTCCAAGCGCTTCTTTATGTACTTTTTCAGCTGCAGAGGGTCACTTCCAAAACCAAGAGAGTTGATATCTTCATAGGCCTTTTGTATTGTGTATGTAGAATTTTCCATTTTAAGAATTAGGTTTGAGAGCCCATTGTAGCATTGACTAATTTCAGTCAACTGACTGGTCAGCTTTTGCTCATTCACTTTACTTTTGGCCTTTTGCACAATCACTCCTTCACCATTCCATGAATTAACAATTTCCCGAACTTGTGGTAGTTTCTCAGCATAGTAGTTAGCAGCATCCAACCAACTCCCCCAACGAGTAACAACTGGCTGCGGAGGTCTTCCGCAAACAGCAAAATCAGCAGCTCTGGTTTTATTCTTCACAACGCTTGCTTTTACAGCAGCAATCAAGTCGTCTACTTCCTTGTAAAAACTTTTTATCTTCAAAGCACAGTTATGCATTAAGTGTGCCAGGTAACATGCAGGAGGTTTGGATATATTTCTTTTAAAACGTTGCCTGCACGGCACATGTAGGATGCAGCATCAGATATCAACAAATTGACGTCTTCCCTCCTTACCTTAAATTTCTTTATGACATCATCCAGTTCATGGATTATCTTTTGGCTATTAGCCGAACCATCAATCACAGAGCATCTAACCAAAAAGCAGCAGTCCGGTTTATCCAGCGTACCACAAAGTATGTGCAAAAAGTTTTTACCTCTTAATTCAGTTTCATCTATAACAAAAAACAACGGCTTCTCACTCAAGTCTTTTGCCAGCTTCTGATCATATGCTTCATCTAGTTCTTTAACTTTCAGACGACAAAGAGTTTCAGATGGTACGCTTTGCCCCAAATCTCGAAAAAGCTGTCGAATAGCTGGATGATTTACTTTTGCCATCGGTATATCAGCTGATGCAAAAGCTTGAACAAGTTTTGTTGCAAAATCTTGGTGTTCACCAGAACTGATAAATGTTTGACGTGTATCGGAAGTTCCAGCACTCTTTGCCTTTTCAACGCCTTTTCTGTGCTTGAGAGTAGCAACATGTTGCTCCACAAAGAATCGCTTCTCATGCTTAACTATGCAGCAGCATAGCGGGCAGTAAAGTTCATCTTTTGGAGTGACTGTGAACTCTTTGAAGTCTTTTATAATCGATCGGACCTTTCTCCCATCAGAAACTTTTATTTTTGGCATGCTCACTTCACAATATATAGTACTTTCACTAAACAAAAAATAGCCGATTGTGGCTACACGTGTTATTGCTCCGTTAAAAACCTACATTCTTGTGACGTCATAAACGCCTGCTGTGCTCGTTTCTCGTATCGGCTTTACCAGGACTCATTCTAATATAGTAGTTTCTGATTACGGCTGGTTTTTGTGTAGCTGTTGCAACTCGCCGTTTAGGCCCACTTCACGATAGTACTTTCACTAAAAATGAAAGGTCATATTTTATGACCAAATGCAGAAAATATGACTTTTTATGACTTTATAACTTCTTCAATACACCCCGTAACAAAGTAGTTTTTGTATTATTATAGGTTTCATAGCTTTTTGTACCACCAAAAAAAATATGACTTTAATGACTTTTACTCGCCCTAGTAATGACATTCTAAATCAGGTAATTATCAACATAAAGAACAGCTCAACAAAAATCTCAATTTAATTGAATGAATCCACAGATATTCTCAAATGCTGTCAGCTCTTAACTATGGTTAAGTATGTAAAAGACAAAACTATCCGTGAAGAATCTCTGTTCTGCAAGCCACTACAAACAACAACAACAATTGCAAGTGATATCTTTAATTTGGTGAAAGATTTTTTTATTGAACATGACTTACAATTGAGTTTAATTGATTCTGCTTGTACTGACGGAGCATCTGCTATGTTAGGTAATCGTTTTGGCTTTGCTGCTCTCTTGAAGAAGGAAGTACCAACACTAAAAGTTACGACTTGCATGATTCACAGTCAAGCTCTTGCCTCAAAAAGTATGCCAAAAACTTTGAAAAATGTTTTTGGCACATGTGTTCAGATAGTTAATTATATTAGAAAAAAATATATAAGTCACAGGATTTTCCAGTCTTTTTGTGCCACAGTTGGGAAATAAGCACGAGATTTTGCTGTACCATACTTATGTAAGATGGCTTTCTCGAGGTCAAGAAATGACACGATTTTTCGAACTTCCGAGATACACTTCAATTGTATTTATATTCACAACACCGAACTTCTGATCTGGCTGCCTCACTTGGAAACAATGAATTCATTCAAAACGTGGCCTATAATGCCAATGTTGTGCATCACTTAAACAAGTTTCGTTTGTTATTTCAATATCAGCAAACGAAAGTGAATTATAACTCGTAAAAAACTGAAAGCTTTCAAGCTAAAATTATCTCTGTGGTCTCATGGAATTGAAAACAAAAACTTCGCTAATTTCCCCTCTTGACCAAATTGCAAATAATTTTCTGCCGCAAAGTGTCAAAAATGATATTATTTCTTATTTAACGAAGTTGGCCAAGTTTTTGATGAATGCTTTTCAGTTGGTGAACTGAATTGATTCCAGCAATAAATTATAAATCCATATATTTTTGATTTATCAAAAATGCCTGATGATGATAATTTGAAGGAAGACCTCATTGAAATGAAAAGCTGCCAAAAATTACAACTGTTATTTAACAAATTAACAAATGCACGAAGTGGGCAGTAGCCCACGAAAGCTTGTGCTCAATAATAAAAATAGTCAACTTCAGTGCACAATGTTCTGTTTTTCTCATTTTTTTAACAAATTAAAGTTAGAGGATTTTCAGTGTGCTGAAATGAAAGCCTTTCCAAGTCTTGCTATGAATGCTATGACAGTGGTACTTCCTTTTTCAACAACCTATTTTTGTGAAAGTGGGTTTTCGACAATGATGTGTATTAAGAATAAGCATAGGAATCGTTTGCAACTGGAAGATGATTTACGGATTGTATGGAGCAAAACTGAATCGTCACTTGAAAGAATATTAAAGATAAAGCAACAATAAAAGTCTTGCTAAAATAAACCATAAAACTATTGATAAATGAACAGCATTAAAATTTGCTAACATTTAATTTGCTTTATTTAAAAATATTTTTGCTAGGAAAAACAAGCTAAAAACAGTAAAATAAACAATATGCAGAAAAATTCTATCAGACTGTTGGGGGTACGAAGAACGCTTCAACTTGATAAAGGGGTACAGTCAGCAAAAAAGGTTGAAAAACCCTGGACTACAGTATATATACTTATAAGCAGGGGCGCCGGAGTTTTTTTTCCAGGGGGGCAAATTTCAAAAAAAGGGCACTTTTTGTTAAAAAGGCACTCCAACGAAAGTCGTTTATAGCAACCATGTTGCAATCAAATTAGCGTATTCTCTAAAAAAAAAGGTCTTCACTTGTAGTCGATCTCTGATTTTCCTATTTCGTCCCAAAATCAAAGGTCTTCACTCAAAATTGTTCTTTCACTCTAAACAAGCATCTGCCTCATTCGCCTCACCCAAAATCCATCACTACCTAAAACTTACGATTTTCGCGACTTTCATTATTGTACCATGATTTACGAATGTCTTTAATTTTAGAAACATCGTTGCATTTGATGGTGATCAAGATTACATAGGTTAAATGTAGAGCAGATCTAAAAATATTTCTGTAAGAAAAATTTCAAAAGGCACAATCTTCCCCCTTGTGCCCCCATATTTTCAGAATATTAAAAGGCAGGGGGGGCAATTGCCACCCCGCTTCCGGCGCCTCTGCTTATAAGACAACAAGCAGATAAAATAAATTAAGAGGGGGTGGTGTACCGATCACATAATCACTACCTAGCATGAAAAAGATTAGGTTATAATAAGGACTTAAACTTACAATAAGAGATTGAAAATTAAATACACAATTATGCAGTTAACATTAACATTATGAATGAAATGTGACGGATATCTACAAGGGTTTCCGATTTTCCGGTGTTAAAAAATATCCGGGAAAAAGGGAAAAATTTAATTCAATCCCAGGACCGCAAAAAAACAAGAAATTTTAAACATAAAACACAATGAATCGGCAAGGCAAAATTGTATTTAAGCTTGATTTACTAACTTTTAAACAAGTTTTTAGAAGCAAGAAAGTTAAAAAAAATAGTTATTACCTCGTCACAAAGCTTAACGTAACTGCCGGTAGAACTGTGGTTTTCATACGGTATACAAAATCGAATTTGCGAGAACGATTGAAGCAACAATATAATCTCAGTGATGCAAGAAATTAGCTAAATAAAATTAAAATTTATCAGTAATATCACACCTTGACTGTAATAAAAATTTTAGTGAAATCTAAAACTAAAAAATTATAGAAGTATACTGATTTTTATACTTATTACCATTGGAAAAAATCGGGAATTTTTTTGCTAAAACCAGAAAACTGGAAATGCAAAAAGGCACTAAATCTCAAAAACCTCCGAAACCAGGATCCCGGTTTTGAAACCCTTTATTCTACAGTACAAGTTGATTATTTTGATGTTCCTATAAAAAAGTGTTCACTGGGAAATTAATCGACAATTGTTGAACATACAAGTGATAATATTTTCTCCCAGCAGAAACAATAATTGGACTGTATTGCAATTTAATGAGATAATTTCCATTTTCGCTCCAGCCTAACCATTTGCAGTTCTTCTAATATTGCTGGCATTAAAATCATCAGTACACTTTAAACAAAGCGGTCAGAATAATAGCAAAAAAAAACATTTTGTATATACCAGGGGTTCCCAAACTCTGGTACATTTAGGCTTCTCAAGGGGTACATTATCCAAAGGGTACCGATGAACTAAAAGTTTGGGAAACCCTGGTATATACCAATAGTTCTCAAAGTTTTTGCGGCATTCCTACTTTTCTGGAATCAAATACCATCATTTCCCTTCCCCAAAAAACCTCAATGATCAAAGTGAAGACTTGTTATTTTCTTTTATTTTTATGTAAATTCTTTTTCCGAGATCCGGTTATCCAAGAAAGTTAAAAAAACTAGCATTCAAATTTAAATCTGTCTCGGATTTCTCGATTTTCGTTCCTAAAAAGTAGTGATCTTTTAAAAAGGTCTTCATTTTCCCCTCTGCCCTCCGGGCTGGTACGGCTATGATTACGAAGTACGTACCAATTTTTTTGGGTCAACTTGCTTTGTTATGCATACCATACTTCTGAAATGGTGAATTAAGACGTTCGTTAAAAGAAAAAAATTTGTCCCGGAAAAGTATTGCTCTTTAGAAAAAAATAGTCTTCACTTTGAATCTGTCCCGGATTTCTTGTTTTCGTCTCTAAAAAAGTCTTCGCTTAAAATTGGAAATACTGGGACATAACGGTTAACCGGGGGCCTGGACAAGGCCTAAAAATTGGGACTGTCCCGTCTAAAACGGGGCGTATGGTAAGCCTATACATTGTACAAAGATTCTCAAATTCAAGAGTAGAGTTTGTTTATTTAACCAATGCACACACACACACAGACAAAAGAAAATAAAACAACATTTACAATTGCTAAAAAACACATTAATGAGAAAAGACAACTATATCGCAAACTATGACAATCAGCATGTATCGTGGGGAGCATCAAAAGACCGTGTGGTTATCAAGTTAAAATGCTCCCTAAGTTGAATTTATTTTTTATTTATTTTATTTTTATCTCTATATTTATCTTCCTGACTCGCAGAAAAGCGAGGGAGACGCTATACATAGGATAAGCAATTACCCTGACCTGCTTCTGGAGATGCCAAGATATTGCTGTTCGCTTGTAATTTTAATAGAGATATTACTGTAATTTAGAACTGTTTCCCAAGAACACAACAGATAGCGCGAGTGGGTCTTGAACCGAGACCATGTTGATCATCAGCCCGGTTAAGGATATTAGAACACCTGGATCAACAACTCATTTTGGCTATTTACGTTAGAAGGGCTACTGCGAAAATAGTGTCAAAAGTCATACGAAGCTTTGAAATCTTTCGTTTGAAAGTTAAACGCATTTTAGTTATAATTTAAAGATTTCTCACGGTTATTTCTTTAAAGAAATTGAAATCTTTATTTCGATAAAGGTATTAAGCAATACCAGATTCTGAAAATTAAATATATACTGACTAAAATTATTTAAGGAAAACAAAAATAAACTTGAACCTGCGAAAACAATAAAACTAATTAACAATTTAGCATGCAACGAAAAAATAGCCTACCAAGAAAGAAAAATAAACAAGTATTAAGGCCCGTTTCCACAACGAGCGTGGAAAAAAGCATTCTTTGTTTGTTTTATTGCTTTTTTTTTGCGCTCGCTTCAATTTTAACCGCTCGCTTCAATCGAAGATCAATAAAAGAGAGAAAGAATGCTCTTTTCCACGCTCGTAGTGGAAACGGGCCTTAAAGCTTAAAACGCAACAAGAAGCAACAAAATTATCAAAATAACAAAAAACAAACTATTATACAAGAATTAAAACTGAGAGCTTTTTGAAGTTAATTTTCGCAGATTTTTGGCTGACATTTCTGGCAATTTAACTTTAAATGCGTTTATCTGTTGAAGTTCCTTCTTTGCAAAACAACTAAACATAGATGTAACCACTTCTTTAAAATTCAAATGACCGGCAGAACATTGCTGAAACAATAGTCATCACTGAGAGTTTCAGTTGCTGCAACAATGTTAATTAATACTTTGAGAAAAACAGATCGAGGGTTGTTCATAGATAAAACTTGGTTTTTGTTGGTTCTATAGTGGATAGAATGACGATATAATGTTGCACTGCCAGCGCTGTCACAGTGTAAACAAATTTGAATGGCTGCGACAGGCCCCCACAATTTACGTTTTCAAACAACTTTTTGTACTCATCTGGAAAGTAATGGTGAATTGAAAAGGAATCATCAGCTGCAATGAGCAACTCTTTTCAGAAAGAGCATTTGCAGCGGAAAGATATGCTTCTGCCAACATAGCCACTCACATAGTATGTAATATTGGCATCAGCACATGTTATATCATCTAAAGAAACATCAGCGAATACACCATTAAGCCAAAGCACATCATTTTCTTCAGCTCCATAATCAGCACTGGTTTTTAATAAAGGAAGAGCATCAAATTCTTTAAGAATATTTACACCGAGCAAGAATATAAGACAATTCAGTTACTTTCTGCAGAGAACCACATGAAAGTTAATGCATATATTGATCTTTTGGTATCAAGTTAGAAAAAACAAAAGCTTTTATTTGTAGCTCACTTAAAATTATTTCAGACACTGCAAGTTCTGGAGCTACTTTGTAATTATTATCATTTTTGACAAAATTGAACTGGACAGATGAAGCTAAATAAACACTTGTTTATCCAAAGGGAAAAACTGCATTTTTCATTTTGCTTGCAAAGGATAAAAAGTCCGAAAAAAAAGTCTCAAATGAGAAAATTACTATTTTGCTTTTGTAGAATGATGTTATGTTTTTCATGTCTGGAAGAGGAACTGGTAGGGGGGTTTCACGCATTATTGGTAAAGATGATGAAAGGTATTTTGGTAAAGAAGGAAAAATTTTAGGAACAGCATTAGGTTACAGATGCACTCTCTGCAGTTATAGGATGTTTCTAGATTTACGTCTGGATGTATGTACTACAAGTATGAGTTGAGGTAGTTTTGAAATCACTTTCATAAAAGTGCTTTATAAAAATTTATGAGACTTTGATACTTTCCAGTTTTTTCTTGTGATAACCCTATACCAGGCATGTCCAACTTGTGAGCGTATGCGGGCTGCATTAATAAAATTTTAATCCAAAAATTTTGCTGCGGGCCGCAATTCGGTTGTAGGTAGTACAGGGGTGTCCAAACTTTTTTCTAGAAGGGCAGATTGATAATGTGAAAGTGACCGAGGGCCAAGAACGATCTCTAAAAAAAAGATCTTCACTTTGATTTGATTTCAAATTTCGCTATATTCCTCCCAAAATCGTTGTGATCTCTAAAAAAAAAAAAGGTCTTTACTTCGATTTAATCTCTAGTTTGATTGTTATTCCCCCAAAATTGTGGTCATCTTTAAGAAGAAGTAATTAACATGGTAAAATCGGTTATTTCGGATATAATTTTATTCAACTATGGTTTAAAGTGAGTGCATATCACCACATCTATGCCGCGGGCCATAGTTTGCCCACCCCTGAATTAGTCAACTGGGCCGCACAGAAACCTTAAAAGGGCCGCGGGTTGGCCATCACTGCCCTATACCATTTATCATAAAGCTCAGAATTTACAGGAAACTGAATAATGCAACTGTTTTTTCATTTTGTTGGACCTATAGCCAGAAGTACAAGCTGGCATACAGCAAGTGTTCACCATTGTCAAGAACTTTCTGTAGCACTCAAAATCCAATTAATCAAATAAAATTCAATTACCTAAACTAAAAAATGCAGCAAATTTAATAACACTTCATCTTAGACAGAATTTTGTAATACAAATTTTGGCTTAGTCTTTATAAGTACTTTTAAAGCCGTAGAATTTATTTTTAAAAAACAGTTAAAGTGAAAGTAAAAATTTCCAATACTTATATGAAATATAAAAATAAATATTTGAATTGTTCAATACCATATTACACCCAACAGTGTATCATAGAACATATGAGTAATTACACAAAAAATTAAATTGTAGAACAATTATAAATATTTCACAACACCAATCTTTTATTAATAAAACAAACAACTTTTGAAGAAATAAATTGTTGGCTACACACTTTTAACTTTTAAAAATAACTGACTTATTAAAAAATTAATAGAATTGGGAATCTTCTCATCATGTCATTTTAAATCAAAAAAAGTTTTTCACTCTTGATCTATTAATTAACACAAAAAATTTTAAATTAAAAAAAAAATTTTTTAACTACCATACTTTATTTAAAAATAATTGGCTTCTTTGACTTATTGAAAAATTAGTAGAATGAGAAATTTTCTTACCATGTCATTTAAAATAAAAAAAAATTTTTCACTCGTAATCTATTAATTAAACACAAAAATTTTTTAAATGGTTATTTTTTAACAACCATACTTTATTTAAAACGTAATTGGCTTCTTGAGTAATCAACCTAGTCACTTTTAATTTGATAAAAATAATAACAATTTTTTTCTTTTGATCTAAATGCTGAAAATTCAGTTTTAAATTTTTTATTATTTTGTTAATTATTTTGCTAACTGCCTAAACTACTTATATTACTAAATTTTTCATATTATAAAACTTTTTATATCAGATCACCTAAATAAAAACTTAACTTTTGCTAAAATTAATTTTTGACTATAATACATAACTTTTAAAATAACTGGTTTATTGAAAAATATTAGAGTAGGTAATCAATTCACTTAAAACTACTTAATGTTATTAATTTTTATAGCTTGATAAATTTTCATTATTAGTTCATTTTTTTTGTCCTAATCAAACTGCTTAAAGTTTATAATTTTAATTTGATAATTGGGATAACTGCCAAGTAAATTTTTTTCACTAATATTTTGAATAAATATTGACGACAACTATTAAATACAAAAAACACTTAGTTTTTTAAAGCATTTTTGTCTTTTTTCATTAATAAATATTACATAAAAAATTTTTTATTCACTCGAGTAATGACTAACATAAAATTTTGCTTTAGGTTTGATTTGAAAACTTGACCCTACTAACGTAAACCAAAAACTGGATCCAAAACGGAGTTGTACATCCCGATATCTAAAATCCCTAAGCCCGGTGCTTAACCACTCGACCACGCTGCCGACTGACGATTAGACAGCATTGGCAGGAAATTCACTAAAATGAAGCATAAATGAGAACTGTAAACCAATTGAAATAAAAGCAGAATAAGCAGAACAAAGACAAAACAAAAAACACACAAATATTGTTTCAAATATTTGGTTTGTTTTCAGTGCCTATGTGTATTGTTGTAACATTTCGCATCTCCAATCTTATTGAAGACAAATTGCATGACTTAATGAATTTTAGTTAATTTTGTTAATATGTTCTTACAGTTTTTTTCATTCAATTACTTGGAAAAAATGAAGATAGTTTATAACAAATATTTGCTCATTGTCTTTTGATAAAGTATAGCTTCTGGTAGCCTTCATCTTCGAGCTAAAATTAATCATAATAATAATAATAAATTAATACTGTAATAATTGTTTTGGTTCCATACTTTTCTGTTTTTGAATAATTGAATTTTTGCATTACGTAACATTTTAAGTTGATTTAGACCAGTGGTTCTCAAATGGGGGTACGCATACCCCAAGGGGTACGCGAGTACAAATGATAAAAAGCATTAATCTCAGATACCAAATTGCATAGTATTAAATTGATTGCAATGGTAAATTTTATAAACGGTCACAAGTTATAACGTCACAATACCCAATGTATTAAATTCTAAACAGATATGTGATTCTTGATGAGCTGTGGAGTGTTCAGTTTTAGTAAACTTAAATTGACAACAGCCAAGGAAGTAGAGCTTATAAACTTTACAAATTTATAATATAAACTTTATATTTAAGTTTATAAGTATAAACTTTATAAATAAATTTAAGTTTATAGCTTTATATTACAAAGTATTGCATATAATGGAATCGTAATTAAAACGTTCTATCAGCGAAGCTGGTGCTTCTGATTCTCAAGGCCCGTTAAACAAGAATGCAAAAATACAGTCTGCAGTCAAATATCGCCAGTACAAAGACTCGTATGCATTGATAGGATTCACATGCACCGACTCTAAGCCACCCAAGGCAGTGTGTTTTTTCTATGGCGATACACTGTCAAACAACTCCATGAAGCCGTCGCACCTGCAGCGGCATTTGACCACAAAACATGCTTGTCATGTAGGTGAGCCTTCCAGTTTTTTCAAAAACAAATTTTCGGAATTTCGATCCACGCAAGATGTGATTCGAAAAGTTACAACAACTTCAGAGAGAGCACTACAAGCTTCTTATGCTGTATCTCTACTAGTAGCAAAGGCTAAAAAGTCTTTTGCAATTGTTGAAGAACTGCTGCTTCCTGCTGCAAAAGTGCTAGCAGAGACCCATGCTAGACAAAACCGCTGCAGATAAGTTTAATGCAGTCCCATTGTCTAACGACACTGTCAGTCACAGAGTAGATGTCATGGCAACAGACAACGTAGATCAAGTTGTTGCAAAGCTTACAGGCTCATTTGCATTACATTTAGACGAGTCAACCGACGTAAGTGGAAGTGCACAGCTGGTTGGTTTTGTGAGATATCGCGATGCTGATGAGATAGCTGAGCACATATTGTTCTGCAAAAGCATGCAAGGGAGAAGCACCGGAAAAGATATTTTTAACGTCGTAAATGCTTTCTTCGCGGAGAAAAGTCTGAACTGCGCACGTTGTAGCAGCATATGCACCTATGCTGCTGCTTCTATGACCGGCACCATAAAAGGGTTTATTACACTCGCTAAAGAAAGAAATCCCAACGTGAAATGGACTCATTGTATTATACACAGAGAGGCGTTGTCATCAAAAGGAATGAGTCCCCAACTACATGACGTTTTGAACTGTAGCATCAAGATCACCAACTTCATCAAATATCGACCACCTAACTTCCGTCTGTTTCGTCTTCTTTGTGAAAAAATGGAAGCCGAACATACACAACTGCTGCAACACACGGAAGTGCGCTGGCTTTCCAGAGGAAGAATTCTGAACAGGCTCTTTAAATTACGCACCGAAATTGGCATGTTTTGCAAGTAACACAACTTTCCTTATAGTGAATTATTTGAAAATGTCGTTTGGCTCGCGAAGCTGTGCTATCTTGCAGAAATTTTTGATAAGCTCGATGAGCTAAACTAAAAAATTGATCTCTGGAAGAAAACGTGCCAAAAAAGCAGACTTTACATGCTTTCCCCAATTGCAGAAGTTCATTTTCACGGAAAAAGTAGAAATAGAAATGATAAAGGCAATGATAGATGATCATTTAACAAGTCTATGTGAAAACTTTCATCAATACTTTCCTAATATTATTCAAATCGAAAAACAACTAGATAGGGTTAGAGACCCATTTTCTTTTCCAGAAGAAAACTTGGCCGCACTGCCAATTAACTTGCAAGAAATACTTTTAGAAGTATCAACGGACCGCGTCTTACAGTTAAAACTTAGTGCTGTTTCGTGGACCGAATTTTGGACATTTGTCAAACAGGAACACCCTGACTTGGGAGATGAGGCTCTGGAACACTTGCTACCTTTTGCATTCACTTGTTTGTGCAAAGTTACGTTTTCAGCAATGGCTACTATTAAAACTATACAAAGAAACAGATTGTCTCTTGAAAACAGTTTGATTACAGCTGTTGCTTCTTTGCCACCAAGAATTGATAGATTAACCAATAAATGATGTTTTTTGAATAAAGAATTCGTTTGAAAACTAATTTGTGTCTCGTGTTTTAAAAGTTATAAATTAAATAACAATGCAAGGGGGTACATGAAACAAATACATGATATACATGAAACAACTTTCCAAGGGGTACGTAATGACACAATGGTTGAGAACCACAAATTTAGACTATGCAAGCATATAACAATTCATGCTCTTAAATGATACTTAATAAGAAAACCAAATTACTCAAAAACTGAAAAGTATGGCACCAAAGCAATTATTACAGTGTTAAAAAAATTTTTTTGATTTATTTTTGATAGTAACTGTAGAAGATAAAGGCTACAAGAAGCTATACTTTATCAAAAGACAATGAGCAAATATTTGTTATTTCTTTCTTCATTTGGAGGTTGTTAGTTCTTTCATCATTTGGAGGTTGTTAGTTGTAATCATGTACTAGATGTGCATTTTCAACATAACATCACGAAAAAAGAATTTGAATCAAGGCCATTTCCATCTAATTTGAATTGAATGATCGCTCCTTATACAGTATCTCGCTATGCGACGCTATATTTCGGATGAAAACCAACTGTATACTTTTTTTGCTTTGATTTGGCGTCATAAAGTATGGTTTGACCATTTCTAAATTTAATAAATTTCTTTAAATTCCCTTTTTTAGTAATAAATTCTAGATCTAATGAAAGTGGACATTAAAGTCGAGCAATATTTAAAAAAGGCGCTGAGACGCTAACCTTCTTCGAGTCCTTACCTTGTCATGACGAGTTATTTTAGTGCGATATTTTAAAATCTATTATTAAATTTTTATTTATTATCGAATTTCAAGGCAATAGAATTTTCAAACCTTCTGATGTTATTTTGTTCGCAATATTTACGAAACGCTTTGATGTATAAACAAATGTGATCAATAATGTATAAACAAATGTGAGCAAAAAGGGGAGGGCACTTTTCGGTTCATAACAAGCGAAACTTTTTTTACCTCCCAAAAAAAAAGTAGTGATCTCAAGAAAAGGTCATCGCTTTGAATCAACCACATGTTTCCTATCCTTTCTTACTAAACAGGGGGCCACCGTCATGGTGCTACTATAAAGAATTACAGCAAAATTTTGCTTAGGGGGACACTTTTTGAAGTTTTTTTGCTGGGTGGTCTGGTGCGGCCGCTTCGTTCGCTCCGTACTAAAGCCATTAATGGATGTGGCACCAAGCAAAAAGTTCACAATAAGTTTCTTCTTCATTAACAAACATTTAAATCTTATACTTTGATAATGCGACTTTATTTTTTCCAAGATAACAAGGTTTAATAGAAAAATTTAAAAAAATCAAGGGGTGTATTTTAAAGAATCCAAACAGAAACTGTAATATGTAGTTATTAAAAATTTACCAAAAGCTAATTTCTTAAATATACAAATGTATCAGTCAATTTAGATCTTTTTATTTTAGCACTTTATTTATAATTTAACGCCACAAATATAGAAAGTAATTTAACTACAGTTGCTTAAAAGTTTCAAAGCAACGCGCCACACAACTCGGGGGTTCACTCGTAAACTTCAGACATTTCAAAATAAAAAATTTAACTTTTGTAATGGATTGAATTCAATTCCAGGCAATCAGTCGAAAACCATTTTAACCAAAACTAAGCTTAATTTCGTATTTATTTATTTATTTTTGTATTCAACCGATCAAGCAACACCTTTTGTTTGCAAAAAATGTTATAATGTACGTAATAATGATGTATATTATGTATATTATAACATTTTTTGCAAACAAAATGATGTAATGATGAATAACCACTGAAAACAGAAGACTACGTTTCAAGTATTGTAATCGATTTTTGATTACCTCGGCTTTTAAGCGGTCAATTTTCGATTAGCTCTGCTTTTAAGTTGTCAAAGCTTTGTTTTCAATAGATTGATAGATGTATTCCGAATTTCGACTCGAAAATGTTGTGCTCTTCGATGCTCCCTGACCTAGCCCAAATTTATGACGTTTATGTATTGTTTTTTTGTATGTGTTTTTATTTGCTTTGTGGCGAAGGCCAAAATATATTTTTCCAAAATTTCCAATTGCTTAGTATTTTTTGCAACTTTTGGCCTATGATTTTCAACATACTATCGCGAGCTACGGAAGTGCTCTGCAAGCGTTCTGTCGCGGCGCGGTGTGTCACGTCAAAGCAGGTGATATGCCGCAAGATAATAATATTCTAAACATACTTAAAAAAAGAAAACTTGTTACTAACACAAAGTGACCTATAAAGAATAGAAGAAATATTTATCTTTTAAGTTCATGGGAGTCTTAAAAAAACAAAAAAGTTTTTTGAGCGATATTTTCGGCCGAAATTAGTTTAAAGAAAAAAATTGTCTCATGACTAAAACTTACGACGGATTGCTATTTATAGTGTATGCAAACATTAATCACAAAGCGATAGTTCTGATTGGTTAGAAAACAGTGCATGTAAATAGGTTACATTAAGACAATGTTCAATTGAGCTGATGTGAACTATTTTTAGGTAGTAAATAAACTGTTTTTGGCAACAAAACGAGAAGGCGGCAGGTTTCACAATTTATTGCAATTTCTCATGGTATTGTCTGAAGGAAATTTCGAAAGTTTCTAATTGTGCCGTGGTGAAAAAAATTTTTCAAGCACTAAATTTCGGTCTGTGCAAAAATATAACTAAAATTCGACTGCAAATGTTGATTATGAATTTATTAAAACTATGAAGTCAAAAGGAAAAAAATGATACCAAAAATTTAATTGATGGAATTTAATTGATCAAATTGATCTTTTGATGCAAAAACAGCCTGGATGTTGCAAGACGATGACCTCAACCAATAACGCCACTTCTTTCGAAAAGATTTTAGTTGCAGAAAATTATAGAATCACTAGAAAAACGGACTGGCTTGTTTGTCAAATTTTATTTATAATTCTAATCTTCACCTTATAATCAATTTTCAGTCTTTTACAGTAACTTTTAAGCTTTTAATTATGACGACTTTTTTTCATTTTAACATTCTATTAAAAGTGCTGCAACCATGCATATCCTTTCTGACTACTATTTTAATCTTTTCTCATTGCATATTATGACGTTCAGCGTTTTGTTGTTTCTTCCTTTTTTTTGTTCTGCTTAGTGTTATGTGATCTATTGTTGTTATTTGTTTCTTTTTTTCTTTACTGGCGGGACGAAAATATAATATAATAATACTGATATGTGATCTTTTCATTATTACATATGATTGCATAATCGGTGCACCGCCCCTTATTTAGTTTATTTTGTCTACAAGTTATTCTTATAAGTGCTTATAAATAGCCTAGTCCTGTTGGGAACCATTGACTTAACTGATAACCAAAATAAACGTTCTAACGTTTGTCACGCTACATCAGACGTAACACTTTATTCGAGTTACATTCGTAACCATCCACTTAACTGCTTCTGTGTGACAAAAACATTTCAACGTCAATATTGCCTCAACTTATTTGTATCATTGATGAAGTTTTCTTTTTAAACGACGTTGATTAAAACGTTCATGATTTACCACAAGACTTCACGGATAGAAAAAATTTTTTAATTGAGATTAAAGCGAATTGTCTTCTTGGATTTTCTGGAAAAGAAGATGTTTGAAAATCTGTTAGAAAAAGATTAGCAATTTTTTTATAAAGATTTAAACCAGGGCTTGGAAACTCTAAACCAGTGGTTCTCAAGCTTTTCAGAGTTTTCAAGTCTGTCGCCCCTTGACAAAGATTTTCAAACACTCTTGACCATCCTGCTTGGAATATTGTTCCAAAATTCAAGTGAAGACCAAAAAAAAGATCATCTCTTTAAAACCGTCTCTGATTTTGTCAATTTTGCACCAAATATAAATTGAAGTCCAAAATGAGAATTCTTCTCGTGGCCCGGGTAAAAGGTCCCGTGGCCCCCTTTGAGAACCCCTGCTTTAAACAGTTTAAGAATAGGAACAACAAATAATTTTGTTGTTCCACATGATATCATTATTGTACTGCTCTTGTAATTTCACTGCTTAGCATGAGATATCTTTAAGAGACAAAAAAGATGAAATACACAGATGCAAAAATTCAAAAAGTTTCTGTCAAAGACAATAAGAAGGAAGGTTGAGAGACGAAATAAAATCACGCATGCAACATTTATCCCCAGAAAGAACCTTCTCGTAATAAAAGTTTTTCCTTCACCCGCAATTTTTTTTTAGTTTTAAAATTGACTTTAACAGCAGCTTCGCTTCGGTGACCGGGAACTTTAAATTTTGCTCAAAGTGAAAGTTGCAAACTAGACTCCATACAAAGGCATTTTTCATAAGTAAGTTCCGAATGAGAAGTTTTATGGCAGCATCTTTGATTGAACTTTAAAAATTTGAAATTACGATTCATATTATCATAGGCGTAGCAGCCCAAAAAAATTTGGGGGCAATGAGGTTTTGCCCAAATCTTTGTGACGTTTGCCCAAATCATTTCTAGTACTTTGTGGATAGGACAAAAGATTGTCTAAGATTCTCGGACGAAGAAGAAATTTCGTCCTAAAATCATGGTGAGCTCTAAAAAAAAGGTCTTAACTTGGATTTAATCAATCAAGGTGTTCTCTAAAAAAAAAGTCTTCACCTAAATTTGGTAACTAATTTTTTGCGCCCCCTGCCCCCCGGCAGGTACGGCTATGCATATATTTAACAGTTTACCCTTATAAGAAATACTACGGAGCAAAGTTTTTTTGATTCTTTAAGCGTGAGAAAGGCAATATTGTCCTTCATAGGATTTAAAAAAATTAAAACATTCCAGGCTAACATAAATTTTCATCGTCAGCTTGCTTTTTTTGAACAAACTCAAGGGCTATTGTTATAGGAAACTCAGTTCCATGTTGACAAATAGTGCTCTAAACAAAATGTGTCATTACCTTCAGTTCTTGAAAAGCAAAATACGAACTACATGAAACATTATTGTGAAAAACATGTTGCATATGTGTGCGTTTGTAACGTAAAAGACATTAAAATACTTGGCCGGAAATATTAAAAAGTTTTGAGGGCCAGATACGGGAAGAGCGCTCATGTTAAATAAACTAACAGTTGGACAAAACATGTTTTTGTTGATTTTTAGAAACGTATGCGAATATTTTTATCTAGTGTCATTAAAGTGAGTTAAAATATTTATTAAAAGTTACGGTGAAATTTTTGGACAGTCGTTAGCATTTTAGAACAACTTTACTGGTCGAGGTAAAAATAGAGCTTAGTCCAACGTTATTTTTTAAAATATTTCTCTGAACTGCGAAACGTAATTGTAACTCAAAGCAACTAAACTATTTTTTGCATATACGCCTCGTATTTTTTTTGTTTTGAACTTTTTAATTAATGTGATTAAACTCTTTTTACGACAAGAATAATGCTTCCCTAACACGTTGCAAAGAGTCGATAAAAATGGTCGTAAACAACGCTACCTAACTAAGTGTGAAAGAATTTGGTAGGTCCTTTGTAGAACTTTGAAAATACGATCAGTGTTAAATGTTTTGATGAAGTGTATGCGAAAATGACTGGCTTATTATAGGCAAAATACTAATAATGTTAATTGATAGTTTGTCAACTATTTTGGGCTTTGATAATTTTGATCAACCAATAAACATTTTTTACAGTTGGGGTTTTAGTTGAAGAAAACTTTTTGGTTTTGTAAATGACAACAAAATATCCTAACATTGTTTTCCATGTTATCTGTATTCGCTTTTGTCCCGAAACGACAGTTTTTAAACGGAACGATTTCAATACAAATACGAATTACGTCAAATCAAAACCGGGGAATCTATGAAGGTGCTTTTATTCAAAACTACTGGTCCAAACGGTCAATCGATTTAATCAATTATTCATTTTTGGCAAACACAAGAGTAAAAAAATCAATTCTGCGAAACATTATGTTATTTAAAACGACTTCGGTCTGCTGATATGACGCAATTGTGAAAAGACGAACCGGTCATTATTTAGAATTGGTTAAAAGCGTCGTTTCTAGTATTAGTGGCCTTGAAAAATAACTTTGAAACCATATGCAGTAGGTTAGAAGCGTCGTTTCTACTACAGTAATGGCCTTGAAAAAACTTTAGCGTACTTTCCTATTTATGACGGCTTTAACTAGCTGTTTTAAATTAAAATCATGTGACTGAACATCTTTGAAAGCTGTTCGAGGTGAAGTTTTTACGGTTTTTTGTTAGAAGATTTTTCTTCTTCGTATGGAGTAGATGTTGTTTAGGGAAGATTAGAAGCCCTCGTGTCATTAGCCTCCTCGCGATGATTCATGGTAACTGAAGTGATAAAGTCTTTCAGGCGAACAATGGCGACACTGAAGAGCTTAGGGGGTGGTAAAAGACGTGACCCGACAATTGATCGAACTACATTTGGTCGAAACGACATTTGATCGAAACGACAGTTGATCAAATAATGAAAGAGACAATTTACAACAAAAACTGCAAAGCAATCTTGATTTTCTTCGCAAGAAAAAATCTTCGTTTTGTAGTTTTTATAAATAATTGCCACGGGAAAATTTAAATTTCTATCAGACCAATGGAAAGAGCGATAGCACGGATGAAAATTTACATTTTACACAGGAAGCAGCTGAAGAAAAAAAACAAAAAAACAACAACAACGAAAAGCAAGAAAAGGCAAAGTATAATTAATGTGCTATACAGAACTACGATTTATCTCATACTGCTCTCAAAACAGTAAAAAATGTAAAAAAATACAAAAAATGGCAGCAATAGGCATCTAATGAAACATAACCATGACAGGAAATCTACTTGTTGCCCCCCTAAAAATGCTTTGTCCACGGACTTTGTTGAGAAACCTGGAACTTGACATTGGCCAAAAAATTATAAAATTAAAAGCAAACTGTCTTTTAACTAATGGTCTTTGCTTTTTATGAATCTAATTTACAGCAACAAAGAGATTGTTTAATCGCAGAAATATACAAAAATAAATCTTTTTTTTATCAACTGTCGTTTGATCAACTGTCTTACTATCGGTAAAAGAATAAAGCTCGGCTCGGGAAGCAAAGGAAAAGTAGTAGAAGATCAACTGCTGTGGATGATATATGTTATGTTTGTGATATGATGATATATGATGATATATGAATGTTTCCATGCTTTTTTCTGCTTTTGACACAAAGTGAAGAAAATCAAAGGAGAAACTAAATCTGGCTTGGCATTGCCTATAACTTACATTTACAACCGCTTACGCGCACGCACTTATTGTTAAAGTGATAGACATAGATCGTAATATTTATTTTGTTTTTCGTCTAAATATAACTTTTCATGTAAAATTTTGTAACTGCTATTAGTAATTTGAAAGCTTCTAAATATGATAGCCTAGCTAGAACAAAGTGTCCAAACTCATTCGAACACGCGTGTTTTTTAAAACAAGCCTTAAAACTATGCCCGAACTTTACTTAATGACTTTGTTTTGTTTTCGGGCTTCGAAAAAAAAAATTGCTTCAACATCAAGTTAAGACTTTTTTGGGGTAATGTACTTATTATTGACAAGTTCTTAGAAATTTTTTTGAATGAGGTGGAATGTACAGTAGATAACAAATTATTTTTATAGAACAATTCTCTGGCCCCCTCGATGAACCCTGAGCTAGAAGAAAACAAAATAATCGATAAAAAAATTTAAATTGGAAACTATGGTGAATAACAAGCAATAAAGAAATACCGGATCAATCAAAATGATGTGTTACAGTATGGGCTCTGCTTAACATGAATAAGAATATTTTTTTAAATGACCGCTTCAATATGATTTCAACTATTGCTTATAAAATTTTGCGTTTCCTATAAACCCTTTTTCATTTCTTAAAATTAAATTAGAATAATAAGCACAGTTGTTAATGTAGTAAAGTATTTAACAAAAA
The DNA here is from genome assembly GCA_963680785.1 of Diplosoma virens. Taxonomy (NCBI): domain Eukaryota; kingdom Metazoa; phylum Chordata; class Ascidiacea; order Aplousobranchia; family Didemnidae; genus Diplosoma; species Diplosoma virens. Next base: position 38,151,448 of record OY796887.1, on the reverse strand, counting down.
GCATTTTCGATCATGCTTTGCCTTACAACCACAAAAAAGAATACAAAACAGGGATTTAATTTTCAAATTTCACATTCTATCTCGATTTGCAGCGCAACCTTGTCAACTTGTCTTTATTTTATAACTTGTGCCACGTAATAGTTAACATCGTATAAACTAATTTCCTTTATTTCAAATCAACCAATATTATGGAAAAAAATTTTTTGCGGAGCTCGAAAACGAGTTGTCAGGAAGCTAAAACCACCAACGAGCAAATTCGTATTGATCGAGAAAAGCAGCTAATAAAATAAATATAATTTGTATTTTTTGTGCCAAACATAACGCAACTTTTCGCACCGAAAACTAATTCACAGGCAGTAATGGAATTCGATTTTTCGTCACCGGCTATGTCACCAAAGAAAGTCAAATTTCCCGAAAAAGATACTGATTAATTTTAATTAGTTTCGAAGTGACATTTCAAAATAACAGTTTAGCAAGAACTATTACAATCAAATTAAGGAGTGCCAATGTAGAAACCGGAAGGCAGCGTGGTCAAGTGTTTCAGATGAGCGTGATAAATGGCAATCGATACGATCAAAACCTACTCGCGCCATTCTGTTATGTTCTTGGGAAAGACACTTCTTGGTGCTTTTTTCTGCTTGATGGTCTTGGCAAGCAGATCCAATTTTCAGTCATATCTTTAAATAAAAACTAAAATGCTTCCCTCAGAAATGTTAACGAACAGCGATATCTCGGCATTTTCAGAAGCAGGTCCAGGTAATTGCTTGACGTTTGCTCTATGAATAGCGCCTCCAACATTTTCCTGGGAGTCAGTAGAATAAATAAAGACAAAAAGTAAAAAGGTATAGCTTAATAATTGCACTAGATATTAAAAATCAGTGGATCATGAATGACACCGAATAGTCAGTTCGTTAGTTAGCCGGTTCTCTGAACTAATAAAATTTCTTGAGGCGATTCCAATGAACCGGTCAAATCCGGCTACTGTTTACACATTGCATTGGCTTTGATGTTGCTGTATATAGTGCAAATAAAATAAATAATGAATTATATATTTTATGTTATCTTACCAGTTTTATTCTAATGTGGGTATTTTACTGTATAATACTGACTTTGCTTTTTGTGACAATTTGGAAAATATTATCAAAATACTTAATTCTTAAGTCCGTCAAACTAAATGGAATCCAACGCAGTACCTATAAAATTTTGAAAATAATATATATTTCATTTTAATTTTTTTTGTATTCTTTTGATTTTCTGTGTTTTTTCTAGTGCTTGTTAGGTTTTTTAAAAATATTTTATTCACTTTGTCATTAACTTGATTTACAGCAGCGTTCCCGATGCATAATTTGTTTAAGTAGTACGATTTAAGTACAGTGCTTGCTTGATCATTCGGTCTAGTTAGTCGTTACTTTCAAAAATATGAACGGTAAAACAAAAAGCCGGTGAATCGAATTCCTATAGCCAAATTAAGAAAAGTATACAGTACAGCATTGTACATGTTTATTATTTAGATCTACTCCGCACTAAAAAATGAATTAATTTTGAATTGTTTGCGAGTAGATTCACGTTTTCTCAGTAGCTTTTGAAATAATATTGAAATAATGTACGGTGGTATGCACTACTTCTACGATGTACCAAAATACATTGTACAAAATATAGTGGCCGGATAATTGAATGCCGGATAAACAAAGTACGAATAATCGAGGAAGCACTGTATCGAGTTTTTTGATAAAAAAGTTTCTTTTTATTTTAATAAATACGTTATTTCTAAGGAATAAAAAGAAAAACAAGTAAAAAAAGTCCCGAAAATTCTGGATGCAGCATTTCGGTAGTAATTTTTTTTGAGGGAAATCAGTCTAACCTGACGTCATCGCATTATACATTCATAAATGGCATGGACTGTCACGACTGTGGTATAAATGCAAGAGTGATGCGTTTGTTAGCTTAAATGTATTTGTCGCAAGACAATCAAAGTGGTTTGATAGTAGTTTTGAAATAAAGTAAAATTTGCTGATTAAAAAAGGAACTAAAACATAAAAAATAAAAAAGAAATTTTAGGTTCAAAAAAAGAACCAGTTTTACTAAATTTTCCTAAATTATTTATAATGTCAAAATTATACGACTGCTTTTTTGCGGTAGCGAAAGTTTTTTTAAATATTACATTAAAAAAAAATCTTGATTGTTTTATGAAATAAACTCTTTTTTTTAAATTCAAGGTATCATGATTTTTTAAAATATATGTAGTTATTATAAAAAATATAAATTGAAAAAGTGTGAAGATTAATCACTTATTAGAAAAAAATGATTTCAAATGTAAATAGAAAAAGATGCGAGCAAAACAGAGGCTTAAGAACGATACGGATAGAAAAGTTAAAATTTAAATTTTTTTAAGTTATACTTTTAAAAACGTGATTTTTATAGTGTTGCTTGGAAATCTTGCAATGCTGTAATATAAACTTATCACTATACAGATATAACAAATGAAAGTCTTTTTAGCTAATTCTAAAATAAAACTTCTGTTGGAAAAGTTTAAGGTAATTATATTTCATTCGAATAAAGTATGGGTTGGGATTCTGCAAATGCTCAGGCGCCCCCGCCAGTAGTATCATTGTTAATACCCGTAATTTGTTGGTGCAGCTTGGGTCAAGAGGTCTTATGACTATCAACTGGCGCTTTAAGGAGCTGAAGTGCGTTCTCCAGTGTTTCTGATTTTTTATATTTTATAAAAAAACCAAAGTCTGTGAATTCTGAAAGAAACAAAAAAATTGTTCACCCCTATTTTTTTATGGAATTATAGTGTCAAAATTAACCGATTGGTTGATTTTGCTGCAAAAAAAACAAAAAACAAGTGCAATAATTAATTTTAACATATATACCAATTCTATACAGTTTTTAAAATAAAATGCATTCAAGTGGTAATCTTTACCAGAACTTCATTGTTAATCATATGATCATATCGCTTAGTAATTCCTTTCAAGCATACAAAACTTTTCATTCATTTAATAACAATTTTGCGATACCTAAGCAGCAAAATTATATTCATAAAAATAGATTATTTTTCCAACGTTTTCATCTTCTGAAATCCTTTTCAAAAAACAATTTAAACTTAAAATGAATTTTAACAATAAAAACAATATAATTATTCTTAACAGTCATTACAAGTTTTTTTGAAAAAAGGCTTAAGAAGCCGAAAATGTTCGAAAAATAAGCTATTTTTTAAAATTTAGCTGTGCTGCCGAGTATCGCAACATTATGGTTGAAAAAAATTTATACCTTGCCGAATTTGTGTTAATAACAATTTTATAAAAAAAGTGGAAAAAACAGGTTTTAAAATTTGATCTACGCCAGAAATTCGCATTGGTATTTCCCAAAATTTTTTTGGCCAGCAGAGTACTTTTACTTCGTGAAAAACTTAAAGAAACCACAAAATTTTAAAACAAAAACGAAAGTGACCTTAAAACAGAAGTCGTGAAAATAATGATTATAAATTTTTTTCAGCTTTTTCCTCAGAAAAACGCAATAATTTTGCAATCGTTCTTGTAGTCACGTCCACGTGAATAACAGCAAAGACTGAAAAAGGTCATCATCTTATGTAACAACTAATTATCTGTAAAAGCATTAATCAATTGATGAATTTAAAGAAATTGCCCAGATCTCAAGTAAATTTTTTAGTTAAAAAATTTGTTGCTGTTTTGGGCTACCTACAGTACATGTCACGAATCTACTTTGGTATAATATCTTCACTGGTTCATTGTCGATATTCTACATGATTTTGTGAATTTCTCGTTGTGTTAGGAAAGTCAAAGTGCGGACAATGGAGTGTCTCATAGTTTTATTGAATGCTTGAATAATTTGGACAGTTAATTTTAACAAACGGTCGCTGGTGAATTTAAAATTTAATAAGTTTAGAATTCAAAAAATAACGGAAATAAGAAATCACTGGACTGGACTGGACGTTGTAAAGATTTTACCTTGAAGATAATTAGCACCAATAATGAAATTCTAATTTGTTGAAATGATTTTAACACATCACAACTTCGGAAAAAAAAACTGAGATTTTTTTTGCATTTTGTAATGTAAGTCGAAATGTTGATCGCTCTTTCTCAAGTAGAGCTTGATTACTAGTAATGAAACTTTGAAATGATTAATCTAATCATGAAATGGTAAGAATAAGCTCGTAGAAAGAAATTTCCAACGAAAAAACTATTGTGGATGGTAACGGCATATCATGCAGAGTTTTTCTTCGAAGTCTAGGCGTAATTTTTGATTAATCTTAAAACAGTTTTTTGATTGAACGTAGGCCTGCTAACAAATTTAAGCTTACTGAAAAAAAAGTTTTTTTATTTTTAAATTTGTTATGATATGTTCAATCAAAGACATTTCGGACTTTCTTGACAATTGATGAATTGCTCGCAGAGAGTTTTCTGAACAGATTACTTTTGAAATGATAATCATTTATCTTTATAAAGAAGCTGTACAAATTATGATTTTTGATAAATTTATATACTTTTAGATTACTTTTGTATATTTAGTTAAGTTCCATAGAACGTAATTGACTCTTTTAAAAAAGAAAACTTATATTTGCAATCATGAATTTATCTTCATTTTGCATATAAATGAGAAGCGAAAAAATAACTAAACTGCATAATATTGAAGTAATAATTGCTCCTAACTGTTTACTTAAAGAATAACTCTTGCTTCAATCCAAACAGACTTCGTTTGCATCCCAAAAATGATTATTTGGACATTTCGAAAAATTTTGATTTTGTCTAAATTGTCACAATGCTGCCTTAGAAATATACATAGTTATTCACTACAAAGTAATGGCAAACATAATCGTGAGGTCAGATCTTTTTTAAAACAAAGCAGAACTTCCTGTCAAAGTTTAATGACCTACGTAAATCCTTTAAGAAATTTCATCAGAATTTGTGGACCTACTGTATAGTCGATAAACTATTTTTACTTCTGATGCACAGTATATGGCTGAAAGAATCTTTTATTATTTCCTTTATGTACGTCATCAACCGCTATTGTTTGTACAAATAATGTTTATGCCTATTTCGTGCAACAACTAAATAAGCATAAATACTGAAAAGAAAACTGAAGAGGCCAGAGTTTCTCCAACAAAGGGTCGCGATCTCCGTGTTGCCAAGTTTTTTCAGGGGAATTGCAATGATATTTATACAGTATTTTTGAAATTGTTATCTGCAGAAAAGAGAGCGGAAAAGGAATTGCAAGCTAAAATTGAAATGGGGTCATGGACCACGAAAAAAAACACAAAAAGCTTTGTTTTTTTTAAAATGACATAGCGCGTAGATTGTTACGTAAGTTTAATATTTTTTTTCTAAAAAAAACAACAAAAACAAATAAGCTTACCGGGAGTAAAACCTTAACTTTCTTATTTTTTTAACAAACTAGAAGCTTTTTTCTCTATATTTTAAGATTTAGTATTTTAACTCTGAGTAACAGTGGACATCCAGACAGACCACCTCTTTAAAGCAAAATTTTGCCTCTATAAAGCCAGTTTCAGGTCATAGAGTAGCAGTGGTCAGCAACGCTAATCACGTGGGTAAATTTTTCCTTCTAAAAACAACATCGAACAAAAATTTAATTTTGTTGTATGTGTGCCAATAGTATGTGTACCTATGTGTACCAATGGCACCAATAGTAGAATAGAAACAAAAAAAAAAATTTTTTTTCTAAAAAATTATTTAAGGTTACTGAAAAGGAATTGAATAATCCTGAATCTTTTTGTGCTATTTGTTCATACACAGCTAGCTTTATTGATAATTATGTTACGTTGTGATTATGGTAATTTGTCTAAATCTAAATGCAAATTAACAAACGATTCAAGAAAAAAATTAAAACATTTCAAGAAAACTGTAATATGCCAAATGTGACATCGTTTCATCAAGTTGATAATTTTTTTTTGATATTTGAACTTTAAGTTATATAAAATTTCGACATCGGAATTAACAGAAATTAGCAAATCCGCCAGTTACTCGATTTTAATTTTATTTGACAAATTTATACAAAAAATTCCAAGACATTTTAAACAAAAAAGAAAAGGGAATTAATAGTATTGCAGTAAAACGAGTTACATGCATTAGTCTAACTGAAAAGCTTTTGTAGCCATCATAAGTTGAAGGCTTATTTAGGGACATTTAAGTAAGCTTAAGAAAACTTTACTTATGGCTTAAATACTTAATATAAGAAGAGGTAAACTTTGACAAAAAAGTAACTAAAGATCAAATGATAAAATAATTTTTATTGCATTTTAAACTGAATAATTCTCCAGTTTATTAATCTAAAATAAATCATTTTGACTTCTTTTTTTATCGTTCTTGCTTTCTGCACAGATTCTACAGTTTTTTCTAATAACAACAGACAATTAACTAATATTTATGAATATCAACTAACAGACTTCATAAAAAATTTTTAATGTTTTTATTTTCATTTCTATGTTTTTTTAGTATAATTCATTTGTATATGTTTTAGGCTCAAATTTACCTTTTACAGCAACTTAATATTAATAGTTATTTAAATTTTATACATAATTTTGAAAAAAAAACAAACAACCAAGAACTTTGAAATTATGTACAATTGCTCTCCAACAAACTACACGCGTAAGTAAAACAAATTAATTATTTAAAAATAAGTTTCAATTATTATGGATGTTCAAAAACTGTTTCTTTGCATTTGGCAATTTGCTTATATTATAATTCCACTACCGCTCTGATGCAACCACTTCTTTGAAGTAAATATTTGCCTGAGCGGGATAGAAAATTGTTTATTATTATTATTATTATTATTATTATTTATATTATCAGCAGTCAGCAGTCAACTATCGAATTCTAAGTACTTTTACTTAACATCCCATTACTATAGCAAACTTTAAATTCTAAGTAGTTTTTAACCCCAATATTTCACTTTTATTTCTATAACTAAAAAGCTAAACTTTAGGTTGAAATATAGGGCATAGCCTTTTATTCCGAAAATTCACTCTTGAAAATGTTGTGGTGTATTTCAGACATATATCTTTAATGAATTACTGTTCAATATAAAACGGTTTAACAAACTTTTTTGCAACTTTGCTTGTTACTGAAAGTTACAATCACTTCATACTTTTTGAATACTTTTTCTTTGAATGCTTTTTGGCTTAGTTGCCGCTTTTTGTTTTAAGAGGAGTCACCATTATAAATAGGCAGCTGAACCCCTTGAGAATTTATCCTAAAGTGCCTTTTGTAAAAGCACGATAAAATCACTCAAGTAGACTGAGTCAGACTTTTATCACACCAGGCCATCCTGCGAACTGATAGTATATAAAAAGTTGACAAAAATCTAAGTTTAGTAAGGTTTAAATTTTTTTCTGCTAGTATAAAAGATCTCTAATTTTTTTAAACTGCGCTTGGGAGATTCCGTCAATTTTTCAAATATCACAACTTTATTTATACATAAAAGTAAAAAAAGTTTAAGTTGATAGGCAAAAAGAACACAACAATCACGTCACTTAAAACTTATATTAGAGCAGAGGTTCTCAAAATGGTCGATATTGACTCCAGGGGTCAATTGGAAGATCCAAGGGGTCAAATCGGAATCGAGGAATATTGATGGGATCTACTGCAGCAATAAAGCAACCGTACCTTACGAGCAAAGATACAAAACTAAAAAAACGCGTGATTATTGATGTGAAAACCTTTTTCTAATCTTCACTTGTTTCTCCACACAGAGAAAACATGATTGAGTGAAAGTAAAAACCAAAAAAAGGTTTTGGCTTTAATGATACATTACATTAGATTAGTTAATAGTGTTTGCTGAATTGAGGGCCGATTAAAAATTTTTTTACTCGATTTGGCGTTGACGTGCTAAAAAACTTGAGCATCGTTGTGTGAGAGAGTGTATTTTATGAGAACCAAAAATGCAAGTGAAAAAAACTCATCGTTTTGCGTTAATACAATTTATTGGTGAGAATATTATTAATTAAATTGGTCCGATTAATTCAAATTCAATTAGGAGACCTGGGAGAGTAGCAACCTTTTTAAAAAGGATGTTCTTTTTTCTGTATTGCAGTTAAAAAACTTATTTTCCAGAAAGTTTATCCTAATACATAGACTGGCATATGTATATGTTGTTCACTTCCTGCTTGATGTATGGATCCATATATACTTTTGTGCACTACCATGCCACGCGGCACTTGCACAGAATTTTTAAAACTGGAATGGCCTTACAGTCGTTGAGGATCAGAACGCGTTATCCACCACAAATCGCAAGTCACCAAACAATTTATTCGACAAATTTTCCAATACGATAACGAGCAATTGGTAAATAATGGTTTTCTAAAATTTACATATTAATTTATAAGCAATGCGAGACGAACGTTAAAATTTTAATACAGAAATTTGGGATTCTCTATTAAGCCGGAAAACTGTATATATTTCAAACTACTAATTATAAAATACTTTCCACTAAGCTATCATTTAATTTGGCGACTTTATATATATAAAAAACAACACAATTATACAAATTTTTTCAATAAAACCAATAAAAAACAAACTCACCAACTTTTTGCGGCCAAATTACAAACAATATTGCAATATTTCAATAAACCAGTTTTGCTGTTAATTCTATTAATACTATTGATTCTTCAGGACCAATCTATTTAAGACGCAGCTGACAAAGCATTTTTCGTCACATGATTTTGCTCGAAGCGAAAATGTCCAAACGGTCAAATGATTTACGATTAGTTCCGCGCGAATAAGCGCAGACGACGACGTGATCAAGCCATTTATCAAACAAATGACGTCGCGCCCAACTTTATCGAAACAAACAGGGCGCGAAAATCCACAACTTTCTGTATGACATATATGGTTTTTTTGCATGATTTTCCTATCATGCATATATGACATATCAAGGGTCAGCAACCTTTTGAATGTCATGGGCCGAAAACCAAATTTATAACGTTATGGCGAGCTGCACTTTTTTCCATGTACAAAAACAATTAAAAAAAAATTGTTTAAACCCAAATTTCTTGTAGCGTTATTTTTCTGACATGAGAGTTTTTATCTGAGGCGTAACATTTATTTTAACTTTTAATTTTGTTTATTGTATTTTATATTTTTTTATTTTATATAATATAACTAGTATTGCTTTTTTTTGGTGTTTGTTGTCTTCTCAAGAGCAGCACAAACAAAAAGTCTGTTGGGACTATTTTAATAAAATGTTTCTTTTTTTTGTAATCAATTATTTATGTTCTCATTACAAACATATAGTAAGAATGGTCAAGTCAATCAACAAGCAAGTGCCGACAGACCTGTTTCGTCCTTATTAGGACTCGTCAGGACTCTACAGCTTGTTGTTACCCCGGTTGAAAAAGTTGAAAACTTAAACAGCTGGCACAGCTTTCTGTTTGTGGTTTTTACACCTCAAACATCCAGTTGTGGACCTGAACGCTGGGTAGGTAGTATAATGAAAACAATGTTCCACCTGCGCAACTGCAAAAGACACCGTTAAACCGCAAGGGCATACTGGCGGCGGTTCCGATATGCTAACTACAACGAGTTAGCTAACACGGATACGGGTTAAGATAAGCAAAACCCTGCAGTTCCCATTACAAACATATAGTAAGAATGGTCAAGTCAATCAACAAGCAAGTGCCGACAGACCTTAACCCGTATCCGTGTTAGCTAACTCGTTGTAGTTAGCATATCGGAACCGCCGCCAGTATGCCCTCGCGGTTTAACGGTGTCTTTTGCAGTTGCGCTGGTGGAACATTGTTTTCATTATACTACCTACCCAGCGTTCAGGTCCACAACTGGATGTTTGAGGTGTAAAAACCACAAACAGAAAGCTGTGCCAGCTGTTTAAGTTTTCAACTTTTTCAGCTGGGGTCAACAACAAGCTGTAGTGTCCTAACGAGTCCTAATAAGGACGAAACAGGTCTGTCGGCACTTGCTTGTTGATTGACTTGACCATTCTTACTATATGTTTGTAATGGGAACTGCAGGGTTTTGCTTATCTTAACCCGTATCCGTGTTAGCTAACTCGATGTGGTTAGCATATCGGAACCGCCGCCAGTATGCCCTTGCGGTTTAACGGTGTCTTTTGCAGTTGCGCAGGTGGAACATTTTTTTCATTATTTATGTTCTGTTAAATAAGAATAATCGCGCTGACTATTGAAGTCATTGAGCATTCTTATAAAGAGCACCAGCAATTTGCAGTTGTGTTTATATACGATATCGTATTATATTTATACGATATAGATATATGATATCTTATATATATATATATGATATTCTTGTTATATATGTTATATATTCATGATAATATGGTTTACCTGGATTCAATTTTCTGCATGATATACCGGTATACGGTTGCTTTATTTCTGCAGTAGACCCCATCAGTATTCATTGATTCCGATTTGACCCTTGTTCACTTCCTGTTTGATACATGATAAACTAGGATATATATATATATATTCCAAAACTTTATAGTACTGGGTCTAGGAGAGAAACAACAAAATTTATGATAAAAATTTACTTTACGACTCTGTATTTATTTGTCGGCAGCGTGGTTGAGTGGTGAAAGTGCCGGGATTGTGATCGATATGGTCCCGGTTCAAAACCTACTCGCGCCATTCTATTGTGTCTTTGGGAAAGACACTTTACGGAACTTTCCCCTGCTTGGTGGTCTTGGCAAGCAGTTCTAAATTATATCAAATCTTTATTAAGGTTTCAAGAGGACAGCAACATTTTGGCATCTTCGCAAGCAGGTCGGGAAATTGCTTTCTCTGTGTATAACGCTTCCGTCGCTTTGCAAATCAGGAGGACAAATATAAAGATTAAAAATAGAATAATTAAATTATTGCAGCAGATGACTACTGATAGGATGAAGTTTTACCTCGCATTTGATAAACTTTTACCACAGAATAAACATCAGTTTCTGACTAAACAAAGTAGTTTTTTATGTATGCCTAAGCGCAAAGTGTTTGTAGTTGTGATATTTTATTGATGTTTTAATGAAAAGCAAGTACAAATCTCTCTCTTGGTACTACTGTAGATAACTTATTGGTAAGTTGAAAGAAAAACAATTACGTTTTTCATTTTTCCAATTTGAGCTGGAGTTTTTTTGTGTTTTTAAACAGGAAGTGAACAACACATACAGCACAAATTACTCCAAGTTACCAAAGGCTACTAAAGTAGCGATTTAATAAAGAGGTTGACCGATCTATTCAAATAGAAAGCAAAAGTTAAATTATCGATTACCTTAGATTACCAGGTGATCCTGTCACAAGCATGAATACTTCCAAAATACAGCAACCAGTCACGAACGCTGGTTGAATTAGGTACGTAACCCGGATGTAATAATTCTATTGGAATTAAAAAAGGGACCACCAAATAAGCGGATTAGCCGTAACAGATACTGCTGACCAGTTTGCTACAAAATTTGCATTGCAAAAGAAATAAAATAATAAAAAACTTTTAAATCCAAAAGACACTTTTAGAGACCGATTTAAACTTTTGAGGTGTACAAAGAAATAGCTTTTTCAAATCCATACTTCAAGCTTGGAGAAAAAAATTTTGTAAGCTGCACAGCAACAACTCTTTACATTTTTTTCTTTTATTTATTTTTATTTTTACTCAAATTAACTCAAAATTACTCACAGTCTTAATAGAAATAAAGGTTGTGAATGAGGAGGCAACGACTAAATGAAATACGCTATTACACGCACAACGTCAGTAATGCTTGCTTGGTCGCTGTATCTGTTTAAGCAAAGCGATATGGTACAGACAAGGAAAAATTAATACACACGATCGAGCAATAATCAGAGAATGTCGTATCACCATGGGTGGGAGAAGCAACAAACTCAGAGACCAAATTGATTTATTATTATATTACATCATTTATTCGTTTAATTCAAAAAAATCATTTTGCTTAAGTAAAAATTAAAATATTAACGTAATAATGAAAACAAATTTTTACTGATTTTTAAATTTGTTACCTGTTTCTACGATTACGTTACATTCAATAAAACTTACAAACAAATATCACTGTTTTTATTGGAATAGAAAAATATCGATTAAACAAATTTTTTTACTTTTTTAGTTTCCGAAGCTGGATCAGCTCAGATTGCCGGATCCGCTTTTTACCTAATCTTTATAGCCGTTGTTGGAACAATTGGAAATATCTTGATTTTATACGCAGTAATCAGCCAAAAAGTAAGTCTTGAATTCGTAACTGTGTAAATAGATGGAAAATACAGAAGATGTCTGGATGAACCTGAATTTGAAACAAACTCAGCGGCTTCACGAAGTTATTTAAAAAAAGTGACAACAAAAATTTCATATAAATCGACTTACAATGTCTTTTTACAAATTACAGACCTACTTTTCTGGAGAAAACCAGACTTTAAAACTTAAAACAAGACGATTACATGTTTTCTTAGACGTTTAACTATCACGTTATTGACAAATCTAATAATAATCTTCCCTAATAATCAACACTGTAAAATCCTACAAATAGACTTTTACGCAAAAAACTAAATTGGCAGAACCGATGAATTTTAATTTTTGGTGTATTTTTGAAAAGACAGTACAGTATAAATCGTCATTTAAAGTAAATGTTGTTCATCTAAACCATTTATCATCCAAAAATACATAACATTAAAATTCTTGCGTCAAAAGCAAAATGACATAAAAATAGTTTTTTGGCGTTACGTAAATTTATAAAAATGCCACTAACTGTTTGCATGAATTCAAATTTACTGAGCCTAAATTTATTAAAATGCTATCAATACATTTCTAAATTTAATAATACCTTATGCCATTAGATGTTATTTATTTCCGCTTCTGTACGTTAGAGACTTATGTAAATTGAGATGGTACTAGGCTTTTTTTATTTATGAAATTTTATTCTTTTTTGTTTATGAAATTTTATTTTAATTATCCTACGTAAACACTGAAAATTCTTTGGGTAATGTGATTACGATTTTTGTTGTGTTTTTTTCCCACTAAGATTGTAGTCAATTTTTACACTTTTAAAGTGAAGGTTTTCCAAAATTAGTAAAATGTATTGTATTTTCAGAATTCAAAAACCACTCTTTTTAAAAATGTTTTTCTATCAAGTACACAAAGCCTTTCTTTCTTATAATGGTGGTGGTGGAAGCCTTGCTTTCTTATAATTTCGATTCTTGCTGAAGTATTGCAAAGAACAAAAATTACTTTTTAATTTTTGCAAAGTTTTCACAACTTTCGCTTTTGGCACATTTTTTAAAAAACTCTTTTTTTGTAAAAGTATGCTTTTTTGACTTATAAAATAACCACACATGTTCCAAAGTAAAAGTTGATTGCCGACCACGGCCTTAATAACTAGAATTTTCTGCTGGCCGCAATTTTAACTAAGCTACTCGCCCATAGATAAGCTTTTCTTTCAAAACCTCATTGATAATCACAAAACTGTGGCTCGAAAAAATAATTTATTGGGGACATAAAAAATTCATTTCTAGCTCATAAAGAACACGTCAATCATTTTCACATCGCAGATTTTATAACAAAGATTTATTTGTAACAAGAAGAAATGTGAAACCGAAAAGCTTTCAATCGTTTTATGTTGAAATTTGACGCAAGTTTTCTTGCAATTGAACCTCGGTGGTAAATGTTTACGAGTAAAATAATCAGCCACACTTAAAAATGGATAATTAATTCGGTTTTTAAGGTCGAAAAAAACAACAACAACATCGGCTGTGTAGAGGCCAAGATGTTGATATTTCGATATTAATATTTTATTTTCTATTTAATTCAGACTTTAAGAAGAGTGAAAGGAAATTACTTCGTTTGCAATTTGGCACTGGCTGATCTGACCGTGACGGCAGTGGTGTTGCCAGCGGCCGCTGGTAACGTGATTGCCAACAATGAAGAAGGAGTTCTCCCCGAAAGCGCATGTAGCTTTGTAGCATTTCTCATGCCTTTCACCTGCATTGTGTCGATGCTTAATTTGATGCTGATTGGCGTGCAAAGGTAATTGAAATTTTTCTTGCGAAATTAAAATAAGGTTTCGAAAGGAATTTGAAAGAAATTTATCACAAATCGTAAATTATGATTATGGTTATTATTATAATTTTTTTCCTTTAAATAATATATTGAATATTACTAAAATGTTGCAAAGAAACAAAAATTAAGTAAAATTAAATTTTATTTGGCTGAATTTTTTAACAGGAAACGATATCGGATAACTTTTATTGGCTTTAGGCTATTTCAATAAATTAGAGGTCAAACTTTTCAAAATAAACTTTTAATTATTTAATAGTTTGATTAGTAATTAAGTGAAACATTCGGAAGCAAATAAAAGTATCAAAACAATCCACAGGCCAAGAGCTTTTTGCTAAACCTAATAACAACCTTATTAACTCATAAATCAGAGCTTCCTGGGGTTTCCCCGGCATTGGGAATGCGAGCGGCTGGTGTGTGGATAAGAAACAATTTATCGAAACATGAAACTGTACTATTTTCAAAAGCACTCCGATAAAAACAAGGGGTGCAAGATTAGATTTACTAATTTCTCGGGGCGTGGGGAGAAAAACGAAATCAAACCGCTGACTCAGTTACTGAATCGCGAGCGGTAAACAATTGCAATACTTTAGGTTTCTCGGAATTACATCTATGGGTCAAATGGATAAAAATGTTGAAAAGCGTTTGGCAATCGTGCTCGTTGTTCTGTCCTGGATCTGGGCCGCAATGATGGCGTTGCCGATGTTGCTCGAGAATCCGGATTGTCCCGAGGAGTTTCTGTATTACGACCGCGCCGCAGGTAGATATCGCTGAGTTATAAACCGCCCAAGTCTTCAATCTTATTCCGTTTCAATTCGGGAAATTAGTTCTGATTTTAAATCTTATTTTTAAATTTTTAATTCGCTGCACTTATACAATGTTAAAGCGCCGAAATTCGGACGGTTGATCCGGCGTCAGAAAAATTTTTAGTTGAAGGAAAAGGTAAATGAACAGGGGAGTTTACTGTTAGTAAAAATGACGAAGACATTTTGGTCTATGACCCAACCTCATCTTTTTCTTGAGCTTTCCAAAAGAGAAAAGCAAAAAGAGTCGTTGTTACAAAACTCGTTATCACGGCAATGAACATGCATACAATTTATTTGGAACTACGTAATGAGCGCTCTACGAAAAGACGGCAACAAATTTCTAAACAGTTAACCTCTTCCTCACTCTCCGATAAACAGAATGGAGAGAGAGGGTGGCTAGAACTCAAAATTAAAAAAATAATCAATGTTTTCTGAACACAGCTATGTGCGCGTGGAACGATCGGATTTCACCGAGATTTACTCTTTCCGTTGTCCTGGTGGCTTTCTTTATTCCGCTTTCTGTCACTGCTTTATGCTATTATGAGCTTTTTTCAAGTGTGAGCAGGTAATGCATTGCTAAAATTTTGTCAGTTTTAGTTTTGTTTTTAGCATCAATACTTATTATTTATTTTATAGCTTTTAATTAACGTTATAAAAAGAAAAGAATTCTTTAAGCTATACTTTATCCAATTTTTTTTGCTTGGCATTGTTAACATGCAAAAAGTGTTGATCAATTTTAGGACATCTAGAGAAATGACGCGAAGAATGGACGGAGCAAACCAAATTATTGAATCTCGCGAAAGGAAACTGCTGGGGACGATTTTCATCGTCTTGGTGGCGTTTCTCGTATCCTGGGGGCCTTATTGCTTGTTATTAGTGATTGATTCACTTAAGATCGCGGAACTTTCAACCAATGAATATTGTAAGAAACTTTTCAATTTTTTTACATATGCCAAAAGATTGGTAGTTAATGGTGTTACAGAAGAGGAAACTTTTTTTTGTAATTTGCTAAAAATATTCACAGAAAGCATATAAAAAAACAAACTCTTGTAAAACTTTTCAAAAAGTTATGGATGTTTTTTCATTGTTCAATGAATTTACAAAGATTTGTAATAGTTTGCTGAAAGTCTAAAATAGAAAATTTTTTTACAATACTTGTCAGAATTCATAAAAATAATGAAACTTTCTCATTTTACATTTTATTCTTCCTAAAAAAACGAAAAAGATAAATCTCGTCTCATTACTTTGTATTGGTGTATTACTTTGTATTGGTGTAACTTTAGCAAAAAGTTTTAAAAAAGTCTTTTTTTATCTTTATTCTTTATTTCAGTCAGTCCCGTGCTTTTAAAAAAATTTTTTTGTTTTGGAGTTTTAGGCATTGATTAATTCATCCTTTATTGAAAATAAAGTAATAAAAAAAGTTATTACAATTTAATTTTTCGGGCTTAGATAAACGCCCTTCGGCGTGGCTCGGATGTTCCAACTCTGCTGTCAACAGCATCATCTATGGGTGGAGGAACCAAAATTTCAGACAAGGTTACATCGAGTGCGGTTATAAACTTGCAGATCTTGCAACTTTCAAAAAGTAAGTGGAACGAAATACAAGTACTATGAAGTTAAACAACACGTTTACTTTAAGTATTTTGTAGCTTTAGGTATGTCGAATTAAATGATTTTTTATGGGCAAAAAGCCACATAGTGGACTCAACTTTATTTAAACACTTTGGTCTCGGTTGAATTTGTCCGCATTAAACGTGGAAATTACTGAACCTTGTCCCAATTAACGAGAGATATGCGGCAAGGGGATAATACCCTTGTTTTTACTATTATACAGTAAAAAGTGTAGTAGGAACCAAGAAAGGATTTACAAGCATTCAACAACTTTACTTTTTTCGCCAAAGCTTTCCATGCCGTCGCTTCACTTAATTGAAAGCAACGTAGCCCAATGAAAAGAATAGATGATGAACTCTTAACACAGTAACATTATCATTTGATTGTTACATCACAATGACTCAAAACTGCGATCGTGCTTTATGTTATGTGACAAAAAACAAAACAGCGGCTTTCATTGTCCGAATAACCGAGAAACATACAGTTTGCGTTATTAACTTTTGTTCCATTCTAGGGACTTTGTCCAAATAAAGCAGTTGTCCGGCATATCCGGTCTTCGAACAAAATGGAGTCCACTATATAATGCAAGCTAACGCTTTGCACATAGCTAGTAAAAAAAACTCAACTCTCAAAGTTTGAATATTAAATAAATTTGCTTAAAACCGAAAGCTTTATTGGTCAAATTTTATTTAGATTTGGATTTTATTCCCATTACAAGCAGACCTTTCTTCGGCGACGCATGAGAAGAATGAGTCAGCTGCCTGGTGGGACCGTCTCGGGCCGTACGAACACCACCGTGCGGACGGTGGCAAGCAAATCTTCTTAACTTGCCTTCGTCTTGTATTTATTTAATTTCAGTAGAATTATGAGAGTGAAAGAAGCGCAAAGCTGAAAACTTGCATTGGTGTGGTGGTCACTAAAGAACTGTTCTTAATATCTATTAACAAAAAAAAGTTTTTTTGAATGTTAATATTTTGTTTGTCTTAAAACAAGCAAAAAATACATTTTCTCTTTTACAAATGTTTTCATTCGATTGCTATTATTGTTTTTGAAGTTAACCCATTAGTGCCGAGAATCAATTAAAAATTAATAAAGAACTTTTAAAAAATCATCTCAAGTTATGCCTTTAAAATAAACTAATACAAAATTTACGAAAAAACTGCCGTAAAAAATTCTTTTGTGACGACTATAGTTGCGACTAAGTAGTAAATCAAAGAAACTAGCTTTTTTATCATTTTCACATAAATTCTGCAGAAGTTTATTCTTTAAACGTTTTATATTTTTTTGTAACAATTTTACTTTGTTATAGAAAGAAATTTTATGTATTTAAGGCAAAAAAAAGTATTACACGATCAAGGCAATAGATACCATGAGAGAGATTTATTATAAAAACTTGTTTTTTACCGTTTAGTAAATGATCTTTCATGTGTTTTGCTTCATCACAATACAATACTGGGTGTTTTTTTCTTTTCGTGTCTTTTCGCAATGCCATTCTGTGTTTGTTTTAAAAATTAGATTAAACAATTTTCAGTATTTTTGTATCTTACACTCTCTTGGAATTTTCGATTTGAATATTCACACCTGAGACCAATATTGACCCCAGACATTTTAAAAATTTGATTCAATTGTAATTTACGAGTAGGCTACTGTCAATCAAAAAAACTACACTAAGTTTATGATGAATCCTCTTCAATTTCTTAACTGTTTTTTAACTTTCAGTTTTACTTGAAATACATTTTCTGTAAACGTTTCTTCAACAACGCCCTGGACCTTCTTTTATTGAAACTTGAAAGTAGACCAACTCGATCACAACCGCCAGCAAAACAGTGCTACAGTATGTAACACCCAATCATACCTCCAAAACTTCCCCATTATCGATGTCATTCTCAAATGATGGAACGTGAATTTTATTGAATGTAGCTCAGTGGAACGATACTCTTGCGTTATTGTTTGGAATTAAATAAACAAAAGTTTGCTCCCCGAAATTTTGCATCGACGACAATTTCATAAAAACTTTTTTTATTGATTTTATTAAAATAATATCAAAAATTTTAAAGAAAGAACAAAACATGTCTAATAAATGGCAAATATCAGTTTATATAGTCTTTTTGTAGATTGAAACTACAAAAAACCGAGCTTTGTCGTTTGCGTCTAAAGCAAGTGCTAAATTTTTTAGCTTACTGTGAATTCCTAGAGAAAACTATTTTATACGTGGATGCCACTATATCTGTTTTTATGAAAACAATAAAAATGGAAAAAAATTCAAAAAAACTGGTAAGCCTATAATAATACAAACATTTAAAAAATTTAACAAAAAAATTGGTTTTCAAATTTTGTTAAAAAATAACAGTCAATGTTTTGGATGTTTTTAAGTCATTTTGAAAATTATTTTCACTCACACGATGTTGACAGTACACTGACACTTTTCATTATACATATGTCAGCAATAATTGGTCAGAATATTAATTACATCAACATAATGCCGTAGACGTGATTATAAAATTGTGGGTTTTACAACATTTTGGTTCAACTCAGCATTGATGAGTTTAATTCGTTTGGTTTGTCAAAGTATGAAGGAACGAACGGATGTTCTATTGTAATAAAATTTATTAAAGGTTTCCAGCGGTAGTTTATATAATATTAAATTCAGAGTACATTTCCAAAAACCATGTTCACGTCAACAATATTATGTGATTTTGTGATTTACCCATTGAAGTGAATTTTAACTTTTTAATAGCTAACAATGTGCAGTATTGATTATTGGCATCAATAATGCAAACTGTAGATAGGAAACAACAGTTACTCTAAATTACATTGTCCTGTGATGATTTGCAGTATTTCAAATGTTCCTGGCTTTTGTGCAAAATTTTATGACTTTGGTTTCCAAGCGTTGTTGCATTCTTTACCTTCTCGATGAATACGACAAGTTTTATAAAAATCTCAAATAACTGAAGTTATCAATTTTCGCTTTACTATTTAATTTTTTCAATTTTAAGTGAACAAAGAAATAGTCGTTTTGGAAAATAAGATATAAGCTAAAATAAGATGTAAACAGTCCTACTTCAATGGCATACCGGTGGTTAAAAAATGAGAACGCATGATTGATTTTTTTATGTCTTCTATTTAGAAGTTTTTAATTGTTAAAATGTCTGCAACTTTTTGGCTGAATAGACGTGAGTGAATGATCACCGAGTTTCTATTGCGTTATTTGTCCTAATTGGCTCGTTTAATACTTTAATCATTGAAAGCTACCGGAAATCATCAAACAGCGCTAAGTTTTGTGCGTTTCTAATAGGAATAATTGTAATTGTCGCAGAGCAGTTATATTTGCATTCGCACTGCTATTCGCCGTCATTTCATGTTGCATCCTTATTTGAAAAAGTTTATACAATGCAAATCTGCTTGTTTTTATTTAAAATTTATTGCAAAAAAAGTTTTTCTACGACTATTTGATTTCCTAAGGTTTTTATGTGCCAGGTATTTTTAAACTTCAAAAATTTACTTCGAACGATTATTTGTGGCAAGACTTATTTAATGAAGAATAAACTTCAGTAACAGATCAAGTAAAATCTTAAAACTACAAAACAACAATCTTAAAAATATATTCTCCTAACATTACAGCTTTTTTATCATAATTTTTAAATGTTCCTGGCTTTCAATTATTTTAAATGCTCCTGGCTTTTGTGCAAAATTTTATGACTTTGGTTTCCAAGCGTTGTTGCATTCTGTACCTTCTCTGCGAATACAAGTTTTAAAAAATCTCAAATACCTGATGTTATCAATTTTCGCTTTACTATTTTCGAGACCTGAGCTGAGCAAATAATCACGAGTTTCTACTTCGTTATTTGTCCTAATTGGCTCGTTTAATACTTTAATCATTGAAAGTTACCGGAAATCATCAAACAGCGCGTTTCTGATAGGAATAATCGTAATTGTTGCAGAGCAGTTATATTTGCATTCGCACTGCTATTCGCCGACATTATCGCATCATTATTTGAAAAAGTTTATACAATGCAAATCGGCTTGTTTTTATCTAAAATTTATTGCAATAAAAAGTTTTTCTACGACTGTTTGATTTCCTAAGATTTTTATGTGCCAGGTATTTTTAAACTTCAAAAATTTACTTTGAACGATTATTTCTGGCAACACTTACTGTATTTAATGAAGAATAAACTTTAGTAACAGATCAAGTAAAATCTTAAAACTGCAAAACAATAATCTTAAAAATACATTTTCCTAACATTGACAAATCAGTGAAAAAATTTATGCATCTTTTAATTTAATCAATTACACTGATAAACAAGAAATAACTTTTTTTTCTGAACCAGAACAAGAGAGAAGAAGAATAAATATTTTTGTTTAACAGCTGGGCGCTGATTTTGAATCTGCATTAGTTTTTTGTACATCAGGTTGTAAAGATATGCGAGGATGCGGGCATTTTATACCTTATAAATGGCAATAGGGTTAGGGTTAGGATCTTATAATTTAATCAATTATCAAAACATAATCAATTGCGCCGAGAAAAACTTTTTTTTATTTGCTATTAAAACTGCCAAAAAAAAATTTTGTTTGTGATTTTTTTGTCAGTAAAGTAGCTTTTAAAAAGCAAACAAACCTAATCTGGTTGCTTCCAAAGTTCAGTACAAACCTGACTCGAAAACAAGAAATGAGTTGATATAATTCGTGAAAAGCTACTGCCTCCTTGTCTTCCACAAAACGGAATAGAACAAAACGGAATTTATTGTTTTGCCCGAAAAAACGAAACTAAACACCCATTGACATCAACACAATATTAATCAGGCCAGAAAGCATCAAATAATCCAAAGGTTTTCTAGTCGAGATGCTCCGTGCTTACTGTCAATTCAAAAGTTAAAAAACTAATGACTAAAAAATGATTTTGATTTTACGAATGGTTGAAGACGAAAAATGCCATAAAGAATAAAAATTGATCAATAGTTTATGTAAATTCTTAATAAGTGGAACTCATCAATACACAAAGAATAGACAAATGTTTGGACTGGCATACCAGAAAAACTATTGTGATACATTAGTATTATTTACAACTTGTCTATGTTTTTTAATTGTTTAGAAAATGTTTTTTTAATGTTTTTTTTAGTTATTTAGAAAATGTTTTTTTAAGTCTATGTTTTTTTAATTGTTTAGAAAATGCTTAAATGTGACGTGATGATTTAATTAAATCTGGTAATTTAGTCCAATATTTAATGCTTCTATATTGTAGTGATGTGATCAATTGCCCTTTGCTTTCTTTACAAAAATAATTCCTTTTGAAAGCATTCCTGGTGCTATAGTTGTGAATTGAATTGTGCTAAGAAAAATATTTTGAAGAAACATTTGGCAGCAGATCATATTTAAAACGAAACATAAATTTATTCGTTTCAATATATACAGCACATGCCATGTATTTTGAGTACGTTTGATAAAGCTAATAGATCTTTTACATGGATTTGCCTTTTTCCTACCATATTATGCATCTTTGTATTCGAATATAAATAATTTAAACAGGTTGAGAAACAGTTTTTGAGCAGCAACCGTAACAAATCATAGTATAAATTAGTATTGTGTTGGATAGATTAAGGCAACACTGCACAACCCACGCCTTTGGATAGCAATTTATGCGGTGGCCGTTGCACATGGGTCAGGCATTTAATTTATGGCAAATTTTACCCTAATACATTTCCTTCTATTTTGCAGTTAATAACGGTATATTACATGTATAGCGATGCTTCTTTCATTCGCTTTTAGTAACCTACAAATTAACAATGTTTACGTCATTATAGAATTTTGTTACTGGCTTATTGTGATAATACAGCTTAAGATGACTAATTTTGCAAGTTTTTTTACGAGTAAAAAAGATCAAAAGAGTCATTTATAGAATCTTTTGGAAATTGTGCTTGAATAAATTTGTCAAAAAACTGCAACATGTCTTTTCATTACTTTTTTTTGATCGGTATAAACGGTATCTACAAAACTTTTTATTTTATAATAGTTAATTTCATAAAATTTCCCTTAACTCAATGGCGGCCGTACGTTAAAACTACCTCTGTAATGCGGCCGGCAATAACATAAAATTAATGCGTCCCTGGATTAGGGTATTGCAAACTAGTTTTTTAGTAATGTTGAGTAATTTACTGTATCGAAAGCTTTAAATCAATAAGTATTCCACATGTTATTTTATTATTATCCAGGACATTTTAAAATTGATCATGTATATTGGTTACTGCAACCCACAGCGAATGCGTTTTTATTGCCAGATAACTTTAATACATGTATATTGCTGAAATAAGAAAAATTTTCCGAAATTAACTCCATGATAAAAAAATTTCAAACTTGAATAAAAAGCCTGTTCTTGCAAATAATTTTAATGTATAAATCAACCAAAATCTATTCAATAAAGAATTCCATTTCAAGCGTAAAGTATTTACCCCAATGATTTTTAACAATTTTAGTATTTAGGGCTTAAATCGATCATTGTTTTCAAAGTAGAAGATTTTAAATATTGAGTCAGGAAATTGCATTAAAAAATAGATAGAAATACTATTTGTAAGTTTCATCATACTCGATACGAGTATATGGCATCCTGAATAACATGCAAAAGATTTTTACGAAAAAGGTTTTCACAAAGAAAGACGATGATAAAAACAATAATTTGAAGGCCTGGTCCATATTTCGGATTAAGTCTAGTTTAGAAAAAATTGAAATAAACAACAAATTAAAAGTAAAAGAAGCCAGTTTGTGTAGTTTAATGATATATCTGAATAAACTGCAATCATGAACCAATCTAAGATAGTTTTGCGAAGGATAATATATAGCGTATTAATTAGTTGAAAATAATAGCCAAAAAAAGACCATGTTTCTCATTCAAATACATTTAGATTTAGACATTCCTTAAAGCGACAAAAATTATTTCGCCGAGACAGCAATCTTTAGGAACAGTAAAAAGCAAGCTCTAACGTTGAGTGATTTGTTGAGCATAGTTGAATCATTTGTAAGAAATCAAGAATTATCATTCTGTCACATTTACATGTACATTTCAGATTATGGGGTAGTTAATCACTTACTCAAATAGCTCATTTTTAGACCTGTAGAGCAAAGATTTATTTGTTATATTCTGGCTTTTTGTCATAGGTAAAGTTTTAAAGCCGTGGGAAGTAAAGGGAAAAATAAAGAGGCATAAAAGGATAATCTTCAATAGGGCTTGATCAATGATCGGTAAATTTCCAGAGCTGCTAACGTTGATAGAAGCTTTCTCTTGACTTTAGGAAAAATATTCTGACAGCAAATCCATCTTGGAGTGATTGATAACAAATATCTTGATTTCCTTGTTTTTTCATATCATTAAAACTAGAATAAAAATAACTAATATGGATTCATTATATATTCATACTGTATATATTTTCATGTACATTCATACACTTGAAATAGGTCGAAATTTTCAATTTTTTTCCATAGTGATCTCTGCTTATTATTTCGATAGTCTTGTAAAGTCAGTATTTGCAAAGAATTGTTAAATGTGATTAAGTCGGCATATTTATTAAAATTTGTCTAAGTATTCAATAATTTATTTTGACTGAAAATCTCTTCGGTACTTGATGGGCTAAATAATTTTTCGATCCTGGATTTTTTCAACTTGAATTAAAAAGAAACAAACAAAAAAGTATTCCGAATAATAACGTGCAGTGACATGGCATTAAGGATTAGATTTAATCTCACGAAATTTTTTAATTTGCTTTTAATTGCAACAATATTTACATTTACTTAAAAAATAAATTATCAAAATTTTAATACCCCAATAATCTGCGTTAAAAAATTATTTGAAAAAATGCATTATTAGAAGTGACTTTGGCTTGATTTCAAAACATTTACACAAATATTTTAATTTTTACTATAAGAAATGTTGTTTTTAGCTTCGATACGTTGTATTAAAACAATTAATAAAATGTTTTTTAAAGCTTTTGTTTTGTTATACGATTTTTGTGCAAGAACAAGGAAAATCAAATTCTGGAGCGATGTCTGCAGACAACTGCAACAAAGGGTTTCAAAGTAATCAGTTTGACTTTCAATTCAACTTAACCACTTCAAAAAATTTTTTTGAAATGATTGAAATTAATTCGCGCGGCATTTTTTTTGTGTTTGGGAATACCTGCCGTGTTCTTTTATGACTTATTTACAAGTTTTTTTTTAGATCCGCTTTCTCTCAAAAAGTGTGATAAAAAATGGATGATTTTGATTGTTTCGGTTGCCATAGCCTGTTTGCCATTTTCGGGCAACTTTCCTCTTTTTTCAGCTATTTTTCTTCTTATAAAGATATATCATATTTTGCCTATATTTAACTTTTTGGAAAAAAATCTGTTTTTGACCTACGATTTAAATTGAAGATTTTTTTGGATGTTTACTGAATTATTAAAGACAAATTTTGATTTGGCTGGCTCTGATTAAAAGTGCGAACCTTGCGTGGGTCCATCAGATGCCGAAGTGAAGATTGCTTCGAAAAAGTCAATCATCTCTGCATCTCCGACTTGGCTTTAGAAAAATAGGAAACATTTTAAAAATGAAGCAAGGAGATAAGGAAAGATAAGCAACCCCAACCTTTCCCAGGTGAAGATAAACAACAGTGGTTCAAATTAAAAATAGATATATAAGGTTAAAGTTAGGGTTGTTAATTGAACTATATAATTAACCTTAAGGTTCGTTTCCACTACGAGCGTGGAAAAAACCATTCTTTGTTTGTTTTATTGCTTTTTTTTTGCGCTCGCTTCAATTTTAACCGCTCGTTTCAATCCAAGATCAATAAAAGAGAGAAAGAATGCTCTTTTCCACGCTCGTAGTGGAAACGGGCCTTTAGTCTTGTGAGATATAAACATCTTTATTACATGGGATTATACCTGTAAATTAGGTAAACGTATTAAGTCCTGGTAAAGATAAGCAACCCCTAAAATGAAACGATTGCTTATCTCTATCAGCTTCCAATATTTGAGACTTTTACCAATACATTTTGCATCGAAAAAGAAGGCCGTAATGTGCATCTCGACACTACATCTCAAGCGCAACGCTTCACGATGTTTTTGTGAAAAGACATACAACGACTGGTCTCCATTATGACGTAACATGACGTATACGCTCGAAGTACCTTGGTTTGTTTATTGAATTTCAACAAGCGTCTACGCTGGGCGTAGCGGAGATTGTTAGTTCGAAGCCATAAAACTTATTTGTTTTTATTGTAAAATATTAGTTTTTTGCGAAGTAAAAATAAGAAACTTTACAAGTTCAGAAAAAAACAATTAAATTACCATTTACGTTTAGGAGACAAAATTGTATTCTGATTCTCTGAAATGTTTTCTCATAGAGATTGAATAAAATATCTTTTTCCCAGATTTATTTTTATTAAATTGGAATTGTACTCACACAAAACTAGCTATCTATGACCTATCGCATTAAATATGTTGGAAGTTACAAAATTATCGTGTTTAATTAAGATAAATTTAGTAATTTGACCTTGTTAGACCATCATTATCATTGCTGTAGGAAGGCAACCACAAAGTATCCGTTCATTTGTCATGGTCAGCATCAAGAGTTAAAAAAAACAAAACATTGGTAATCTGTTGCGGTAATTAATATACGCTAATTTTTTTAATTTTGTAATTTTGGTGGGGTCAGGAAACGGTCAACTATATATGTTTGATGTGTTTTGATCAAGCGTGCTTTCAAACTGACTACCAAAAAAAACTGTACTTTTTAAAAACCAGAAATGAAAAAAATTCACTTTAACCCACGGTTTTGTTGCTGTTTGTGTCGAAAGTTGACATTAACAAATATTTTTCGGTAGTTTCGCAATTTTGTGTCATAAATAGATAATTTTTTTATAAATAGTTTTGTACTATAGAGATTAGAGTTGAGATTAATGATGGATCAGCACAAGAAAAAAATAAATAATAAAAGATCTGTTTTCCTGGAACAAGCACTGACCTTTGAGGACAGAATCCTCGAGGTAGTAATTTTTGGATGAGAGTTCTAGAACTGAAATTAAGGTGTTCGTGGTATTTCGGCCGGTAACCAAATGAAAATGAGGTTATGAACTTTTTTTTGACAGTTAAGACTTGATCGTGAATTATCAACACCAAACATGATTTTTTTTGGTCAGACCACGATTTTTGTGGTAACCATTTTAAAAGATTGTTCGGCTAAACAAAAATCATGAACCAGCATTATGGATACATCCGGGCACTTTGTGTTTTCATTGTTTGGTTAGTCGAAGGTTTCGAGAAACGTGATGGTAAATAATGCGTGAAAAATAAGCTTACGTAACATAGATGCGTGCGATAACAAAAAATTCATGAAAGATAATACAGTACTTTTCATTTGTGAGCTTGGCACACTACTGACTATAATAAACGGGTGAAAAACACTTTCATGAAAAAAATAGCTTTGAATTGAACTATTTAAAGCAGTGTGCAAACATAAAAACTCAAATCACGCAAAAAATGAATTATGCAAATCAAATCACGCAAAAGAGCGTTATGCAACAAGATCACAACTTTTAACCTGTCAATTCTATCTCAGCTAAAGTAGGAAAAATTCTTTGAATTACTTGCTTTTGAAAAGAGCATGTTTAAGTTTTTATGTAAGCATGTAGTGAAGTTTTTTGAAATCTTTTGTTTAAAAAAGAAATAAATTATTAAATAATCATTTCAAACTTAAAAGAAATGTGTTGAAACCAAGGAACATTCAATTAAAGCATAGCCGTACCTGCCGGGGGGGAAGGGGGGCAATTGCCCTCCAAGTTTTTAAGATTTGGGCAAAATTAAAATTTTTCGGGCAGTGAGAAGAAAATATTTGGGCAAAACCATAATTTTTTCGGCAGCGATACGAAAAATGTGGGCAAAGTCAGGAAATTTAGGGAGGTGACGATGATTAACTGCAAAAAATAATGACCAAATTTAGGTGAAGACCTTTTTTTTTTTTAGAG
Organism: Diplosoma virens; assembly: GCA_963680785.1. NCBI lineage: Eukaryota > Metazoa > Chordata > Ascidiacea > Aplousobranchia > Didemnidae > Diplosoma > Diplosoma virens. The sequence goes on along the minus strand of OY796887.1, from coordinate 38,124,005 downwards.
AACACCTTGATTTTGGGACGAAAATTGAAAATTAGGAGACTGAATTCAAGTGAAGACCTTTTTTTTTGAGAGATCACCATGATTTTAGGACCAAATTGGTTTTTCGTCTGAGAATCACAGACAATTTTTTTGTCATATCCGTAATGTACCATAAAATCATGATTTGGGCAAACGTCACAAAATTTGGGCAAAACTTCATTGCCCCCACAAATTTTTTTGGGCTGGTACGGCTATGAATTAAAGTCAAGTCAAACGCTTATTTATGTGCATTTAGACTTCCTTTATACAATGCAGCGTATAAAGGCTCACAGTTTTTATCTCCGCAACATTGCACCGGGCCGGTACAGTCGCTCACGTGGTACAAGGGGTAATACAGACGAATCCGCTTAATTGCACAGCCAATTTGCCAAGCTTTTTTATGCAATTAACCGGAATATGTGTTTATCCAAAAGTAGTAAAAACACCCCCTTTTAATCAAAATTGTTGCTTAATCGTGACAGTATGTGTATCAATTCATGACGAGCATTTCAGAATGAACTCGGTATAGCATTACCAGGGAATTATACAAATTTCTATATTCCACAATATCTGTAAATCTCAGTGGCATTACGCTTGGTTTCTTCATTGCTTTAAAAAGCAAAGCAGACTAGTATCTTGTTGGTTACATAAGGTCTCGTTTAAACTACGAGCGCGGAATGTAGTTTGTTTATTTGTTTCATTGATTTCTTTACTTCGCTTAGCGCTCTCTTGGATATTTAGCGCGGAAAGATCAATAGAAGAAACAAAGATTCCACTATGAGTTTTAATAATCCGCGACAGGATTTCTTTGGGTGGGTTTCTTTGCCTCGTCGTCGTCGTCGTCATCGTTTGAAGGGCATCCACTCCAGGCCAGACACAAACAGAACTGGGGCCGAGGGTTTATCCTTTTACTACCCCAGACTGCTGCACTGCCTGGATCAGATGCTGGCAGTGATGTTATTAAGCCAGCATCGAGTTTCGTCATCCAAAACCGTCAGACCGCGTGCTCCATGTGGTGCCCGATGTATGGGGCACATTGTTAGTACATGGTCTGCGGTTTGCTCTGAGGCGCCACACTCGCAATTCGGTGAAGGAGCGAGACCCCATTTGTGCATGGACGAATGGAATCGACCAACACCAGTCCGCAGGCGGTTGAGCTTAACCCAAGCTGCTCGGGGTAAGCCCATCCCAACAGGCCTGACACTGGTCCCGGGCACAAAAACACGGAGCCTGGAAGCATTTTCACAGTACTCCGCGTTCCATTTGTGATTTGTCCATTCAGAGGCGCGGATGCCAAGTCTGGCAAGATTGTCCAAGAGATTCCGCGCAGCTGGCACAAACGGGCGTCTGGATCTTAGTCTCACTTGGCCAGTATCTGAGGACCCATTTAACAGACCATGCAAAATATGATCGGGGTCCAGAGATCCACGGTAAGCCAAGGAGAGTGTCGCTCCCAGTCGGCGAAGCTCAGCTGGCTGGATGCCTGAGAGTACAGGTAGGTGGTCCGTTGGAGTGGTACGCAGGCATCCAGTAACTATGCGCAAGGCGTCATTCAAGACACTGTCAATGAGGCGAGTGTGAGCACTGCGACACCAGACTGGTGCACAGTACTCAGCTGTTGAGTAGACTAGAGACAAGGTGGCTATGCGAAGTGTTTTAGCACCAGCACCCCATCCCGAGCCCACGAGTCGCCTCAACAGTGTGACGCGCGATGATAGTTTTTTGCGCAATGCCACTAAATGGTGACGAAACGTGAGCGATCTGTCCAGTTTTACCCCAAGGTATGTAGGGGTTGGACAGAACGGTAAAAGTCTACTATTGTTGTAGACCTTTAGCTCACGTTTGGCCTCTCGGTTGTTAAACGTTGTTTCTTTGCCTGTCAGGCCTTTTTTGCCAGCGACCTGTTGTGTATCCCACCACATTTTCCGCCGACACAATAGCGTCTACATATGACTCGGATTACACTTTTTTCTTTTTATTTTATTTTTTTTCTTTCATTTCATTTCTTTTTTTTTTATTTTTTGGTTTCTCTTAAAAGGTGCTGAAACCATGCACATTTGTTCTTAAAAATCTCTTCTTATATTGATTGCATGAGACAACGTTCACGTTTTGTTACCTCTTCCTTTTTCTGTTCTGCTTTCTACTACTTACAAATTTCCTATTTTACTATGTTTTTTATGGCGGAACTGAAATAAAAGATATTGATACTGATACTGAAGAGTTAATCGATTTTTTTGCTTTACGTCGCGGTTGCCTAGATTTGAAGCGCGGAAAGATCAATAAAAGAAACAAAGAATGCTCCATTCCACGCTCGTAGTGGAAACCATTCCTTAAGATCTGCAATTCCTCGCACGAAGTTGTTTAGGCCCGTTTCCACTACGAGCGTGGAAAAGAGCATTCTTTGTTTCTTTTATTGATTTTCGATTGAAGCGAGCGCAAAAAAAATCAATAAAACAAAAAAGAATGCTCTTTTTCACGCTTGTAGTGGAAATGGGCCTTTACGCTTTGTTTCTTTTATTTTCACGATCCGAGCGGGTGACGTAAAACGAAGAAAAAAGGCGAGCGCACGTGTTGTTTTCAATCTGTTAGAAACGTTGAAGCCTCTTTTTTAATCAGATGATGACAAAAGTTTTAAAAACGCGCCGTAGCGCTTGGGCAACTTTGATCTGATGTTGTTTTGTATCGACTACTATCTACTCATAAATATACCGCAAGAGCATTGTGCGTCTGTGCTCACAATGCGTTTTCAATCGCAGTTACTTTCATTAATTTGCAGAAATGTTCGGTTAATCGAAAAAATATGATTAAATTTTTATTCAATTAACCGGGTTATGAAATAAACTGATATGAAATTAACCGAAGTGTTTTCTTATGACAGATTTTGGTTTGGAATTTCTGATCATTATGCGATTATCCGGTATGCAAATATCAGGATTCGTCTGTAATAATTGCGACAAAGTTGGCTGGTCAAGAAATCCAACTCCAACAGACTTTCAGGAAACAGTAATGATAAAATTTGCTTTATCAACCAGCCCCCACAAAATACAAATAATAAAAAAGGATATAAAAATGTTTTTTTTCATTTTAAAACCCAGCCATAAACTTAAGGAGATCATCGGCAGAGTTTGTTGTTCCAAAAGCTACGATATAAAACATAGCGTCAAAACTGAAAGTACCTTTAAATTAAATATTTATAAATTTCATTCTAATACTTTTCGTTCATAAACCTTTGCTTAACTAAGGAAGTGTAAATGAAATTCATGTGTCAGATTTATGAAAATAAGAAAATATTCCTCGCGTTAACAAAACTATTAATAAATGAATTTTGAAGCTTTTTTTGTTAAAAAATTCAGTGGATCAATTAAGCTTTTTGGATGAAGATTTTACTTGCTCGTGAGACGAACCTCAATTCAAATTCTTCATTTTGGCACACGAGAATTAGTCTACAACTTGTTAAAAATTAATTTTATTTATTTAATTTAAAATTGATTTCGACTGCCACAAATTATCTTCAGTTAAATCTTATTTAAATAGAATAAATTCAAATATAAATTTTATTTAAATACGATTTAACTGAAGATGATTTGTATAAATCTTATTAAAATATGAATTTATATGTGGCAGCCTGTGAGTGTGGCGCAAAGGAGCAGACAGCTGAGCACGAAATAATAATTTGCCCCATCTATCACCATACAAATACAGCCCGTCCTCTCTCAGATGTCGACAAGAGCCTGGGGACCTGGCTGATGGAAACATGTCCGGCCATTTAGTGGACCGTCCAGCTCCCGTCCATATTCCCCAAACAAAAAGGAAGATGAAATATAAATTTTATTTGAATAAGATTTACATGTAACTGAAGCTGACTTATATATAGTTGAAATCGATTTTAAATTAAATTAATAAAAAGAATTTTTAACAAGTTGAGGACTGATCCTCGTGCGCCAAAATAACGAATTTGAATGGATTTTTGATTTTTTTGGTTTTTACACTTATCGTTATTTCAATTTAGATTTAAGAATATTTGTAAAAGAACTGAAGAAGTCGAAAGCGTTTAAAAATAATCTGGTTTAATAAACTCGCAACAATATGTGGTTAAAAAAACTTATTTTTTGCGAAATTATGATTAAAAATCAAAGCAAGAATGCGTGAGCGAAATAAAACGAAAAATGATTCAAATAAATAATAATGTTTATGACGTCACTCGAAAAAAATGGTTTTTCATTCGATCGCATAACGATTTTAATGACACATGTTTGTCTTTATTACTCAAATGGATAAAAGCAGTTTTATAAATCTGTAGGTTAAAGTTATGCAGCCTTCTTTTTTTCAAAAAAATATTAGAAATTAGGAGCCAGGAACTCTTGCGTAAACACAGCTCTTACTTTATATTCACATTAGAACTCTAACATTTAGAACTCTAACATTAGAACCTGCGCTGGCTTAAACATCACAAAAATTCAAAAGATAGTTACGGGTGAATAGTTACTTCCTTTAAAGTTTCTTTAAAACCATTCTAGTTTCTTGAATCGGTTGAAGAAGCTTTGTGCTCGCGTTTTATGCAAAACACAAGATGATTTTGTCGACAACAAACTGTTAGGATATCAAGCTCATCTTTAGGCTTTATACCCCACGTTCTGGAACACATAGACAAAGGTGGAAAACCTTTTTATTATTAAAGGCCGCATTAGATTAGGCAGTAACAAAAGAGTCGCTTAAGTTCAATTACTCAATAGAAAAGCGTGATCACCTTGAATCTGTCCCGACTTTCTTGATTTTCGTCTCTAAAATGCACTTATCTCCAAAATTAAAAAAAGTTTTCTTTTATCAATAGTAGTCATTGAAAAGTAATTCTATAATTTTTATAATTGTCACGAAGGTTGCAAGTTTCCCCACCTATTATAGAACAAGTGAAAAGTTATGCAGATTTGCAGATTTCTTCTTACCGTAGGCCTTTTATCCTACTCCACCTTGCGATTTCTTGCATAAACATAACTACAAAAAGTAAGATGAAAATTGCATTGCATTTAAATAAAAAAAATAACTTTTATAAGGAAAATAATCCAAAACTGTCGATAACTAAATCAGGTCCAAACTGGCAATTAATGGTAGATCCTTTGTAGGATACATAATACTAATTCTACTCGAATGAAAAAAAGTTGTAATAAACCAAAGCTTGTAAAGTTGAGTAGTAAACTGATTTAGCTGAGGTTTTTTTCATCAGAAATGATTATTTTAAATAACTTTTTTGTTGGACTATAGTGTGATAAAAGAAACTTGTAAAATAAAAGTTTTTTCAGAATAATCAAACTAAATTATACTGTATTTCAACCAAACGAATTTACGGTAAATGAAAAACATTTAAAAAAGAACGAAAACAAGAAAATAAATTTCTATAATTTTAAATATTCTTCCAAATTTGAAGAATAAAAGAGCTTTCAATCTTAATACTCACAAAGAACAACAATGAACCTGACCGCTTTATGTGTTGGAAGCTCTGTGCCACACTTCATTTTGTAGTCCCATTATAGATTTATTTTAAACTAAAAAATGTTACCATTTATATTTTGAAACTCATAAGAAACCTATTAAACAATAGTAAAGCTTAAATTTTGTTTGTTACAATTTAAAGTCTTTAAATAGGGGATAATAGTTTTTAATCAAGGTAAAAAATGATTAGCTTTTCACATTAAAGCTTGCAGTTTACTGACAAGAAAAATGGAAACGAAATTTTTGTTTGGCAGTTTTAATAGAAAATAAAAAAATTTTTCTGGGCAAAATCGATTACGTTTTGATAATTGATTAAATTACAAGATGCTAAAAATTGATTAAATTACAAGATTTTAACCCGAACCCTATTGCCATTTATAGGATATAAAATGCCCGTATCCTCCATATCTCTAAAATCTGATGTACTATATATCTGTTGTACTATATATACTACTGATGTACTACACGTATATCTGATGTGCTAATAAGAATCTGACGTAATGGCAGATACGGAATCAGCGCCCCGCTGTTACACGAAAACAACTGCTCTTATTCTCGTTTAGAAAAAAAATCTTTTTTTTTGTTTATCAGTGTAATCAATTAAATTACAAGATGTGTAAATTTTCTCACTGATTTATTAAAAGAGGCTTAAAACTAAAATTTGCACTAAATATTATGTTTGTATTTTGTTGAGCAATTATCATACCAAACATTTACAATTAAAATTTGCACAATTCTGTGAGCAATGCATGTTCATCTTTTCTATATATTGTACTTTCGCAAAGATTTTGAAATGAACCATGTAATTCATTATTAAAGGATGTTGCAGTTAAGTAAAAACTTTTATAAAGCATGATCAAAATTCTAAAAATTATGATAAAAAAGCTGTAATGTTAGGAGAATATATTTTTAAGATTGTTGTTTTGTAGTTTTAAGATTTTACTTGATCTGTTACTAAAGTTTATTCTTCATTAAATACAGTAAATCTTGCCAGAAATAATCGTTCGAAGTAAATTTTTGAAGTTTAAAAATACCTGGCACATAAAAACCTTAGGAAATCAAACAGTCGTAGAAAAACTTTTTATTGCAATAAATTTTAAATAAAAACAAGCAGATTTGCATTGTATAAACTTTTTCAAATAATGATGCAACATGAAATGACGGCGAATAGCAGTGCGAATGCAAATATAACTGCTCTGCGACAATTACAATTATTCCTATTAGAAACGCACAAAACTTAGCGCTGTTTGATGATTTCCGGTAGCTTTCAATGATTAAAGTATTAAACGAGCCAATTAGGACAAATAACGCAATAGAAACTCGGTGATCATTCACTCACGTCTATTCAGCCAAAAAGTTGCAGACATTTTAACAATTAAAAACTTCTAAATAGAAGACATAAAAAAATCAATCATGTTTTCTCATTTTTTAACCACCGGTATGCCATTGAAGTAGGACTGTTTACATCTTATTTTAGTTTATATCTTATTTTCCAAAACGACTATTTCTTTGTTCACTTAAAATTGAAAAAATTAAATAGTACAATAGAACATTACAATAGAACATCCGTTCGTTCCTTCATACTTTGACAAACCAAACTAATTAAACTCATCAATGCTGAGTTGAACCAAAATGTTGTAAAACCCACAATTTTATAATCACGTCTACACTCTGAAAAATAGTTCTTGGGAAAATTTAAAATGGTTTATTCTCTCCTATTTCATATTATTATGAAAACTCAGCTATTCAATAGTTATCTAAACGACGCAGTTTCGATGGAGAAAAGCAACCGTGATTTCTGGCAGGGAACCGCAGACTGTTCAACCATGACGGAAATAGCTTTGATTACGACCTATGAACGCATGAGTGGACTTGTTCATCTCTGGCACCAACAAACTTTTTTTTTTTTTCAAAGCAATAATGCAGAATCAAAACTGGCCATTTTTGATTTACATTCGTTGCTTCCTAGCAGAGTAAAAGTCAAGACGATATTTTGAAGGAAAGGCTATAGATTGACGAATAGGATCTTGAAATTTTTTATAATTTTCTTGAAATTCAACAAAGAAATCATTCGCAAGCATAACTTTTCATACAAACCTATTCTAACCACAAAAATTAGTTTATTTGAAAACGTAATGTATCTTCCAGTTGTTGTTGTTGTTTATAGAAGAAAATAGATTAATTATACTTTATTAGTATTTAGAAAAAGGTGATTTACGTGGAAGTAAAGGCTATTTGAATAATAGTTTGCAAAGGAAGCCCTATAAAAGCAATTACTTAAAAGATATAGGACAGAAGTAGTGAATATGGCATCCGGCAAAATTTTTCTGGAATGGCTGTTTACTCTGAATGTTACATTCCAATTCAGTGGTTTTCAATCTGAGGATCGCGACCCCCTTCTGGGTCGTTTTGCCTTTTCTGTGAGTTGCGAGAGCTTTTCACAAACTGGGTATAGCCTAAAATAATTAGGAAAAATAGCATTCATAGCCATCGTTTTAGAATTAACTTAAATTTATTTATTGATTAATGATTTGTGGCCATAAGAATAGAACCAAAAGAATTTTTTTTTTGTTTTGAGAACGATTATAAACATTACAATTGAATACAAATAGTTTATTACGTCAACGTACAAAAGAGAATAGGAAAATTGTTGAGTACGCACAGGCGAAAACGAGCAATGAAAAAATTATAGCAGGAGATAGTTTCTTTGAAGCCTGGCGACCTGAACTGGTTCGGGTAACTCCGTCATTCCGCGGGCGTGACTGGGTTGACCAAGATATAGAAATTTGCGAGTGGGTAGAGGTGGAGATCAAGCTATGTAGCTAAACGTCAGCAGGTGGATATGGATAGAACAAATTATCTTTGAAAAAAGAAGTAAAAGGTACCATATTTTGCAAGTTTTCAATCTTGAATCCTGCAACATATTTTTAAAAAATTGATTTCTTATGGTTTTGTACGTTTGACGGCGTTGCACAAAAATGAAAAAGTTATGAATCCACACGGGCGGCTTAGGCAGTCGGTTATGTTTGCCATCAGCACTTCCCCTTTACCTATACTAATGGAATCTAGCCGTACTTTAATTTTGTAGGAGCGTCTTGTTGACGAATAACGCGATTACAGACTTTGCTAGCAGCTTTAACCGTGATAATCATAGGCGTACCAATCGAAAAAATGTTGGCAACGCAGTTTTGTCCAAACTTTATGACGTTTGCCCGAATCATGATCTTCTAGTACTTGCAGAAATGAGAAAAAATTTTGTCCCAAATTTAGGGTGAAGACCAAAAAAATCTTTACTTTGAGTTCTGTTTCAGATCAATTTTTGTCAGAAAAAAGCAGTGATCTTTAAAAAAAGTCTTCGGTTTAAATCTGTCTCAGATTTTTCAATTTTCGTCAAAAAAACAAGCGATCTTTTTAAAAAAATGTCTTTAACTTAAATCTTAATCGTGTTTCTGAATTTGGAAATTTTGTCCTGCAAAAGTAGTTCTAATTTTCTTGTTATTGCCCAAAAATTTCTGATTTTGCCCAAATATTTCCTGTCGCTGCCCGAAAAATTCTGATTTTGGTTAAATTTTTGAGACTCTAGGAAGCAATTTCCCATCCTCTCCTCCCGGGGCTATGGAGGTAATGCTATTGCTCTTCAAAATGATTGAACTACAAAGAGGCCTTCAAAGGAAAACTGCAGTTTGAGTAGCTATTGCTCTTATACCAGAACGGAAAGCGCAGTCATTCAACTTCTGATGCCTTTTCGTCAACTGGCTGTCTTCTCTATATCTGGGCTCTAGGAGACTGGCTTCCCTGTATTGCTGGGAAAAAATAAGGCCAAAAATGAAAGAATAATAGAGCTAGATCTATAGTGTGCTCTGGCAACAACTGCAGCACGCAGAGAAAAACGTTTTGCCAAGATCCGATTATCTTACTGATGTTGTTTTATAGATACTGCATTTAATTAATAAGTTTTTATTCAACTAACTGATTGTTTTTGATCATATTTTTGTTAATGAGCGTTCGCGAATGCATCAAATTGTTTGCTAATGGCCAACTAAAAAGTTTTAAAGAAAAAGATCATCATGTTACATTGGGTTGCCAAAGTTGGTCTTGGTATAAAAAAAGTTAAAAACCACTCTTCTAAAAAAGCAATTTTTACAAACATATAGTAAGAATGGTCAAGTCAATCAACAAGCATGTGCCGACAGACCTGTTTCGTCCTTATTAGGACTCGTCAGGACACTACAGCTTATTGTTGACCCCAGCTGAAAAAGTTGAAAACTTAAACAGCTGGCACAACTTTCTGTTTGTGGTTTTTACACCTCAAACATCCAGTTGTGGACCTGAACGCTGTGTAGGTAGTACAATGAAAACAATGTTCCACCAGCGCAACTGCAAAAGACACCGCTAAACCCCAAGGGCATACTGGCGGCGGTTCCGATATGCTAACCACATCGAGTTAGCTAACACGGATACGGGTTGAGACAAGCAAAACCCTGCAGTTCCCATTACAAACATATAGTAAGAATGGTCAAGTCAATCAACAAGCATGTGCCGACAGACCTGTTTCGTCCTTATTAGGACTTGTCAGGACACTACAGCTTGTTGTTGACCCCAGCTGAAAAAGTTGAAAACTTAAACAGCTGGCACAACTTTCTGTTTGTGGTTTTTTTCGCCGCCAGTATGCCCTTGCGGCTTAGCGGTGTCTTTTGCAGTTGCGCTGGTGGAACATTGTTTTCAAAGCAATTTTTGTTGTTAATTATAAACAAAACAAAATTAAAAATGATTGCACGCTACACATTATTCAGAATAATATTCATATAATTATTTATTTATGGTATCAAATTTTTTCTGGTCTGTACTTATCATTATAATTATACTAAGAATGCTAAATTTAATTATAATTACGTGATTATTTACAATATTTTTTAATTATTTTTGATATTGCTTTTTCTTTAAACAAATAACCGACGTGTAACCAATCTATTATAAGCGATTTGATTTACAATAGTGCGTGATTTTTTGTCGTGGAAAATTTTGGTAAAAATTTATTGAATGCCAAAATCAGCTTTTCCCCAAATGAAATTTTGCTAATTGAAGAGGTTTAAGGAAATTTTTACTGTGACTTAAGGATTTAAATAAAATGATATTTCAATCTGAAAAAATATTTTATTACGTCTATAGGTTATTTTTTTCTGTTTTTTTATATAAGGAAAGGTGGTGAATCGGGCAAAGGGAGAAATATTTTAAAAAGGTGGGAAAGAACTGGTTAGACAAAATAGTGTTTTTTTAACAAACGTGAAAATTTTAACAAAATCAATCAATTGATGAAATGATTAACAGCTTTCAAAAGTAGTGTTTTTTTGATTTTGGCATGAAGTAAAAGATTTTTCTTCAGAAAACTTTTCATCTGACATTTTTTAGGGGAAATTGTCAGAATAAAGCAGAAACGAAACCGAACTGGATTATAAAGAGGAAAGCAGAGATCTTATTGGCTGAAAAAGTTAGCCAATGAGAAAAAAGATTAAGAACTTTTTAAAGAGTAGACGAATTTTTTTTATTTACACAGAAAAGGAATTAAGAAATTTAATGAAAGTCGCTATTCAACAATTTTTTTGATTTTTGCTGAAATTTAATGGGATTAAACTGTAACTACAAGGTCGCAGCAAGAATTATCTTTAATTAAAATCTAAGCATTCAAAGCAAAACTGGTCAACTTTTATTGTCGTGATGCTATTTTAAAGGCATTTCAGAAATTAAAAAGTTTCAGCATTCAAATCTAAAATCAACAAGAACAACATCAATTAATAAAATTGTTGAGTAAATGCAGAAGTGAAAACCAGGGTTGCGTAGTCTGGTTTTCACTCCGGGTTGCGGATTATGATGTGGCTTTACATTTAAATTTGTATGTATCTAAACAGTTAACTTCATTATTTACTTTTATCTTCGTTCATACTGTGTACTGGCCTCTGGGCTAAGAATGAACTCCACCCATCAGAATGCTTCACTCACGGAAACTAACCTGAATCAAGGTAAGCATTAAGTTATTACGTTTAATTTATTTTTAAGTAAACCTTAAATTTATTTCATTCATTTAAAATGTACAACAAGGATTGCTTTTTCTAAGAACCTTGTTCCTTGTTTGCAAAGCTTCAGTGCAAAAACTTTGACTGACCAATTAAATTTTCTATTTTTCTTTTTATTATTATTATCATGGCAATAAGCTGCTTTTTGTATTTAGTGGAATTACCATCATAAATCTGCAGCGTGACCCTATTTAAAAACTTGCCTTGAGGTGCCTTTGGCCCAGATGGTAGGTGCTTTCTCGCAGCCTGGACCGTGAGTAAGTCTGTTCATTGGTGTTAAAGATGACAGACCGAAACCAAACCTACCAAAACGGAAGGGTATTTACCCATACCGATGTTCAGTGTGGGTTTGCTAATCGGCAAACGCACTTTTCAGGACGGGGCAACGCCAGGATAAAACTGCCCTTTTCAGGGCACATTGCCAACAAGTTCCGAAGACCCACTATTCTTCAGCTGAACATTGAAGGCCTCACGGCAAGCAAGATGAACGTTTTTCATCACCTCGCTATGCAGTCTGAGGCACTCGTCTTCCTACTGCAGGAGACCTACTGCACTGATGCAGAGAAGTTGGTACTTCCAAACTACCAACTAGCTGGATCTTCTTTAAGCAGGAAGCATGGCCTTGCCACGTTTGTCCATGAGCGACTGAGATACACGCTTTTAGACCAATCTCCACTGACATCGGAGATCGAGTGGCTGTGTGTGGACGTTGATGGCTATAAAATAATCAACGTCTACAAACCACCACCAACGTGATTGCGAACCCTGGATCTCCCAGTGTTTCCTCACTCCTGTCTTTACGCTGGCCATTTTAACTGTCGTCATGCTGACTGGGGTTAGAATGACAACAGTCCGGACAGTGAGTGCTTGGCTGGCTGGGCAAGTATTAATTGTTTTGCCCTCCTATATAACGCCAAAGACGCTGCCAGTTTTTATTCCGGCCGCTGGAACACTGGCACCAATCCAGACCTAGTTTTCGCTAGCGTAGGTCCAAACAGTCGCTTACCGGATAGACGTGTCCTTGAAAAGTTACCCAGGTCACAACAACGACATCGTCGTCGTTTCATCGTCATCGTTTGAAGAGTATCCACTCTAGGTCAAACACAAACAGGACTGGGGCCGAGGGTTTATTCTTTTACTACCCCAGACTGCTGCACTGCCTGAATCAGATGCTGGCAGTGGTGTTATTAAGCCAGCATCGAGTTTCGTCATCCAAAACCGTTAGACCTCGTGCTCCATGTGATGCCCGATGTACTGTATGGGGCATGCTGTTAGTACATGGTCTGCGGTTTGCTCAGAGGCGCCACACTCGCAATTCGGTGAAGGAGCGAGACCCCATTTGTGCATGGACGAATGGAATCGTCCAACACCAGTCCGCAGGCGGTTGAGCTTAACCCAAGCTGCTCGGGGTAAGCCCATCCCAACAGGCCTGGAACCGATTCCGGGCACAAAAGCACGAAGCCTGGAAGCATTTTCACAATACTCCGTTTTCCATTTGTGATTTGTCCATTCAGAAGCGCGGATGCCAAGTCTGGCAAGGTTGTCCAAAAGATTCCGCGCAGCTGGCACAAACGGGCGTCTGGATCTTAATCTCACTTGGCGAGTATCTGAGGACCCACTTAAGAGACCATACAAGATATGATCGGGGTCCAAAGATTTACGGTAAGCCAAGGAGAGTGTCGCTCCCATTCGGCAAAGCTCAGCTGGCTGGATGCCTGAGAGTACAGGTAGGTGGTCCGTTGGAGTGGTACGCAGGCATCCAGTAACTATGCGCAAGGCATCATTCAAGACACTGTCGATGAGGCGAGTGTGAGCACTGCGACACCAGACTGGCGCACAGTACTCAGCTGTTGAGTAGACTAGAGATAAGGTGGCTATGCGAAGTGTTTTAGCACCAGCACCCCATCCCGAGTCCACGAGTCGCCTCAACAACATTGACCTTCGCTTATTACATCACCAAGGTTTGCTATGGCAGTGCCAAGCATGCCTGTTAAGCGATGAAACTTCCGCCAGGCCAAATGGAGTCACTGCATTGCTTTGACGAATAAATTCGCAAAGACTTTGTTGCCGCCTGATTCACTTGATGTGGATGCGGCTTACCAGAACTTCTGTAACATCATTAGGAAAGCAATCAAAAAGACTATCGCACGCGGGTATCGAAATAACTATATTCCGTGTTGGGATGCAGAGTGTGAATCCCTCTGTAAAGCCTTCCTGCAGTCTCCTTAGGGAGATGACTCAAGTTTGGCTGCTACAGCTTTGCTTGCCAAGCTTGACAGAAAGCGGAGGGATCGATGGTCCGAGGCAGTTCGGAGTATTGACTTCTCACACTCTAGTCGAAAAGCATGGAGTATTTTGAACAACTTTGCTGGTAGGTCACGACACTCTCCTTGTCACTGTCCCGTTTCAGCCGATGCTATTGCATCTCAGCTGGTTAGAAATGGGAAATACAAGGCTGTTGATCGCAAGTCATCTCGACTTGTCTCTCAAGAAGTGTCTGACCTTTGGAGGGCCACAACACCAGACTCAGTAAATATCTCTGACAATATTTCACAGAGAGAATTTACTGCTGCCCTCCAACATTTAAAACCAGGTAAAGCTCCGGGTCTTGATTCCATCTGCTCAGAGCTTATACTTCATGCCGGAGCTGCTTTGAAGTCCTGGTTACGTGATTTTCTTTCTTCCTTTTTGCGCCGACTCAAAATTTCCAAGATCTGGAGAAGAGCGCTTGTGGTAGCGATCCAAAAACCAACAAAGCCCGTGGAGGACCCAAAGAGTTATCGATCGATATCTCTGGTCTGCATCCCCTACAAGATCCTCGAGAGGCTTATCTACGCCCGCGTTGAACCATTAATCGATCCACTGCTCCCTAAAGAGCAGGCTGGGTTCCGACGCGGAAAGTCAACCGTAGATCAAGTTGTTCTGCTAACCCAGAACATTGAGGATTCTTTTGAGGCTAAAAAGAAGGCCGGTGCCGTATTTATCGATCTGACAGCTGCTTATGACACTGTCTGGCACCGTGGCCTTACCTGCAAGCTTCTGAGACTACTTCCGGATAAGCACATGGTCAGAATGATTATGGAGCTTGTCCGAAACCGAAGTTTCACCCTTACCACCGGTGACAACAACAAAGCAGGCTACGCCGTCTTGAAAACGGCGTTTTTCAGGGATCCGGCTTGGCTCCCCTCCTATTTAACATCTATACGTACGATCATCCTTCCATGATTTCCAGGAAGTTTGCTTATGCTGATGATTTAGCGTTGTTGTACTCTTCTGGAAACTGGAAGGATTTGGAGGGGATATTAAGCCAAGACATGTCTACATTTTCAACGTATCTCCAGACTTGGAGTTTGAAGCTCAGTCACACTAAGACGGTGACGGCAGCCTTTCACTTAAATAACCGAGAGGCAAAACGTGAGCTAAAGGTCTACAACAACGGTAGACTTTTACCGTTCTTTTCAACCCCTACTTATCTTGGGGTAAAACTGGACAGATCGCTCACGTTTCGTCACCATTTAGTGGCATTACGCAAAAAACTATCCTCGCGCGTCACACTGTTGAGGCGACTCGTGGACTCGGGATGGGGTGCTGGTGCTAAAACACTTCGCATAGCCACCTTATCTCTAGTCTACTCAACAGCTGAGTACTGTGCGCCAGTCTGGTGTCGCAGTGCTCACACTCGCCTCATCGACAGTGTCTTGAATGATGCCTTGCGCATAGTTACTGGATGCCTGCGTACCACTCCAACGGACCACCTACCTGTACTCTCAGGCATCCAGCCAGCTGAGCTTTGCCGAATGGGAGCGACACTCTCCTTGGCTTACCGTGGATCTCTGGACCCCGATCATATCTTGTATGGTCTCTTAAGTGGGTCCTCAGATACTGGCCAAGTGAGATTAAGATCCAGACGCCCGTTTGTGCCAGCTGCGTGGAATCTTTTGGACAATCTTGCCAGACTTGGCATCCGCGCTTCTGAATGGACAAATCACAAATGGAAAACGGAGTATTGTGAAATGCTTCCAGGCTTCGTGCTTTTGTGCCCGGGACCGGTGCCGGGGCCTCTATTTCTGGTAACATAAGTTATTCCTCGGTGATTCACTTATGCTAAAAAATATAAGCAAGCATGATCGAGATTAAATAGTTTTTTCTGTATATCATATAACTAAATCTTATTGAGGTTAAAATTAAAGTGTGAAAATAAAACCGAAAAAATTTTTTTGTTGAAATGAGGACAAAAAGGAAAACTATTTTTCTACGTGTAAAAGCAAAGATAAGACGCAGAGTAATGGTTTATTCTGTCTATGGTCTGCATATAACTAAAGACGCAATGTCACCAACTGATTCAGTTTGTTTCGTGCTCAGCTGCCGATGTGAGACCAGAAAGACAAGAGTTCATTTCTTAGGTAGATTGTATGATTTCTTGTATGAGCAAAGATAAGAACAAAGCTATACAGCGATGTAACGACGTGATTCAGGCATTAAAACTTCTTGTTTAGTAAAATTTTTAACGCTTTTTTGTTTTTTTACATTAAAAGCCTTTCAGAATATCAAAGCATTTATCGTGCGGGTAAGTAATTAGTTACCCGGCTTTTGCTAAAATAGTCGCACAATCTTTTTAATTTTTCCTAAAAAAATTCTTAATTTTTTTAAGATATTCGTTTCATGAAGTGAAATAAAACGTGAATCATTATTTTTTCTAACGGCTAATGCACTTGAAAATTTATTTATTTTATCTTTATATTTATCCTCCTGACCCGCAGGAAAGCGACGGAAGCGCTAATACATAGGGTAGGCAATTACCCCGACCTGCTTCCGGAGATGCCAAGATATTGCTGTTCGCTTGTAATTTAATAGAGATATGACCTAATTTAGAACTGCTTGCCAAGACCACCAAGCAGGGGAAAAGTGCCACAAAGTATCTTTCCCAACGACACAACAGAATGGTGCGAGTTGGTTTTGAACCAAGACCATGTCGATCATGAGCACGGCGCCTTAAGCACTCGACCACGCTGCCGACAAGTAATAAAGTGAAATGTAGGCTGTTACGGTCTGCCTCTAAGCCTTTAGTCAAAGTATCGATGTCAGTCAAAAAGTCAACATATAGTCAATAGTCAAAAGTCAAACAGTGCCAAAAGAAAAATATAAAAAAATTTACCACATCCTGCTTAACATTTTAATGATAGCAGGTCTGTGAAATTTTGTGCGTTTTTATTAATGCATTCTGTTTTTACCTAAATTAGCATCATATCTTCTTTTTTTCCTGACAGCATCTTATACAGTAAAAGTTGATCACTATGGCATAAGAGGCCCTGCTCATTCACTAATCGAAAATTATATCTATAGAAGACAACAATTCGTAACTATAAACAATTCATCCTCCTCATATAAAGAATTCATGTGGCGAGACAACGTTCTAATTGTTAATCCGGGAAGATATTAGACTTGATCACCCGGCCGGGCAGTTAAACCTGATCCAAGCTATTAATACTGGCGTTCCCCAAGGCTCAATTCTTGGACCACATCTTTTCTTAATCTATATCAATGATCTTCCCAATGCTCTTCATACCAACCCCCGTCTATTCGCTGATGATAATTGCTTGTTTTTAAATCATTCTTCCCTTACATCTCTGGAAAACATCTGTGCAATGGAAGTGTCTTTGCTGAAAGACTGGTGTAATGCAAAAAAAATTCAAATTAATTCACAAAAGTCGTTTATACTATCAATATCTCCCAATCTTAACGTACCTAGTTTAAATCTAAATCTTCCTTACGGAAACTCCAAAATAAATTCTAGCCAAATATGCAAATACCTCGGAGTGTTATTAGATGACAAATTAAATTTTAAACCTTACATTCTCAAACTTAAAACCAAGTTAGCTAAGGCAGTTGGTATCCTTAGCAAATTGCGACATATTCTTTCTTTATCTGCTCTTAGACTTCTTTATTTCTCTTTGATACACCCTTATCTATTGTATGCTCTACCAATCTGGGGAAGTACGTTTCCATCCTACTTTAAAAAACTTCAATGTCTTCAAAATAAATCCATTCGTATAATTTTCAACATTTCACCAAAAACATCCGTTTTGCCATATTATTACAAACTAAAGATCTTAAAATTAGCAGACTTGTATATTTATAAAATTGCTAAAATTATGCACCAGCACTCCCGAAAAGCACTGCCGATTATCTTTCTTCCTTCTTTACTACAACCCGCCAAATTCACAACCGCCCTACCAGATCTCACTGTAATAATACCATATATCTTCCTAAATTCCCTACGTCCCGTTGCCAGAGACCAATAAAATTTCAAGAAACAAAAATTTGGAACTCTATCCCTATTGAACTACAAAATCAATTATTTTACAAATTTAAGTTTAATTTTAAATCATTTTTATTACAATTATACTGTTGACAACCTACTAACGTACAATCCTTGCAACTAATTGCTGTGCACTACTAGCCCATTTGTTTTTGTTTTTTTCGGTGACCGCTTGACTTGATGACCTTAACCGGTTCCTTCGCAGTCTCCGTCAAGATTACCATTTTTTATTATTATTTATTTTATTTATTTATATTTTATAAAAGTGTTTCAAATTATCGCACATTGTTCTTTTGTCAAATAAGTATATTAACTGTGTTTCTTTTTGCGTTTTGTTTCCACGTCGTCATCGTCGTCATCGTTTGAAGAGTATCCACTCTAGGTCAGACACAAACAGGACTGGGGCCGAGGGTTTATTCTTTTACTACCCCAGACTGCTGCACTGCCTGAATCAGATGCTGGCAGTGGTGTTATTAAGCCAGCATCGAGTTTCGTCATCCAAAACCGTTAGACCTCGTGCTCCATGTGATGCCCGATGTACTGTATGGGGCATGCTGTTAGTACATGGTCTGCGGTTTGCTCAGAGGCGCCACACTCGCAATTCGGTGAAGGAGCGAGACCCCATTTGTGCATGGACGAATAGAATCGTCCAACACCAGTCCGCAGGCGGTTGAGCTTAACCCAAGCTGCTCGGGGTAAGCCCATCCCAACAGGCCTGGAACCGATTCCGGGCACAAAAGCACGAAGCCTGGAAGCATTTTCACAATACTCCGTTTTCCATTTGTGATTTGTCCATTCAGAAGCGCGGATGCCAAGTCTGGCAAGGTTGTCCAAAAGATTCCGCGCAGCTGGCACAAACGGGCGTCTGGATCTTAATCTCACTTGGCGAGTATCTGAGGACCCACTTAAGAGACCATACAAGATATGATCGGGGTCCAAAGATTTACGGTAAGCCAAGGAGAGTGTCGCTCCCATTCGGCAAAGCTCAGCTGGCTGGATGCCTGAGAGTACAGGTAGGTGGTCCGTTGGAGTGGTACGCAGGCATCCAGTAACTATGCGCAAGGCATCATTCAAGACACTGTCGATGAGGCGAGTGTGAGCACTGCTACACCAGACTGGCGCACAGTACTCAGCTGTTGAGTAGACTAGAGATAAGGTGGCTATGCGAAGTGTTTTAGCACCAGCACCCCATCCCGAGTCCACGAGTCGCCTCAACAGTGTGACGCGCGAGGATAGTTTGTTTACATAATCCTCGTAAATAAATTGCTCTGTCTGTCTGTTGGATTAAACAACCATTGGCACTAAACTAAAAAATAAATATTATTAAAAAATCTCCTTTAGATTTTGGTATTAAAAAACTGTTTTAAACATACAAAAAAACAAATTTTAATTTCGATTGATTAATTTTGATCATATATTTATTTTTTAGATATTTCCGATTCCTTGCAAGCATTGATGGTTACAATTCTTTTGCTTGGATCTTTTATTGGAACAATCGGAAACTCTCTCATTCTTTATGCCATTTTGTCTCAAGCGGTACGAAATAGACAGAAAAATGATAAAAAATACTATAGATATATATGTCATTGTGCCACAAACTTTTAGTACTACCGTACAAAAGCATTGCATTTACCAATGCTTACTTATTTTAACGAAAAGTTTGTCTTATTAAAAGTAACGTATTTTTTTATTTGGTAAATTATTTTGCTTCCCACACCTTTTGATTTTGATTGTTTTTAAATTACTTTTTCAAACCTAACCAGGATTGAACTGACGAAGCATCATTTACCCCTTTAAAGCTTATATAGATTTGATTGGTATTTATTATCTTCTTCTCCTTTCGGCCTTTCCCTTCAGTCAGGGGTGGCCACAGCGTATTATCATTCTCCAAACCTTCCTATCTTCAACATCCATCTCCTTTGCACCAACTTCCCCCATATCTTTTTTCACTACATCTAAAAATCTTCTCTTTAGTCTCCCTCTTTTCCTCTTTCCTGGTAACTCCATTTCCATCATCCTTCTTCCTACATATTCTTGGTCTCTCCTCATGACATTGTCCATGCCACCTCAGCCTGCCCTCCCTCATCTTCAATACTAACCGTTCCACCTTAACGGTACTCCTGATGTACTCGTTTCTATTCTTGTCTTTTCTCGTCACTCCCATAGCAAACCTCAACATTTTCATCTTTGCGACTTCTATCTCTTTCACTTGTTTCTTTCCGACTGCCACCGTCTCAAGTCCTTACATCATTGCTGGTCTTACCACTGAACTGTACACTTTTCCTTTTACTCTAGCTGGTAACCTCCTGTCGCAGATTACTCCCGATACTATTCTCCATCCGTTCCATCCTGCCTGCACTCTCTTCTTTACCTCCCTCTCACAACCACCACTTTCTTGCACCGTTGATCCCAAGTACTTAAATTCCTTTACTCTTGGCACTTTTGTATCCTCCATCTTCGCTGTTTCTTTGTCATTTTCTCCATTTATGCACAGATATTCGGTCTTTGACCTACTTACTTTCATCCTTCTTCTTTCCAATGCATACCTCCAACATTCTAGTCTCTGCTCCACTTCTTCCATGGTCTCTTCGCAAATCACAATATCATCAGCAAATAGCATCGTCCATGGTGGTTCTCTCCTCACTTCATCCGTTAGACTGTCCATTATCACTGCAAACAGGAACTGATCCCTGGTGCAGTCCAACCTTAACCTTGAAACTTTCTGTAGTTCCTACTGCACACCTCACCACTGTTTCGCTTCCCTCATACATATCCTGTACTAGTTGCACATACTTTTCCACTATTCCGGATTTTCTCATACAGTACCACAGCTCTTTCCGCGGAACCCTGTCGTAAGCTTTCTCTAGGTCCACGAATACACAATGTAGCTCTCTTTGACCTTCCCGTACTTTTCCATCAACATTCGTAAAGCAAACATTGTATCGGTGGTTCCCTTTCCTGGCATAAATCCATATTGCTGTTTGCTGATCTCCACTCTCTCCCTTACCTGGCTTCAATAATTCTTTCCCATACCTTCATTGTGTGGCTCATTAGCTTTATTCCTTTGTAGTTTCCACAGCACTGTGGGTCCCTCTTGTTTTTATAGATTGGGATAAGCACACTCCTTCTCTATTCTTCTGGCATCCGTTCACCCATTAATAGTCTGTTGAACAGTCTGGTCAAAAACTTTATCCCCATCTCTCCCATGCACTTCCAAACTTCTACTGGCAACTCATCTGGCCCAACCGCTTTACCTTTTTTCATCTTTCTTAGTGCGTTCTTTACTTCTTCTCTATTGACACAATTTACCTCTTCGTTAACCACTTCTGCTTCCTCTGTTATTTTCCTCGTTCATCAGTTTCTCAAAGTACTTCTTCCATCTCTTTAACACTGCCTCCGGATTTACCATAACATTACCGTTTTCATCCTTTATAACCCTCACGTGCTGTACATCTTTCCCTGCTGTGTCTCTCTGCCTAGCCAATCGGTACAACTCCTTTTCACCTTCTTTTGTTTCCAATCTAGCATACAAATCGTCATACGCACATCCCTTTGCCATTGCAACTGCCTTCTTTGTTCTTTGTCTTCTACTCTTCTTTTCTTTGTATATCTTTTTAGTATTTTCATCTCTTATTTTGTTCCATGCTTTCTTTGCCTCTTTCTTTTATTTTATGCTTTCCTGAACTTCCTCATTCCACCACCATGTCTCCCTGTCTCCTTTTCGTTTCCCAAATGTCACTCCCAGTACAGTTTCAGCTGTTTTTCTTAGCATTTCTGCTGTTTTGTCCCACTCATCAGGTAACCCGTCCTTGCCTCCCAGAATCCTGGTCACCTCTTGTCTAAACGCTTCTTGACAGCTTGTCTCCTTCAGTTTTCACCATCGTATCTTTGGCTTTACTTTCTTTGGCTTTTTCTTTTTCACCATAAGAGCCATTTTGCATACCACCATACGGTGCTGCTTTGCAACGCACTTATTCAATATTACCTTACAATCGTACATTTCCTTCAAGTTCCTCCTTCTGCACATCACATAATCTACTTGGGTACTTTTTCCTTCACTCTTATACGTCACCCTGTGTTCATCTTTCTTCGTGAAATAAGTATTGACAATTGCCAAATCCATCCTTTTCCCAAAATCCACAACCATTGATCCTTCCTTATTTCTTGTTCTAGCACCGTACCTCCCCATTATTTCCTCATCCCCTATGTTTCCTTCGCCCACATGTCCATTAAGGTCTCCACCAAGAACTATCCTCTTTTCTTTTGATATACTTTCTATCAACCCATCCAGGTCTTCCCAAAAATCATTTTTCTCCTCCATGCTGTTGTTATCCTGTGGAGCATATGCGCTTGCTATATTTAGGATGGACCCTTTCACCTCTAGCTTCATGGTCATTAGTCTGTCTGACACCCTCTTCACCTCCAGGACACTTTCAGCCAGCTCCTCCCTCACCACTATTCCTATCCCATTTTTTCTTCCATCAGCTCCGTTGTAAAATAGTTTGCATCCACCTCCAATGTTCCTTGCTTTACTACCTTTCCACTTTGTTTCCTGTAGGCACAATATGTCTACATTCCTTTGCTCCATCATATCTGCCAGCTCTCTTCCCCTTCCAGTTATTGTTCCAATATTTAAGGTACCCACCCTTATGAGTGAGCGTCTTCCTTTTCACACGTCTTGCTGCCTCTTCACTCGCCTTCCTCCTCTCTTTCTGCTCTTATTTTTACTATGTAGCAGTAGCATAATTTCCACAGGTGCCTTGTTGTGCGACACCTGAGGCGGTCGTTGGTAACCAGGGCCGCGACCGATCGGTATGGATTGATAATGATTACCCATTTGTCTGTTTTGGCAAAAAATTTTTTACGCCGGATGTCCTTCCTGCCGCAACCCTCCCCATTTATCCGGGCTTGGGACCGGCATCAAGAGACACAGAAACGAGCCTCCGATGGCTGGGTTTGATTGGTATTTCTTATAAAGAATTGTTTTTAAGGATTGAAGATTGTAACCTTAGTTATTACTTAAACGGACGAAAAACAAAATTGCGCAAATACGGTAACATAATTTTCCGGAAACATTTTTATCTCAGACTACAAGCTAAAAAATAGACTAAACTTTATTCCACTGTAAGGCCTTTATCATCCTTGAATTGAAGTAAAAACTAAAAAAATGTACTTTCATTTATTTCAGAGATTGTTTTGTCCTTAAATTGTTTTTAGTTTTTACTTAATTGTTCAAGACATGCACACTTGAGCATTGGCCCGGGATCATAGCCAATTGCTCAGGCTTTGCTTAGATTTGTTTAAGTTAGCGCCATCTCTAGTTGAGATATAATTGAAAAAAAGAATTCGGGCAATAAACGTACACAATACCGACGTTTTCTTTGATCGATGATAAAATTGAAAAATATGAAAATAAGCTTGAAATAAAAGCTTAACTCCGAAATAAGCATGTTTCTAACAAATAACTAACTTACATATAGTATTTTCTAAGACAATTTTGTAAAAGTTGGCATAAGTCGTGGAAATATAAATTTATATAATCTATTAAGAAAGTTTGAAAAGTCGAAACGTTTTTAGCTTAATAACCTAAGAGGTCCTGGCATCCTCTTTTGCTGTGGTTTCTTTATTGAGTATAGTTTTAACTTGCTAAATTTTTTGACTACAAAACAAATAGGCTATTATTACTGGGTGAAAACTTTGAGGTTAAGGATTTTGGTTTTAACAGCATAAAAATGTTGGCAAGTGACTTGCAGATTTCATGCTGAAAAGTTTAAATGACGCCCAAGTGCATGTAAATCAAGACGATTATCTTTTTTTTTATTTGGTCCAATCTTTCGACAATTTTTGGAGAATACCTACAAGATTTTTTCACTTTTTCATTTTGCGATTACGTTATCGATGGGTACATATGTCCAGATGATGAGATTTGAAACGGATAACCTAAAAGTAAGTAAAGTAATAGACAAACACAGCACAATTAAAAATGTTCACTGTTCATTGTAAATATGATTATATACAGAGTGTCGCAAAAAAAAGTATATTCAATTTCAAATTACTGTATCTCAAAAACTATTAAAGTTACAAAAATTTGGAAAATTGCATAGTGTTTATCAACCGTTTCGGCATCAGTATGGGAATTTTGGAGAGGATAAATGAAAGGGTACTTTTTTTGCAATATTTTTGGTGACAGATACGAAAAGTATGCTTGCGCTGACAGTTAATAGTAAATAAGAGATGCTCATTCTATTCTGTTTGAATCGTCGTATTGAGTGGCCACCAAGATCTCCCCACTTGACACCCTGCGATTATTTCCTGTGGGAACATCTAAAAAGTAAAGTTTATAATTTTCCGCCGGAAACATTGATGATCTGAAGTACAGAATTGTCAACGAAATTAATTTGCTTGAAGAAAATGATGTTCTCATAAGACGAATGATGACAAGAATTAGAAAGATAATGCAATTGTGTGTTGAAAGAAACCGCGTCGAAGGGAAATAAATATTAGTTTACTACTTGCAATAATTTTTTCTTTTTTTGAAATTCTAGCAATGTCTTATTACTAATAAACAGTTGAAAATAGATTTAAAAAATATTTTTAATACTGTAAAATTTGCACTTAAACTAGCTTGCGCAAGCATACTTTTCGTATCTATCACCAAAAATATTGCAAAAAAAGTATCTTTTCATTTATTCTCTCCAAATTTCCCATACAGATGCCGAAATAATTGATAAACAATATGCAATTTTCCAAATTTTTGTAACTTTAATAGTTTCTGAGATATAGTAATTTGAAATTGAGTATACTTTTTTTGCGACACCCTGTATAAAAAAAGAACAAAAAATATGCACTAAATTTGACTAATTTTTTAATATTAATAATTTTAATATTAATATTATTAATTTAAATAGTTGGCACGAAGTAATGGCTTTAGTACGGAGCGAACAGAGCGGCCGCACCTTTTTCCCTAAAATAACGTCAAAAAGTGGCCCTCCCTAATCAAAATATTTCTCCATTTCTTTGAAATAGCACTATGGAGGTGGCTTCCCTGTCTGTAATCATGCACTCGATTTAAGGTGATGAATTTTTTTAAAGATCCCTGCAGTTTTGAGAAGAAAATGGAGATTTTGGATATGAATTGAAAGTGATTATTTTTTTTGAGGAGGTCATTATATTTTTAGGACGAAAAAAACTTGAAACACTAAAAAGCGGCCCCTCTTTTTTTTTGCACCGGGTCCCCCTTTTGTAAAGCCATCACTATTGGCAGGGCTTTCCCATTTTTTATTCCTTCTATGATCATAAGTATAATTATTCCGTTAAATTAAACTATGATTTAAAGTAAAAGTTGTTTTCACTATTCGAACCAAGAAAATTCAGGAATAATCAAGGGAGCTGGAGCGTCAATTAAAATGCTCAGAGTAAAAGAGGCACGAAAAATGTTATGGAGTTATTTCAAGATTTTTTTTATAAAATCTTTGATATGTTTGACACGTAAGAAACGAATGCATTCTACGTAAAACGTCATATTTTCTGCACCTATAGGCTAACTTGAGCACAAAATTGTACAAATAAAAATGTTCTTGAAGCAGAGCAAAAACTTTCATCTCTCGTTTCTTTATTGCTACTTAAAGATTAAAAAATTTTTTTTGATATGTTTAAAACATAAGAAAGAGTAATGGGTTTTACGTAAAGCGTCATATTTATCGTGCCTGCCGCAACTTCACGAAATCGAATGGATCAAAAACACAGATCACGATACTAAAATTAATCACAATTTTAGTCGCTACATAGATTTTAATGTCCATTTCTTAACTTTTTACGATGCTTGTGGAAAATCACGTCATAAGGGACTCCACCAAACGGCACTTTACACTTACCAGTAAAGTGTAACGTGAAAAAACACCATTCAACATTGCCACCACGACCCTGCCTTAAAATAAAGATCAAACTTTTTTTGGTGGAAACGCATTTAATTGAATTGCCACGAAAATTATGTCCCGAATAAATTTCGCCTAAAAATTTTGATTCATTAATCTTCTAAAGAATACGTGAGCTTTTTGCTGATAATAACACTAGAAGCTTTTTGCAAAATTCACGTTTTAAATTGATCTTTAACCTCCGATGATTTTGCAGAAAAAGCATTACCAAAAATTAAAAAAAGAATGCCTCTGTAATTTCAAGCTAATTGTTTCTTTAAAAAAATTACAGGATAAGCAAAGGTACTGAAAAAATTGTTAGCCGGAGTGAAAACATTAAAATAAAAAGTAAGCCTACTTTTTTCTTGAGAAAGGTTTCATGGCGATAGTGTTGGCCTTATAAAAAAGGAGGCCCTGTGTAAGAAAAATAGGGAGGCCACCTTTTTATTTTTCGAAACAAAGTGATCTCTAGAAAAAGGTCATCATTTTAGGGGGCTACTTTTTAGTGTTCTAAAACAAAGTGGTCTTTAAAAAAAAGGTTACCACTTTAAGGGTGTCACCGTCATGGTTTACTATCAAGAAATAGAGCAATATCTTGCTTAGAGGAGGCACGTTTTGACATTTTTTAGGGGGGCCTGATGCGGCCGCTCCACTCGGACCGTACTAAAATCATCACTGCATGGCAAATACCAATTTTAGTGCATTGAAGAAAAGTTTAGCAACAAAAAAGTCTTTTCTTGTAAAATTTGGCCGCGCTGTTTTATTTACAATGTTTTTGATAAATCAAAATTGTCTTTGGCTTAAAAATACTGAATGCCCCTGTCGTAAGTGAACATTTTATTTGTCTTCACTTTGTGCAAAAAAGATTTTTCCCTTCAAACTCACGAAAAAAGTGCCTTCAAAAAAATTTTGTCCCCCTTGGAAAATTTGTCCCTGTTTTTCTTAATTGCCCCCTGCTCCTTTGCTTTTGGCACCCTTAAGCAGAAGCCTTTCTTTTGCAAGAATCATTTTTACAACATAATACGAAGTTGCAAGATCAGAAGAAATGTTATGTCAGTAGCTCTATTGCGAATGGGTATTAAAACTGGCCTCTTTCTTCCATCAACACCAACAACTTAGATATCAATGATTTTAGTATTAATACTTCTACAATAATTTGTGAAGATTTTTTGAACGTAGACCTATGGCTATTCTCACTAAATCTACTTGAAAAATATCGCGCCATAAAACTCAAACATATCACAACTGTTGAAACTTTACTGATTGCAAATCGATGTATCTAGAAATCGTTGCTACGACACCTACAGACAAGCTAGGACAAAAATATGTCGTATATTTATAAAAATATAAAATATTTTGATTTAGTAATACTAAGCTGGATTCAAACAAAAAAGCGAGTCATCTGTGGACATTGTTAATCAGGGAGCATTCTTTCCTATTTTGACTTCATTAATATTTTTTTGAAATTAATAAGTTTACAAGACAATACCAGAACAAAATAACGAAGGAGAAAGCCGTGAGAGCTAATACCACTGGGTTTACTTGCCGCACTTTTTTCTACTTTAACAAAAAAAAAGATGTTGAAAATACGACATTGTGATCGGTTATAACTAATTTTAATTCACTTTACAATTATACAGGGTAAAATAAATTTATCGTTACATTGTTCTTGTAATTCAATTTATTCAAAAAATACCCATTTATTTTGAAGTTTCAAATGATATAAATATAGTTTATAGTTTCAGGTATTAATATTTAATCATGTCTAAGGATATAAATAAAAGAATTGCCATCTAGGAAATGTTTAAGGTCGGCAAGTCTGCGGGTAAATTTTCCAAAACCTTAAACCTTAATATTTAACCGAATGCTGGTCTGGAGGACCCTTAAGAGGTATGAGGAGACTGGAAAAGTCGAAAATCGACCTGGGCAAGTACGACCACGAAGTGCTCGAACCCAAAAGTTGATTAAGGCCACTAGGGAGAATCTTTGGAGGAATCCAAAAAGGTCGATCCGAAGGGCCAAAATTCCCCAGAAAGACATTCGTGCCGCTTGCAAGCCTTTCCAAAACGTCTCCAGCTTGTTATCGACGCCAAGGGCGGCCATATCGAGTAAAATGTATTTTGTTTGAATTGTTAAGTATATTACTTCAATATGTGCTAATTATTTCCATATCATGATTATTAAAATAAATATGCATAAAAAACTACGTAATGATAATTTCATTTCACCCTGTACATAATTAAGGTTCTCTGCTCCAATCAATTCATTGCTGCATCAAAAGAAGCGGCATTGTGCATCACGCAGGCTGAAATGCGTGGTGAATACAAGAGTACAAACTTTGAATCCGTGTTTTGGCAGTGAGCGCAGAAAGGGCGTGTGCAGTGCTCAATGCCGCAGATAAGCACTCTTGTGATTTCTGCCCTCAACTCAAAAAACATATTAATCACATATATCATTGCTGCAGGCCGTTTAAGCACATTGTATTTTAATGAATCAAACTACTTTCATACATTTAAAAATAACCCAGTTAATGGAAAATTTTTATTATTGATGTGATTTGTACAATTAAATAATAGTCTTTTGTGACTAATGTAATAGTCACAATGACGCCCCTTTGCCATGGACTAAATAACTTTTTTAGAAGCAAATACAATTGTTTTTTTAAAACCTCAGTCATAATTATCGGCATAATGGCCAAGCTGGCAAGAGCGCCATTTTGATAAGAACCGCGGCGAAGGGTTTAGGTGTAATTCCTACCTTTGTTGTGTGTCCTTAGGAAAACCACTAAACCGTATTTCCAGCTCTAAATTTTAGTCCTACCAGATTATAAAAAACTTTTAAGCATATGGTAATATCTATTATACTGAAAGCAGTTTTGGGGCAATCGTATGGCGATCGCTTTGAGTTTAACACTTTTGACGTTACCCTGCAAATTAAAAGGATTAACAGTTGATCTGATGTAATTTTGATAATTTTTTGTTGTCGCCATTCAGTAGGTGATAGATTTATAGTTTCAAGATAAAGTGAAATTTTTTATCTGATTTTAACAAGAACGTGGTGTATTTCCAAAGCAATCTATAGAGTGAGAATAATATATTCATTCTAAAATTATTCTTTAGTTTCGTTCAAAAAACTATCGATGAAACTTCTCTCAAATATATTGATTGATTGCAGGCTTATAAACATTTCTAGTAATTGCGATTGAATTTGCGGCATTCGATGAAGTAGCGCATTTTAAATAATCTGCTAATTTTTATTGCGTGCTTCTAAATAAAATCTGGTGCCTCTGTATCAGTTGCGATAGCAGATTCTATTTGAAGCCTATAGCTTAATTTTTGTTTCAAGATTGTATACTTCAAGATTTATAAAGCCTTTGTATTTTTCTCTTCATATTCTATTTATCTCGCCCAAGATGTCCCAATGGCATCCGTGGTTCGATTCTCTATGAGATTTTAAAATCCCATTTAAAACTTTTTCACTTACAGTCGACTAGCTTTATTTGGACACTGAATAATCGGGAAAACCGTTTTATTTTGTCAAAACTTTCGAGAAGGAAACAAAAATTAAAATCGCATACCATAATTTTTTCGCTTTTTCGCAAAAAACTGCTCAATTTGGACAATCAATTCCATAACTATATTGCCGAATTAACATTTTATACGCTTGCAGTATTGAATGTAATGATGTAATAAGGAAAAGATAGGCCTAATACTATTGTGTCAGGAAAAATTAGACAACCAACTTTATTGTCCGTTCTGTTTATCAGACTCAGTTATTTTCTGTTCAGTCAGCGATTGCACAGAAAACTTTATTTTTTTACTCTTGCTTGAGTGTATTTATTACACATTAATGATCTTTTGTTGAGCTTGAAAATTACTTTCCTAAAATTCAATTGGCTTCTAAAAATCTTTTACAGTATAATAGTAAAAACAAGTTTATTATTTTCTTGCAGCATATCTTTCGTTAATTCGGACAGTTCGTTTCTTCGCTTAATTCAGACAAAATCACCAAAGTTCAAAGTGTCCCAATAAAGGCCCGTTTCCACTACGAGCGTGGAAAAAAGCATTCTTTGTTTGTTTTATTGATTTTTTTGCGCTCGCTTCAATTTTAACCGCTCGCTTCAATCGAAGATCAATAAAAGAGAAAAGAATGCTCTTTTCCACGCTCGTAGTGGAAACGGGCCTTAAAGCGGAGTCGATTGTATCTTTCACATGAGATAAAGTTGTGGTTTTTCCTATTTTTTTGCTTCTGAAACAGTTTCATCGGTCAATATTTCTCTTTTTAGCAATTGTATAACGGAAATGCAATCTCTTAAAAAACGATTTAAGTTGTTTTCAACAAAAATGAGAGGGTTCGTACAATCTTTTTGAATTAAACAATTTTTTGAAATTGCTTAAAGCGTCACCTAACGGTTGAGTTTTTGAAAGCAGTAGTTGCTAAGTTTTTGTACTAGGGCATAATATTCAGATGTGATAAATATTTCATGCCATATTACAATGACACCAAGCAAGTTAATAGATTTTATAATAAAATTTGATTTGTATAGTTTTTTTGTTTAAAAAAATTCCCAGATATTTAGCGGTTTGACAAAAGCTGCTAAAGTTAATTAGAGTTGAGCTGAAATTATCCTACATTACTTTTTGATTTGTTTTTAACATCAATAGGAACTTCGAAGACAAACAGGGAACATTTTCATCAGCAATCTTGCGGTTGCTGATTTAATAGTAACTTCGATTCTGCTTCCCGTGTCTGCCGGAAATGTAATTTCAAATAATCGCAATATTGTCGGTGACACTGGGTGCACCATCTTGGGATTCATGGTTCCTCTCAGCTGCAATGCATCAATGCAGAACTTGATGTTTATCAGTGTGCAAAGGTACTTTTATTAAATTCAAATTGTCCGTGGGGTCGTAGAAATGATTTCAAAAAAATATCTTTGACTGGCTTTTTTTTATTTTGTTTTTTTTACAGAATCAAACCAACGTTTAAAAATGCAATACAGAAAAATATTTCAGTAACATTTTAAAAAAAGTAAACGATGAGGTGAATGAAAAAGCAGTAGGCCTACATTTTTCTTCACAGGTTTTTGTACCTTATTTAAATTGCTTAATTTATCTATTAATAGGTCTGTTGTCATCTAATTCGTTTTTAGGTTGCTGGTTTTATCTGCCAAAGAAAGGATTGCAAAATTATTTAACAAGCCAGCGAGCGTGGCTTTAATGATTATTTTTATTTGGGTCTGGTCAGCTTTGCTTGTTTTAGTTACTCTTGCTCCTTTGCCCAGCTCCGGAAAGATCTTGCTTGAATATGACTCTGGTGCTGGTGAGATCTTATAACTCAGCCAACTTTAATTAAAATTTCTCGTTTGTGCTAATTTTTATTGATTAATTGACTTAACTGTCTGAATTGTAATACGTATACTGAGGACCGTTGTTTGAAAATTCGGATCCGACACCAAATTTAAATCAACCCCAAAATTAACTGTAAAATGAAAGTCAAAAAATGTTTTTAGCCTTTGAAAGTCAAGGAAAAATCTAAATTATGTTTTCACCCAAATCCAGGCCGCCTTAAAATTTCCGGAGCAGTGGCCTGGCGTGCTTTGTAAAATCAATGTTTCTGGGTGTACTTTTAAAATTAAAGATTTTTGTGCTTTTAAAAATCTCAACTAAGCTTTCAACAAAATTTAAGAATTGTTGGTGAAGTGGATTAATAAGAGTTAAATTTTCGATTGCGTGAAAATATTTATTTTAATATAGAATTGTGCTATTATACGTATTTTCAACTTATTTTCGACTTACCTATCTTTTTTTTTATCAAGTTTTTACTCAACACTTAAAGCTAGAACTTAAACAACATTTTTAGCTATTTGTGCTTGGGACGATCGTTCCGAGCCGCGCTATCCACTTTCGCTGGTAATTCTCGCTTTTTCTATTCCTCTGGTTGTTTCTGGATTCTGCTATTACAAGTTATTTGTCATAGTGTCCAGGTATATAATTCTTCATTTCAAGTTAGAAAGTAAATTTTTTTTAATTTAGAATTTTTACTCCGAAGAAAGATGAGTGGGAATCGCTTTCATAACTCTGCCATGCTTTAATGAATTTTACAAAATTAATTCAGGCCTTTAAAACAATGCAGAGTTAGAAACCATTAAATGATTAAAGCATGGCAAAACTAGAAGTTATTTCAAGCTGACCTTTCTAACCTATATGTTAACTTTAGCACAATGATTATTGGAGCAAAGTTATTTTTTCGGGTACTGATCATGTTAAACAACGCAAGAAGTTAGTTGGCTTTCAACTATTCGCTCAAAACCGACAATGACCGGCAAAAAAATCCATCACTACCGCTATAATTTGACGATAAAACAATAACTTAAATTCAGGCCCGTAATTCTGAAGTGAAATCTAAAGTAGCCCATAAACCCTTTGTCCGATCCTCCATCCTTTCCCAAAACACTCTAGCTTTTATTATCGAAGTAGAATAAATAGTTTTTTATTCATAGAAAAATTGCTGAATTTTAAAAGCACACCCAGCAAAGACAAAGTAACATTTTTTTAGAAATTCAAAGAAAATTCTTGCAGTTACGGGATCAAAAAAGTTGCAAGAACATATGAAGGAACGTGAACGGGCTTTGCTGATAACAATCATGATAGTTTTGGTTTGCTTTGTTGTATCGTGGATGCCTTATTGCGCAACAGTTTTATTGAATGCTTTCGGAGTGTGGGAGAATCTCCGCAATCCGGCAGGTTGAAAAAATATTACTTGATTTCACAATAAGCAGCAGTAGCTTTAAAACTGTAGTAGTTAAAGAAAAAGCAATGGCTTCGTCAATTATAAGCTCAAAGTGGCTAAACCAGGGCTACTTTTGGTAATATTTTTTAGTTAAGCGACCGTTGGCATGGTTGGGTATGTTGAATTCAACTTTAAACAGTTTCATATATGGATGGCGAAACTCGGCGTTTCGTGAAGGTTACATAATTTGCGGCTTGGGAATTGCTGATCTTATTACTTGCAAGAGGTAAGAAATTTTTATTATTAATTAGAGAAATTTGTTTGATTTGCGCTAGGAGTTTAACTTTTCTGGGTTTGAATCAGGTCTTTAAGTGATTGTAGGCTATAGGCCTACTGGGTATGGGTAACTGCACTGGGAGCAAATTTAACGTAAAAAGAATCAAAACCGTTTTAAAACATTTAAGAATCAATTTATTAGAACAATGATTGTCAAATATTTTTCTGCTAGTCGGACTTTTTTTTTTGAAAACTTTATTAATTTAAAAAATTTTTTCTTAAACCTGAAACGTAATTGAATGACCTAAAACCAACTGTTTCAAGCTTTAGCCAAACTGGAATGTTGAATTTACTTATGTCAATTGTTGGATTGAAATTTTACGGTACTCATGGATGTGCTTTACTGAAAGAATCGCTGTCCGCGGCATCGTCTATCACGCGCTCCGAGCCTCTGCTCACTGCCTGGCCATGAGCTTCGGTTTTAAACTCTCGGCAGAGACAGTCTGGATTATGTTTGCAGGGCTGATATTGTCTCTGACGAGGGTTTAAAACCAATAATCACGACCAGGCAGCATGGGCGATGTACAATGTCGTACAATGGCACTCTCAAGCATTTTCTGCCCACAACGCGTAAACACTTAAAAACTTATCTGAGTGATTATGTACTACGTAATTAACTACGTAGGTAGGTAAAGAAAAGAGTTGATTATAGTATAAGCAAACAAAGGTAAGAATCCTTCTGTTATCAAAATCTTAAAAAAAAAACCTTTAGTTCTATATTGACATTAGAAAAAGCTATTGATTAACATTGAGCAAGTAGGTCAGTGTAGCTTGATAATGAAGATAAACTTTTAATTAGACACAAATTTACTAGTCAAACTGGGAGAAGGTCTTTGTAGGTTTTGCGACATAAAACATCGTTACAAAAATTCACAAAGCAAAAAAATTCTTGACGCTGTTTTTAGATTCAACTTCCGACACAGACACGAGGCAAAAAAGGCGCGTGAAAAAACGAGGTCATCACGTTTATAAGAAGATGGCTGTTCGGGACGGAACACATACCTGCTGTACTGACAAAATTTCAAAGAGGATGTATTAAATGTTGTACATTATAAAGATATAAAATTAAGAATGATAAAAAATTCAATACGTCTAACTGCTAACCGTACGGTTCAAAGCTATTTCGTGATGTTTTAAAACAAATAGCCTACTCAACAAAATTACAGTCTTTGTGCGAGAATTGAGAAATTTTATGCATTTTATGTTCGTTGATTATACAATTTGTTATTGAACTGTATAAACACTCAAACAGTTGAAAAATTTTTAATGGTTTGTGTACTACTAACTAACCGACCAAGTCGCAGGGTTAAAACAATTCAAGAAATGCAGCTTGAATTTTGAAATGGTTTTTCATTATGGTATCATTGGTATCACTTTTGTTTTTATTGATCAGATTAGGGTGGTCCAACTTCTTCACTTTTGCGGGCCACTTTTTAAATATGTTCGAGCTTGCGGGCCTCAGGCGGCTAGAAATTATTGGAAATTAATGTGTTCTCTAAAAAAAAAAAAGGTCTTCACTTGGAATCGATCTCCCATTTTCCTATTTTCGTTTCAAAATCGTGATGTTCTCTCGACACAAAAAAGCCTTCGCTTGGAATCGGTCTCAACGCTAGACTCGGTCCCATAAGCTCACCATACCTTGTTATCAGGGGCGCCGGAGTTTTTTTTGCCAGGGGGGGCAAATTTTAAAGAAAGGGCACTTTTTTTGTTGAAAAGGCACTGCCAACAAAAGCAAATTTTGGTAGTCATGTTGTAATTTGAAATTTTGGTTGACATGATAGAATTTCAATTTGCACAAGACAGACTGGTATCTCGGAAAAAATGTATTTTGCTAATTTGTTATTTCGGTTTGATCAATTTTTCGGCCAATGCCAACTTTTTTTAATAAACTTAGAGTTCAAAAACTTTACCTTAAAGTGTGCTGCATCTTGCAAAAGCCTTTAAGTTGACTCTGCCACGACCACTCATTGCGATAGCCGCAGTAATAGCCTAGCCGATTTTACACAAGTTTTTCTCAGGCTAGACATTAAAAAAATACAAATGTATTTACTGGTAATTATTAAACCAAAAGCTATCCAACATAGGTTACCCACAACAAAACTTTTGTCAAAAGCACACAAATTAGTTTTGAAAACAGCATTCAACAATCGCGACGTCCATGCACGGCAGCCAAAAATAGATAGATACAGATCAAATACATTTTGCTTGGGAATATCACAAAATTTTCTTCACATGCTAATCAGTAAATAGTCTTTCGTTAGCCAAAACAAAACGCTGGCTAAAACATTTACGCTATCAAGAATACCAAAGGTTAAAATAGATAGAACAATAAAAAACTTAAACAGCTATTAACAATTGGGTAAAAGAAAAAACGTAATTACATGAGCATGAATGGCCCTTTAGATTGAGGTTTGATGTCAATTATTAAACGCTGCACAATTAATGTAACTGTAACCCAAAATAATTTATTAGTGTTTCGTTTGCTGGCAAAGTCATCTGCAACGGCTTGTAAATTGATATTGTCTAAAAAGTTCAATGAATATTTGCAAACATTCAATTATTGAGACTTTTATCTCTCATAGTGCTTATAAGCCATGTTTTGATTCTTCTCATGACACTGAAATTCCTTTCTACAAAAGCCGAAACGAGAGCTACGCCGCAGTAAATTTAAAGCAATTTATGTATTTCCAAAAAGCATTTCTTGCTTATCGGCGTTTAGTCTTGGTGTTTTTATTTTTAGACTTTAATGTCGGCCATAAGTGAGTATTGAGCAGCCAAGTCAGACAGCTTGTGTTGCTTGTTAAAATTAGATTAAAGCCACAATTTCTTTGCTTCTAAATCCAAATTTTTTGTTATAATTACTAGAAACTTTTACTCTTTGTGAGCACTAAGAAATTTTCTAATGTTTTATTCTTTTTTTAAAACGCTTGATATAATTGTTGTTAGGAATATCTAAACTACCGGGATGGTAGTTTAGGTATCCTTGATTGTTGTATATGGCTATTTGCCATCAGTTAATGAATCAAAAATTAATTTTCGGCTAAGATATAGTTCAGTTTACTGATTCAAGTACAATAAGATATTCACGAGAAGTTTAGGTCGCTTACAATATCAATAACTCTATGTTGCATACGTTAAAACTTTTATCTTGCTTTTATTACAGTGCTATGAGTCACGGTTGTCTTTGTAATTTTACAAATATTGTTAGATTTAATGATGATCAAAATTATGTAGGTTAATTGTAGAGCATAACTAAAAAAAATTTACCTGTAATAGTAATTTTAAAGAGCACAATCTGCCCCCTCTGCCCCGCGTTTTAAGAATATTAAAAGGCAGGGGGGGCAATTGCCCCACCTGCCCACCCGCTTCCGGCGCCCCTGGTTGTTATAGAAGGTTGCCGCTGCTTGTGATTGACAAGACTAGAATTGTGCAAAATTGTTCATGCGGGCCGCGGGCCGGTAGTTGGACCACGCTGGATCAAATCATAAATGCGTGGAGCCTACACAAATTTACACTACAAAGTCATAATTACATCGTCTTCTTTACTGAGATTGGGCAACAGCAAGTGATGAAATAGAAAAAAATTTTATAAGCAAAACATATTTAAAAAAGATAATAATGATTTTTATTTACAAATAGAACAACCAAAAGGTGAGCACAAAGCGGCCCAACTCTACACAAATCGTAAAGACTATTTTTACTAAAATTCAATGCAATTAAGCTGCACCTTTTTTTTTTAAATCAAAATGCTTATTTCGAAATACGACTCATCGAACTGAGCATTGTAGAAAAATGATTGATTGACATTTAGACAGCCCTTTTTTGTTGTTGATTTTTATTTGTCAATTTCAAGATTTTTATTGTCAAGTTCTGTTGAGGAAAATGGCCAAAAGACAACCAAAATTAATGTGATGTTAAAAAAACGACAATATAAAAATTCAACGTATAATAAAATATAAAAATATGTGGACAAATTAATAGCAAATTTAAAAAAACTAAAACAAACTTTTCACGTGTTATCATGCACAAAGAAACTGGACAAACTACTAGATTATAGATAAGCCTAAATGCAAATAGTCATAAATTCTTTCATACTATTAGTTTTAA
The DNA here is from genome assembly GCA_963680785.1 of Diplosoma virens. Classification (NCBI taxonomy): domain Eukaryota; kingdom Metazoa; phylum Chordata; class Ascidiacea; order Aplousobranchia; family Didemnidae; genus Diplosoma; species Diplosoma virens. Next base: position 38,087,022 of record OY796887.1, on the reverse strand, counting down.
TTGTGATGTTAATGTTATTTCTACCAAATTTTTTTGAGCGACCTTTCTATTTATTTAGTCAATTAGTCGAATATAAACGTGAAAGTACTCATCACACCAATCAAAATCTTTTTGCTTTTACTGGTATAAGATATGTACAAAAGAGAAAAATAAGCGAGCCAGCAGAAAGTTCATGCTCTTGTTGCAACAGCAACAACCATCTTTCGAATTTTTTCATCATTTTTAATGATATTTGCTTTAGTTGCTGCCATTTGATTTCGATACGCGATAATACTTCGATCCATTTCTTGCAATTCATGATGAAGGTGTTCAATGCTTCTTTGAGTCTTAATTTCCTCTTCTTTCAGTTGTTGCGCATGCTGTTGATTTTCATTTTTCCAAAAAGATAATTCATTTTGCATAGAGTCCATGTCTTCTTGAATATAATCGATAATCTTGGCGAGGGGAGCGACACTTTGGCACAACTTCTGCACTGAATTTCGAAGAACTTCGATTTCCCGAACAACCATTTCTCGCTCTTTCTTTTGCTGGGCAGATAATGTCGACCGTTCAATTTCAGTATGATGAGCAACAGCATGGCTACCGGCTGCAGACTGTTCAAGCTCTTCCTTCGTCTTGAGGATCTTCCTCACAAGACCGCCGTGCTCATCGTCTGATTCAGTCGTGATGCCGCCGTCTGATGGAGCGTCCGTTGTATGATCGAGAACAGCAGCTTCTTGCTTAACAAGAAACTGAGCGTCATCGTCGTCTGAATGAGTTTCGTCGGATCGGTTGTCAATGATTATTGGCGCTGTTCGCTCGGGTGCACCGCTGTCGATTTCACCTTGAACGTCGCCGCGTTGTTTAATTTTCGGTGCACCAGGACGTACGGAATTCTTGGGTCGAGATGCCGCAGTTGCCTCCCCGTCGGAAGTCTCGTCTTTTGGTTCTTTTTTAGTAGGTTGTGACGGTTTCCTTCTTTGGCCTTTAGCAGATGCTGGTCGTGGACCACGACTGGTTGTGGTGGAAACAGCCTGATTAACATCGTTAAGTTCTTTTTCAGCAGCCATGCCTTGCGATTCCTCGAGTTCCTTTTCTTCTCTACGTTTTTTATCTTTGCGTCTCTTTTCTCTTTCTTGTTCTTTCAATTTCTCTTTTTCCAGTTTTTCTTGACTTTTTGATTTAACAGAATCAGCTTCTTCGTTTTCTGCTCTTAGTTTGCGAGAGGTTTTCTCAGCATCATTTCTAAGTTTGGATGCTGAACGTTTTCTATGTTCAGAATTTTTCTCTTTTGTTTTATCTGTCGGTGTATCAGGTTTGCTTTTTTTCTTTTCTTCTTTATGACCAGTTGTAGCTTCCCCCTTTTTTCCATCAGGAATTTTGTTCTTTGATGCTTTTTTTTCGATTTTTTTAGTTAAAGTTGCTTTAACAGCGTCTGCATAAGGCAACTTTTTTTCAATGCAGCTGGCAATTGTTTGTAACAATATATTGGTATGTTCTGGTTCATGACCAGCAATAACCTTGTTTGGTCGAACAGCAAGTTTTTCTCCAGTTACTGCTGTCACACAATCAATTAGCTTTTGTAGAAAACCTATTTTTGCTTCTTTTGATGTGACATTTTTAGAGTCCATTTCTTCTAAACTAAAAAGTCCATCCATGAAGTCAGTTGTCCGAATGATCTCAGTGATAATATCATGCAAAAACCGAAATGGGGGTTTATTTAATAATTTTTCAGTTAAAGGAGGTTTCTTGATAATCTTCCCTAAAGAATCCTGAGTTTTTTTTATTATCTTTGGATCCATAATAAAAACAATTAAGAAAACAAGAATAAAATCTAAAAAAATATTGATTAAAAATGCAATACAATATTTTATTTTACACTAACTTTTAAAAAAAAATTTTGATTTCTAATTATGACTAGATATTTCAGAGGTAATTTTAAAATCCAATAACAAATTACAACAACACTAACATATTACCACAGAAAAATATTTCTTGAAATAAGGCTGAAAGTTTTTGATATGCATATATTGGATAAAAATTGCTTAATGTGTAACATATGTCAATTGCCTTAATATGTAGCAATTACTTGGTTGTTGTGACAATTACTAATACTGTGTATGCTTATATAAACTGAATAATTGTACTACTTTGCAAAAACTTTAAAAAATCATATTTTATTTTATATTTTATCTCTATATTTATCCTCCTGACTTGCAGGAAAGCGACGGAGGCACTAATGCATAAGGTAGGCAATTACCCTGACCTGCTTCCGGAGACACCAAGATATTGCTGTCTGCTTAGAATAGAGATATGACTGTAATTTAGAACTGCTAGGGTGCCCCCAAAATAAATCCATATTTTTCTCTGACATAGAAAAAATAAAGTAGATAATTTAAACACCACCTTCGATTGACAATGTTTTTTTAGTTATTTAACCACAAATTTTGGACACAACTTGTTAATATTGCAAATTATGCATTGTTGGTAATAGTAAAAAAGATCTGGTATCCCTTCAGTTTTATCAATTTTTATTCATCTTTAAGCAAAAAATGCCATGCTTGATTAAAACTAAATATGCTTTTGTATCAGATTATAAAGAGTATTTTACCTAGACAGTACCTATGACTATTTTGGTTTTGTAAAAATAACTCTTTTTATTAAAAAATCAGCAACTTTTGCTGCTACTACTGGAGATAAAGACAATAAATCTAATAGCAGCAATAGCTGCATTTATAAGTACCTTAGAAGAACTGTATAGTAAAAACTTACAAGTAATGTTTATAATTCATGAAGCTAAACAAAAATCATGTTAACTTTATAGTTAGTATCAAGAGATTTATAAAATTTTATGAAAAATTATTGTTAAATCACTAATTGTATTACTTTTCAGTATTGAATTGATATTCTTCAGTTGAAATTTTTATACTGGCTGTTACATTCAATTTAGGCACATGCTGTGAGTAAATTATTCGAGGTAGGCAGTCGATAATTGCAAACAAGCTTTAATTTCTTATGACATCATAATTAAATTCTAAAAAGTTGTTAAAATAGGGAGAGATACATAACCAATATAATAAAAAAGCATTAAAGGTTTTTCCATCATTACTTTAATTTGCCAAGATCTTCAAAAACTTTAAACCTCATTTTCTCAAAACTGACATTATGTGATTTAGGTACAGTTAGAGCTAAGCCCTTCAGTTGTTTATGCACCATTCATTTATGCACAAATGGGATCTTGCTCCTTTCCCAAATTGTGAGTGTAGTGCCACTGAACAAACACAGACCACATCTTAACAGCATTTCCCATACATTGGGCACCACATGGACCACATGAGCCTGATATTGGCTAATATTCTGCAGGAAAAAATCCAATGCTTGTTCAACACCATTATCACTGCTAGCATCTGATCTGAGCTGTACAGCAGCCTAATGTAGTAAAAGAATAAACACACAGTTCCAATCCTGTCTGACCCAGAGTAGATGCCCTTTCAAAGACAATGATGATATAAATAACTTTTTAGGACAATTTATTTCCTTGGAGTTGTAAAATCAATTGAAAATTTTTAGATGAATCTATAACTTTTATCAATTTTTAGTGTTGCTTAATATTACCAGCAAAAAAATTAGAGTAAATTAAACAATAACCAACAAACTGTCTCTTCTCCAAATTTTTAACATACAGTACATTAACTCTACTATTTACTTGTCACAATGTACAGGGTGTTGCACCTAAATTCAGACTAATTTTAACAATATAGGAAAACCTCAAATAAAACAATTGTCATCAATACATTTATTTGTAATTCATATGGTAGCTTTATTACAACATACATAATCAAATTATTCAATATGGCTGCCCTTCTTCTCAATGACAGCCTTGAGGTGATGGCGAAAGGTGGAACAGGCTTTCTTGACCTCCATCCTGTCCATGTGGTCCATGGCCCCCACTATAGCATCCTTCAGCTCCTGCTTGGTGTTGTATGGGTGGTAGTTAACCTTCTTCTCCAAAATGCCCCAGATATAATAGTCTAATGGGAAAAGGTCAGGGCTGGAAGGTGGCTAGAGGTCCATCAGCCAGTTGCTGGTACAACCAGGCCTGGGTCATATGGGCCATGTGCTGGCGCAGAGTCTTTTTATGATGACTTCTTAAAAAGACACAAAATGTTTAATTCTATTTAAACAGTGATTTTTTGCTGCAAGTGACTAAAATTTTTTCAATTTTTGCTTTGCTTGATGCACAACAACTCAAATCTTAAATGATATTTTTTTGTGTGAATCACACTGTGTTTCAAGCATGGCTGTCAAAGTAGAGTTTTTTTTATTCATTTTTATTTTTACTCACAATTAACTCAGAGTTAACTATCAAGACAGTCTCAATTTAAATCCTGCCTTAGACAAGTTGTTAGGACACTGAAAAGGTATTTTCCACTTATTAATGTTTAAAAGCTAATATAAATTGAAGAAATTATCATTTCCAAATCACACAAAAGATAAAAAAACATATAAAAATATCTAGTTAGTCATAAAAATTATTTTTTTAAGGATGTTAAGGCAACCTACAGGTACTGGAAAAATGACACAATATCTGGATCATTTTCACATGTTTTTCTTGCCATAAAATATTAAACAATGCCCTATGGCACAAAAAGAAATTATTCAACTGGAATTCAATTATGATTTCTAATAAGTAGAAAATAGAAAATTGTAAAGACAATAATAGAATAGCTTTGAATTTTTATAAGAAAAATAACTAATAAAAATTCAAAGTAAGATGTGGTAAAATGATAGCACATTTGAAGTTAAAATAGAAGCAAAAGTAATAGTGGAGGTTATTGATAACATATTGGTAGTTTAGTTGTCATGCCTGAAAAGTATACCAATGATGAAAATAAAGCTTCTATTCTTGCAAGGGGAACAAAAACATGCCAATAAAAGTCATATATGAGCAAAGTGGAAGAGGGAAAGCAACTATTATGAAGCTCTTGGCTGTAGCCAAAGATCTTCTAAATATAACAGTTTCCTGGCGTAAATTTGATATAGGAAGAAATATAAAGATATCTTGCCTGACGGACATCATTATGAAACAAGAATTTATATAAAAAGAAATATAAAGATATATTGCCTGACTGACATCATTATGAAATGAGCTTTATAAAAGAACCTTGGAACTGCAAAATCTTCACCCAGAGTTGCTGCAACAAATGAAAATCTAAACAGTCCAGCATTGCCTTCGAAAAGACTTTGATCTTCCCAGTCATAAAGCAGCCAAAAAACCAATGATTTACATCTACATTAGAAAACAAGTCTTGCCATCTAATTTTTAAAAATCTGGTTCAAATATCCCGAGTGAATGGAGGTGGCTGGATGCATCTCACTACTTCTGCAATTCTTCCTACACCTCCTCTCCACCTACATTGATCTGCCACATCTTTTGTTAAACCAATCCTTCTCATGTTTTCTTCAACTTGTTCCCACCATTTCTCTTCAGTTGGCCTTGTTTACATTTTCCATCTACTTCATGTACCATTGCCTTCATCAAAACATCTTCCTCAGGTTATCTCAAAACATGACCATACCACCTCACACCACTCTCCCTTGCCAGCTTATCTGCTGCTTCCTTCAATTGCAACATGTCCATCAGCTTTTCTATATTCTTCTTGTCCACCAACTTTACACTGCACATCACACTCACCATCAATCTTTCTGCTCTTCTCAAAATAGCAACTTCAATTTCTCTCAAACACCATGTTTCACTTCCATATAGCATAGCTGATCTTAAATAGCTTTTACATAGCTTTCCTTTCAACCGCAAAGAGAATCTTTTTCCAAACAGTATCTTTCCACACTCTCTGAATTTCTTCCATCCCAGTCTTGTTCTTGCAGTCACTGTGGCTTCACATCCTCCACTGGCATTCAACCTATCACCAAGATAGTAATATCCCTTAACAGTTTCCACTTTATTACACATTACATTGTGTTGCACTTCTCCCACAACATTTGTCACTGAATTGCATTTCCTACAAACAAACTTCTCCTGCACCATTTGTCACTTTATTGCATTTATCACCAACAATCTTACTGCACTTGAAGTTACTTTTTTTTAACTTAGAACACCTTCCATAAATGCATTGGTCATAATTTGTACAGAAGACCGAGTTTACAGTCACCCTTTTACCACATATTCCACATGGGTCTATTCTACTTTATATGACTTCACCTTCTGACTCACACACCTTCACCTTTGTCTTGCATTGACAAAGAAATAGGCACTTTAGACTATTAAACAGTGCACGAAAGTATTGTTTTCCAATTCAGATCTTTATGGCAAAGTCTATGATCATGCAACATCCAAGAACTGATTGCTTTGACCCTTGATACACAGTTATAACTGTTAAACATCTGTAGGCAGTAATGGTTTAGGCATTTTTTTCAAAAGAGAAGTCTGTACTTTCTTTCAAAAAACAAAAGGCAATCTTCACATGCAAGTCTTGAAAAACACTTGCTGAACTTTTGCGATATTCATAGCTCTGAGGTGTTCATGCACAATAGTGCAACCTTTTCTAAAACCATAAAGGCAATGAAATACCTTGAACAAAAGCAAATAAATATTTTTAAATAACCTAGTAACAGCCCAGATTTAAATTGTATTAAAACTTGCTGGCACAAGATGAAAAACACTATGTCTGAAATGAAAAAACACTTAAACCAGGAGATCTTCAAGAGCTAAAAAAAGTTTGTTGCCATGAGGTAACAATAAAATATTTAATAAATTCAAATGACTCTATGTCAAATGCTAACAAATGCTCATGAAAAATAAGGATAATATGACTAAATTTAAAAAATGTGATTATTTTTTAAAAAAAGCGACAAAACAAACTTTGCTTTTTTCTTTAAAAAAAGCTGATAGATTTCAAGTCATTTTCTGGCAGCTGCATTTTAGTAGTTCTGATTTTTTAATTAAATAACTTTACTATTTTTTGCAAGTCAGAAAATAAATAGAAGATATAATGATACTTTTATATTCTATTTGAATAAGGTGTTGGAATAAGGTTGATATATGTAAATTTATAAAAAAGGAAAAAAAAACTGACTAGTATTATAAATATTTACTTTATTATTTACTTATTGTTATTAATATCCTTCACAATGACTGGAAAGAAGAATGGAAATAAATTAGCAAGCACTTCGAAAAATGAACATGATACTATAACTGAAATTGTAAAGACGGTGCTAACTGAGTCTGATGTACTACAGCAAACAATTGAATCTGAAAAATTTTTGGAAAGAAACCCTCAAAACAAAAATCTGAATACAATACTGGACGAATTGAAAAGTGATACAAAATTTCTTGATTCAATTGCATCCAGAGTCAGTGACTATATATTAAATAATGAAACTTTCAAACAAATTATTTGTGATTCACTGTCAATTGTAATAAAAGATGAAATCCAGCAGCTAAAAAAAGAAATTTCTACAATTGAAAAACAAAATGATGATCTTGAAATCCAAATTGAATCTCAACAACAATACTCCCAAAGAAATTGTTTATTGATACATGGACTGCCTCCACACAGTTCACAGCCCAATGAAAATACTGATCAAGTAGTAATTGAATTTTTTAATACTCATCTAGGAATTGCAGTTATGAAAAAAGATTTGAACAGATCCCACAGGCTTCATAATACAAATAGTCCAATTATTGTCAAATTTGTCCATCACAATTTGAAAAATATAATTTTTAACAGCAAAAAGAAGCTGAAAGGTAAAAATATATTCATAACTGAATCTCTGACATCCAAAAGAATGTCTTGCATGAAAAAATTAGGCATTTTAAGAAAATCCAAGCTGGTTCATTCTTTTTGGTCTTCTGATGGAAAAATTTATTATACTCTTACTGAAAATCCAGCAAGAAAAATAGAACTTAATCATAACAATCCAGGTAAAATTTTTGAAAACATTTAACAATAAGTACGTAAGTTAATTTTTTCCAAGCATCTATGTCTGTTTTTGTTCTTCCTTGACTTTAAAATTGAACTTGCTATCTGCTAGTATTGCTTTTTTAGTGTTTACATTTTTTTTTTAAAGTGTCTTTTTTATTTTATTTTATTTATTTATTTTTTTTTATGATTTTTGATCAACTAGAACTTGATTGCAACTCATCAATAATATCTCACATTGGAGACTCCAAATACTACAGCCCTTTAGAATATGCAAATATTTTAAAAGATGAAAACAGCTTAAAAGTTATTCATATGAATGTTAGGTCTTTAATAAAAAACAAAAATAAAATTGAATCTTTGCTATTGAATATGCCCATTCCACCAGATATTATTGCTATTACTGAAACAAAACTAAATTCCTCTATTGCTCATTTAGTTGATATTACAAATTACTCTTTTATTCATGTTGAGTCAAAAAGCAATGCTGGTGGTGTGGGCATGTACATAAAAAAAGAATTAGCTTGTCTACAAATACCTGAAATTACTATAGAAAATGAAGAATGTGAAAGTATGTTTATTGAAATTCTCAATTTAAAATTAAAAAAGAAGTCAAAAGTTATTGTAGGTGTTATCTACCGACACCCTCGAAGTTCTTATGATACTTTTCAATCTAAATTTTGTAATATTTTACACAAGCTAACTCACTCCAATTGTTCATATATTATAGCAGGGGATTTTAATATAGATGTTGGAAAACAAAACAGTGATTCAAAAGTTTCTAATTATTTAAATGACATTTACTCAGCAGGGAGTTATTTATTAATTAATAAACCAACCAGAATTACACCTATCTCTTCAACTACTCTTGATCATTTTTACACTAATCACATTGACAAAATATGTATTCCAGGAATATTGATATATGATATCTCAGATCATTTGCCAATTTTTTGTTCTTTCAAAAACACCCATATAAAAAATCATAACAATCTAGAAAAAGAAATTCCAGACACTAAACACTTTAATACTGAAGCTTTTTGCAATGACATTTGCTCTCTAATGGAGTCGCCAAAGTACTTGACCAAAATTTCAGATCCAGATTTAGCAATGACAAATTTCATTAATGACATTAAAAATGTGGTAACTAGACACACACCACTTAAAAAGTTGAGTAGAAAAGAAGCAAAAACTAGATCTAAACCATGGCTCACAAAAGGTCTACTTAAGTCTATTAAAACAAAAAATTTACTATTTTGTCAATGTTACAAGCAACAGAAGATGCATCTAATTTTTAAATACAAAAACTATCTTAATAAGTTAACATGACTTAAACAAGTAGCTAAAAAGAATTATTATCAAAATCAACTAAATAAGCATAAGAATAATTTATCAAAACAATGGAAACTGATCAATGAAATTATAAGTCACAAAAAGTATCAACGTCAAATAATAGATGTGATTTTAGATATAAATAATAAAAAAATTACAGACACTCAAGCTATCTCTAATTTATTAAATAACTACTTCACAAATATAGGTCCATCAATGGATGCTAAAATTCCTAAATGCCCAAATAAAGATAAATTTAAACTTTCAAGTCTTCTTAATTCGTTTCATTTTGAATTAATATCACCAGATGAGGTAAATAAACACTTGAGTCAACTAAGCTCCTCCAAAGCATGTGGATTTGAAAATGTACCAAATAACTTGTACAAACTAATAACACCGATTATATCACCTTTTTTAGCAGATATTTTCAATAAATCTTATGATCTTGGTACTTTTCCTTCTATACTAAAATATGCAAAAGTAATTCCACTCTATAAAACAGGTCCGAAACATTTAGTTAATAACTATAGACCAATTTCCCTTTTATCACCAATAGCAAAAGTTTTTGAAAAACTACTTTATGTCAGACTTGAAAATTTTTTTTCTTGTAAAAAGGTTATAAATAATCAACAATTTGGATTTAGAAAAGGTTACTAAACTGAATTTGCATAATAGAATCATAAAAAATATTGATAATGGCTACTATACTTGTTGCATATTTTTAGATTTGTCCAAAGCGTTTTGACACTGTAAACCATTCAATCCTCTTAGAAAAATTGTATGCTTATGGTATACGTGGTAACATGCATTCACTTTTAAAGAGCTATTTAAGCAATCGTAAGCAATTTACTTGGTGTAATGACACCAAATCAGAAAATAGCACAATTGTATGTGGTGTCCCTCAAGGGTCAACATTGGGTCCTCTGTTTTTTTCACTATACGTTAATGACTTACCAACACACACCAATTTTAATATAAATTTATTTGCTGATGATACAGTTTTAACAATGAAAGACAAAAGTCTATTAAAACTTCAAGCAACAGTTAATTGTGAACTAGCTATTGTAGATGACTGGATGAAACTTAATCAATTATCCTTAAACTACTCTAAATCTACATATTTTATTGTTAAACCTTTTTCTTATAATAGTAAAAACATAGCTTTAGATGATTTCAATGTTAGTATAGATCAACATAAAATTAACTCTACAATTTATACAAAATATTTGGGAATATTAATTGATCATGACTTAAAATGGCATAATCATGTTAGTTCAATTGCACTAAAACTTGCTAATGCTGCTAGAATTCTTTGCACAATTAGACACTATGTTAATAAATCCACATTAAGAAGTCTATACTTTAGTTTTGTATACCCTCATCTGAAATATGGTATTATAGTCTGGGGCAATTCCAATAAATCTGTACTGCAAAGCCTTCAAGTAATGCAAAACAAAATTATTCGCATCATGAATTTTAAATGTTTAAGGGATCACGTTCAATTAAACCCATTATTCAAATCCTGGAACTTATTAAAAATCAATGAAATATACGAACTAGAAATAGCTAAATTTATGCATTTATATTACAATAAACATCTTCCTGAAAATTTTGACCATTATTTTAAATCTGCTAGCAATCATCATTCTTACTCAACCAGATCCATATCCAATCAAAACTATTATCAAGAAAGATATAATCTAACATTCAGCCAATCTTCCTGTAGTTATAATGGAGTAAAGGTATGGAATAAAATTCCACTAGCTATAAAAAAACTAACATTTTCCTCCTTCAACAAAAAGATGAAAAAATATCTATTAAATCAGTATTAGATATATCGTATTTGGAGTCTATATAAAAAATATATATATATTTTTTTGTATGAATAATATGTCATATAGCTATGTGCTTTTTGTGTATATGCCATACTTGCTTTGTGTATGCTTTTTTGTATGTTTGCTTTTTTTGTGTTTGTTTTGCTTTAATTATTGTACTAATATTCTATTTTAATATCAATGGGCAGTTTTGACTAGATGACCACAAAGTGGTCTTTCACTGTCCAGTTTAGTCAAATATAAATTCTTTATATCCTGTCTGCAATGTAGTTTTGCTTAAAAGTAATATTGTAATTGAAAATGGATGTGATTATGTTATTTTCTCTGTATTTTATTTGACTAAACAAAATAAACTTCTTCTTTACTTTCATCATTGTCACGACCGCCATTGAAAAGTGTGGTACGAAAAGCTTTTGGCATGGCTTTACTGAAAGCGATTAAATAAGTGTCCACATTATTACTACCGTACTTATATTAGAAACTATTTCTTCCACTGCTTTACTTAAAGTTTCAACTTGTATCCAAACATTTGCAAAACCAAATTTAGGTTGAAATGTAATTCTTCTCTTAATATTTAGGTTAGGTTAGAGAATTTTTGATGTACAAACCAACTCCAACTGCTTTTGAATTGCTATCAGGGTGAATGAAATTATAGTCTAGTTATTATTTCAATGTTATTTGTTATGTGATATTTAGTTAACTGTATTTTAGTAATAGTGATGGCAGCAAATAAATTTTTCATTTTAAAATACAATTTTTGTGTACGTATATGCTTTAAAAATATTGTCTGGTCATGACTAATGTTCTTTTAGTTCTGAAAACTTACCTTTTAATTGCTACATTTAATTGCAATGAAAATTTTTTAGAATTAGAAAAAATATTCCAAAAAATTTCAACCATTTGATCAACTTTATTAATTTAAGATTTTAAATAATTTACCTGTTTATAGGTTCTATTATCAACATAGCAAAAAGTCCACATTCCAACATAGGGTAACACAAATTTCATAATTGTCACGTTAGAGCTGCTTAATTACAATTATTATTTATTATCTTTTAAACCAAGGCTAGGGAACCAGCCTAATTTAGATTACTAGATTCGGCTCCAGCTTCATCTTTGAAGCCAATGTTGAACTCTAGTGCTGGCTCCCATCAGATCTTACAAATTTTATCAATTTTTTAATGTTGTTGTTATTACCTCTCCTTAAAGCATATCTTGGAGTAGTCATCCATTAACCTTTCAAAGAAGCCAATCTAAATTCCCACTTTTGGATCAACCCTGCTGTTTTCAAAGGCTTTTGCCACAAACGTGTGGCATAGTGTTGTGTTGGTACTTGGCTACAGTTGATAGTTGGCACATGTTAGAAGTTAACAGTTGGTACATAGGGCAAGTAATAGCTTTAAATGTAGATATGATTATCTTTTTTGTGTTTACACCATTTGGTAGAAGTGAGTGCTTTCAGAATGCTAAGTGATTGTTTTGCTTTGATGACAGTATATGTTGTAAAAAAGTTTAAAGTTTGGGGTCCACAGTGATTTCAAGAATTTTTGGTTGTTTTTGGTGGGTAGTGTTTGATTATTTAATTCTGTAATAAAGTTGTGCTATATGCAGCTGGGTTGGGTGTAAAAACTGTAGTTGTAGTTTTGTCTGTGTTTATATGAAGATTATTAGTGGTGACTGATGACCCATTCATAGATTTTGTGAAGATATAGTTGAATGAGCTATTGAGCCTTACAGTGTTTGGTGAGAGAAGATGGTTGGTTCTGGAACTGTTTGGTATCAGAACTCTACCTTGTGGTACTTTAGTGTTGATTCATTTGAGTTTTGAGATTGTGTCATTGTATTGAGTATAAGTTTGTCATCCTTTAATGTACTTTGCTATGAGCTTGATGATAACATTTAGAATGTTTGTTGGCGTGAGTTTGTGTATGTATTATATGCTTTGCTCATATCCAAAGCTACTGCTACAGTGTATTGTGGAGAACTTAAATTGTTAAAGACTCTTTTGATTTGGTTGCAAATGTTGTGCCAAGCAGTGTGTGTTGAGTGCTTATATTTGAATTGATGTTGATGAGAAATTTTTCTATACTGCTACTCTTTGGTGTGCAAACATTTGTATTACTGAGTTTGATTCCTGTCATCATTGTTGATTGTTGCAGATCAAATTGTTACTTTTACAACCCTTATCAGATCTCACCAAATTGTATCTTTTTTGCTTTAATTTTAAAATTCTATATCTATTATATAACCAATTAGGTGACTTCCAAATTAAAAAAAATGTATTGCTAAGAGCTGGAGCCAGCAGAAATTTTGATGGCTTTTGCTCCAGCTCTTGCAAAAGTGGCTGGCTTATTCATCCTCCAGGCTCTGTCTCTAGCTTCCCAGCCCTGTTTTTAACCAAAAAAAATGTTCTATTTTAATGTTCATGATTTATAAAGATCTTTTTTGCTTTTTGTTTCAGAACTGATATCTGGTACTGTAACTTTTACCTTTCAATTTTAAGTAAAAATTGACTATAACCAAACAAGTTTAATCAAATGCTTTTTGACATCAAAATTACTTTTTTTAGTTGATTGAATATAATAATTTTTTCTTCCTCCATGTGCTGCAACCATGTAAAGTCTTGTTTTTAGCTATTGTTATTTTGTGAGTTTTTACATGTTTTAATGTTGTTTTTGTTTTCAACCATACCACAATTATGTATAACACTCATACTTTCATACCAGATTAAAATATGAAATAAAACAAAAAGAAACCATAATTGTTTTTAGCTTACATTAGCTCTTTTCAGATGAATAAAATGTTAAGAAATTTTGCTATCAAATTTGAAGATCAAGGTCAATGACCTGATTGTGTAGTTGTTTATCAAATTGGTCACACAAGATTTTTATAAAGAAGAATTGGTGAATATTTGATTAAAAAAAAATACAAGTGCAAAATAACAACTGCAAAGTCAATATAACACACAAAATCCAAATAGCAGAAATAACAATCTAAAATAAATTTAATAAAAACGATGGTCCATTTGCAATTAATTGTTAATGAAGTCCAAGGTTATGTTTTTTGATTAATAAAGCTTTGTGATTTTTATTTTAGTTTCAAAATTAGAATTACATTTTTTAATTATCTTAATTGAATTTACGTTGTATTAAGGTATTGGCACAAATGTCACAAGACATAATATGATCTTTAACAGAGCTTTTAGTTTTTAAATGAAAGCCACAGTGTTCACCCACTTTACTGCTCAAATGATGGGTTGACATACCAATGCAAGTCAAGCTTTAATCACATAAACAAGAAAACTGATATATAATATTCGAGCAGAATGTGAATAGGACATGAGTCTTTCATAAAAGGAAATTATATTGGTATGTCCACCCATCATTTGACAACTTGTCAACGAGCATTTGAAAACTGAAAGCTTTGTTAAAGATCCTACTTTGTGCTGTGACATTTGTACTAATACTTAATACAATGCAAATTTGTGCAAGACAATTAAAAAATGTAGTTCTAAATTTGAAACTAAAATAGACAAAGCTTTATTAATTAAAAAACATCTCCCTGGACTTAATTAACAATTATTTGCAAATGGAATATCATTTTTCTTAATGATATTCTTAATTGAATTTTGCATGTTGTATCAACTTTGAAGTTGTTATTTTGTGCTTGTATTTTTTTAATCAATTACTCACCAATTCTCCTTTTGAAAACCTTGTATGACCAATATGATAAACAAATACATAATCACTTAATCAGGTCATTGACTTCAATCTTAAATTTGATAGCAAAATTTCTTAACATTTTATTCATCTGAAAAGGGCTTATGTAAGGTAAAAACATTTATAGTCCTTCTTTTTGTTTTATTTCATATTTTAATCTGGTATGAATGGATAAGTGTTGCCACACATAATTAAAAAAAGAGGTCTCTTCAAGAAGAGACCATAACAGTTGTTTGTTGGTGAAACTAATCCGAAATCTCCCCTACAGCACTAGAAGGCAATAACAAAAAAGAAACCAAGAGAAAAAGAATCTCTCAAGAAACAATAGAGGCCATAAAGAGATGTGAGTCAATTTCAGTAACAAAAATTGCTCATGATTTCTTATTGAAGAGACCCAAAAAAAGTATACTCTTTCCTTAAACTATTTTTGTTTTGTTGAATATTTCTTTTTCTGTAATGTAATTATGTTGATATAAATAATTTGTTTGACAGGTGGAAGCAATAAAAATAACTGAATTAAACTGAAAAATATCCTAAAAAAGTACGGTAAGTACTATTTTGCCAACTTTAAAAAGGTTAACTGGTCACAAGAGTTACTTGACAAATTGTGCTAAATTTAATACCTCTATGATGTTGTCTTGCAAGTTAAATAGATGATATATAAGTAAACAAATTTTAGGAAAGCTTAAGGTGCTAGATTAATAGCTAAAGAAAGGCTAACATTTAATAATTAGAAAATTTATTTATATTAAATTAAAACTCTTTGTATTATATTCAATAAAGTATTATGCTATATTTCTGATCAAGTTAACACATTTGTTATTACCAGTTATCTTATAAAAATTAATTACATATTTTACAACAACTAATTAGAAAATGTAAGAATAAAGCAATAATTTTGGATCTCTTCAAGAAGTCACCCTATGCAGTTCTTTTTTAAGCTGACCTGAAATTTTTCTTACAAAACCAGGATGGAATAAAAAAACATGAGGAAAAGATCTCTACAAAAAGCAACTTAATAACCTTGAAGCATAAAATTTGGAACCGTTTATCATTTCAAAATAAAAAGTATAGCCAATATATTTTGAAACATTGTTTCATTCAGGAGGTTTTGAAATTATAACTTATCCCATCATCAAAGTGTTTAAAAGCTTAATACAGTTGATGTGGAATGAGTTATAATTCCGAAACGTCCTGAATAAAACAACTTAATAACCTTTTAAATTTTGGGAAATCCCCAAAGACTGCAGATTAATAATGTCAAACAATGAATGAGCCCCTACATTTCTGCATAAGATACGGTTAAAATCAATTCAATCAAACATATTACCAAAGTACCAATATCGTCTAATATTTTGATGCCATTTTTTAAATACATAGCTTACAATTAAAAGTTATAATAAACTTTTACAAATACAACAGTTTATCCTCAACCTTTCTTTTTTATATTAAAAAGTTTCAAAAATGATCATTTAACTGCGTCTTTTGTTGGCATGCAAGCGTAAAATAGAGTTGCCAAAGTATGGACGTATAACGTACGATTAATTATTTTTATTTCGGGGTAAACAACACGGATTTTTAAATGATTTTAATACCAATAAAAGAGTTAAAATACACCTAAAGAGCCATTAAAGCATTTCGCTATTAACTATTAGAATCTTCAGTTTCTTATTAAGATATTTTATTGGAATTAATGTGAATAATTTTTTTTATCAATATATCATGCTATAATATTTATGTGAAATAATAAATTTGAATAACTAAAATCAAGAATATCTGAAATAATTAATATAATTTTTCTTAAATGAAACTAAAGATTATACAAGATAAAAAATTTTTCTTTTTTTGAAATCATAGACACTATATTAGCAACTTAGCAAACGCGTCTATGTGATTTAACTCTCACTCAATTGTACTCGAAATGAAATTTTTTGCAATTGGTTGAGGGCTAATAGCTTGTCCTTTAAATTGCAGAACTTTGAGTAATTAAAGTTAAACCAACGTTTTAATCTTATTGCATTCTAAAACTACCGTCAATCTTTACATAGCCTATGGCATTTTTGTAACCAGGTTGCGGCAATCGTTTGGAGATGTGCCTCCGACGTTGTCACGCAGCTTATCAGGACAAATAGGAACAATAGTAATGATAATCATAATGAAATCAAAAAAAGTAAATACAATGAAAAATCTTTTACCTATTTTCAGTGTCATGGCTTTCCTGGACTAATATGTTAGAATGATAAGCAGTGTTTCGTCTTCTTATCATTTACATTAGGTTTTGAGTTACTTTTTATCTCAGCCGGAAGTTATTTTACTTTTGTAAAAATTAGCTCTTATTGTTTCAATCCACAAAAAAGCTCAAAAGATATACCTTGATCAGTATATCTACATTACTTATCTGTGTTTTACGCAAAGTGTTGAAGTGTACTAGGCTATTGTTGAAAAATTATTAATCTGTTTAAACCACAACAATTCCTTTTTGATATTCAATGTGGTTTTCTTTCGCGGCGTTTGGCTTGTTCTTATAATGCTTTTAAAAAACCGCTTAAACAGTTTTGAGAATAATTAAATTATGGGCATTCTTTACATAGATATCTCCAAAGCATTTGGCACAGTTCTTTATCAAAAGTTTGTTGAATATATTGTAGTTT
Source organism: Diplosoma virens (assembly GCA_963680785.1). Lineage (NCBI taxonomy): Eukaryota > Metazoa > Chordata > Ascidiacea > Aplousobranchia > Didemnidae > Diplosoma > Diplosoma virens. Next base: position 38,069,566 of record OY796887.1, on the reverse strand, counting down.
TATGGTATAGCTAATATAGGCTACTGTAATGTGTTAAATTGGATACAGGTGATGCCTCTTCAATATTTCTCTGTGTTACTGGTGGAGTACCCCATGGAAGCGTGTTGGGCCCACTTTTATTTATCATTTACAAAAATGGGTTTATTGAAATTTGCAATTTTACTGGTATGCCCAGTAGTAGAGATCATGTTGATCACGAGCACGGCGCTTTAACCACTCTACCACGCTGCCGACAAAAAATATTTTGTTTCTGAAAAACTTGCAAAATTTTTCAGTTACCTTTAACATTAAAATTGCGAAATCTATTTATTTGGAGACAAATCAGTTCTTTAGGTTTTAAGTCTTAACAAATTTGATTATGAATGATAGCCTTCGATTTCACGTGCTTGCTAAAGCTTTCATAATCGGATTCAGGGTGGAAAAGTGGGATTAAACCCTTAAATTTTTAAGCAGATAACCTACTTTTTGGCACAACCATGATCTCCTAAAGATATCTTTAGAAAGTGGCCGAAAAACGTTTGATTGTGCGTTGACTCATGACCTCCTAACGATTTAAAAATTTTTTGGTCTCCGAATAAATTTTTTTCGATGAAGTAAGTGTTCCTTTCCTAAAAATTGCCCACACTATGTATATTCACAATCTCATAAAAAATCTCTTTGATTTCGCTTTGGTCCGGTTCAAATAGCCTAAGAAATAACGGTTTTATAAGCAATTTAAATATTTTACATTTAGTTATAAGAAAATGGCAACACTGCTTACTTTCGTAATGTGGAGTACATTCCAGAACTATCCGCTTGACCTGTTTTAACTATGACGTAATAGTCATTGTATGATTTGAGTAAATTTCAGAACGTTCGAGATACTCACGACCGAGTGATATAAATAAGGCTCACTCGGAAGCATTATTATGATTCGTTGTGGTAACTTAGAATTGGAAAATTGTCAGCTGTGTAAAGTCATAGTTTTTGAACGCAAGTCTTTGGTTGTCTACGTTATTGTGAAGAGCTGAGAGTTAAGCTACTGAATTTGTATTTGCTGCTGAATTTATACTATTTTGGGCTCCTAAGTCGATTGGAGCATATTTTATTAATAAAGAAGATATTGTGGTAGTCTGAGCTGTGATTTAGCTAGACTATATTTTTGCTGTCGCTGGTTCGAAGGTCAGAGCCAGCGAGAAGATTTAAGAATTTTATCTTTTAGTAGACACCAAAATTGCGTTATCGGCGAGGCCTTCCTTACAGGCGCCGAAAGGTTAGACGATTAAATAACGTACTGAGTTACCGAATTAACTTCTACAAAATTTCAAAAAACTAAATTGGTGGAAGTAACAAAAAAGTCAAAAACTTTAGCAAATTTTAAAAAATTTGCTACAAAAATTCAAAAACTCTCCAGTAAGTTAAAAAACAACGTCGTAGTATAAAAAAAAACAAAATCGTGGAGAGAGGACAAAAAGTATTTTCTTGGAATGGAAAAACGAGACTTTAATTTTCATGCAGAATTATTTGGAGACAAATAATATTTTTGGAGCTGGCAAAATATGCATGTATATACATTGTTAAAAGTGTGTAATTAAAACTGAACCCCAAAACTTTTTTAACTCCCTTTAAGACAGGCGTGTCTTTCGTTTAAAATTACTGGCTTAAATTAACTCGAAAATTCAATTTAATTCAAATTATTTCAAATTATTTATGCTCTTATGCAATCGCGACAGCAGAAATGACTATACAGTCTTTGATGTCCACTGCCACCCTCAGACATAATAAACATCCCAGCAAACATTCATGATCGGGCCAACGTTGGCTTTAGCGCGGCTGGGTTGGGAGAAAGTTGGCAAAATTGCCAACATTTAACCAGAAATGCCAACTTTCTGCCGATGATTTATTTTTGAGTTCTGGTTTGTTCTATTTGTTGCGTTATGTACTAAAGTCGAAAAAAAATTAAATTTACGCTCAAAAAAGCTTTTTTGTCACTATTTCTTTGCTTAGTAAAATTCGTGTTCACAGCTGCTGGTAATGTGTTGGGCTAACGTTGAAGGCAGCATTAGCTGTCTCCCCTGTGACTAAGTTGGTGATACGCTAGTAAGAAGTTGGCCAAAATTTTTTATTCAAAAACATTATCAGTTGTTTGTATTAAATATTGATGCAAGCTTTTTACGAAACAGCGATAATAAGTGATGTACTTCTGCTACAGTTCTTTGCTTGATGAAATTTCAATTGCTTTGATTGTTAAGTAATAGAGCATTTTCTGATGAGAGATAGCCTATACGTTTTTGTTATGCCTCAACGTTTAAAAAGAATAAAAAAATGTTAGTCTTTATGGTCTGATAGTTGAAAAAAATTCGAACAGTTTTTGGATGACAGTAAAAAGTCGGAAAAACTGCCAACTATTTGCCAACTCTGCCAACAAAATGCCAATATAACTTCGTTCTCTTTTCTTCAAGTTTATATGAATCAATTTTATTTGAGCGGCATGGGCCCGGTGCGTGTTGCACAATGCTCCATTTGATATGCACATAATTTTATTTGAAATAGTTAAAATTTTTATTAATAATTTGTTTTTTAAGCGTTTCTACATGTATTTGCTGAATTAAAAATAGCTTATAGTTACTTACTTATGCCGACATGGGCGTCCGCTGGGGGGCAAAGCGAGCATATGCTCCCTGGAAATTGACTTTTTATTAAGAAATACTTTAATTTCGCTATATAAACTGCATTTTCGCAAAATTCTGCCCCTCCCAGAAGTTTTACTCCCCCCTAGAAATTGGTTACGGGACGCCCATATATGCTGGCTTTATCACCAACGTCAATTGTCGCTCAAAAAACGTCAACCAACACGCAATCAACACACTCGAAAGCATGAAGGACGAGGACGAATATAGCAACTACGTCGCTAATAAAACCACAAATAAAAGATTCCAATGCAGTCTACATAAATATGCGAATCTCAACTAACATCATTCGGGAGTCAACTCCAAACTGATCAATCGTCCTAACCGCCCAATTAAACCTCAATGGCTCTCTTTCTGATCCTATTTCTGATAAATGTGGCATCCGTCAAGGTTGTCCACTTAGTATGCTCTTATTTTTAATTGGAATCGAACCACTGACAAAAAAATTACTAGCTTCATCTAAATTCCAAGGAATCTCCATTGGTACCTCTTCCCTCAAAGTCAGTCATTATGCCGATGACCTGACCCTTTTTATATCATCCCCACAATCCTTTTCTGAAATTCGTGAGATTATCGAAAAATTTTCCCTTTATTCAGGTCTTAAAATCAATCTTTCCAAAACCTCCATTATATCTAACTCCCCTACACTACTATCTTCCTTTCGTTCCTCCTTTCCCCAAGGTAAAACTCTTACCTCCACTAAAATCCTTGGAATAACCTTTTCTTTTCATAAAGAAGATCTGTCAAAAAACTGGGACGATCTAATCCGTACGCTCCCTCATACTACATTTGCTACCCTAAACCCAAAAGATTTCCTATTCTCAAAAACTATCTCCATAAATCAACACTTTCTACCCAAAATCCTCTTCCTATCCAGAATCATTCTTCCAACCCCTAAACAAATCAAAACCTTAACCACTCTTCTCTTCAAATTTTTATGGAACTTCTCACCCTTTGAACCCATTAAAAGATCTTCCCTGTATTTACCCAAATCTGACGGTGGCATTGCCCTTCCAAACATTGGACTTAAAACTACCACAGCCTTTTTATGGAAATTTATACTTCTCCTCAAAACCCCCAATCCCCAACCACACTTCTGGATGACTTATGGAATATATAATATTGGCACAAAAATCTTACCTATAAAACGTGATCTATATTCCAACTCCCAACCCCACCGTCCAAAACCAAACACTCTATGGACCAAAACCCTCTCTCTTTACACAAAAATCTCTATTCCTTCAGAAACTATTGACAATCTAACTTTTAAATCACTTTACCAAACTCTTCTCAAACCTGATCCAAACCCTACCCCCATTACAAACACCACTATCCCTCATACATGGTTACGGCTTACACTTACAAAACCCCGCTCTTCCCTCTTTTCAAACCTGAAAAAGGAAATATCCTTCAAGACAGCTTATAAAGGCTACACATGGGGATGTTTGTTTTTAAAACACAACATTAAACCTCGCAACCCAAATGATTTTCTTTGTACAGTAAAATCTGTCTTTCTTTTTCCGATGACCCTCACCATCTTTTCTTTCACTGTCCTTTCACCCAAAAACTAATTTCAGACCTAGAACCCCTCCTCACTGCTGTACTAAAAAAACCTACTACCACACAAAGCACTCTTCTTTTTAACTACACCAACACAATCGGTGCACCACATATTATTACATCTAAATTAGCCTCATTAATCCGACTCTCCATGTTCAATCTAAGAAATTACAACACATTCCTGAACTCTCCCATTCCTACATCCCTTTTTACAGAAGAAAAATATAAAATCAAAACGAAATTCAAAACATTTCTTGAAAAAAATTTCCCAGATAACACAGACTAAACTATTCATGTTAATCTTTTGTTCATATTTCGTTTCCTTTTCCTCAAAATACAGCATTTAAGTCTATCACTTTATATTACGTAGTTTTTCTTTCTTTTCTTTACATTCTCATTCCGTTATAAAATCATCGTAATGTCAAATCGATAACCAATGGTACATAAAAATTCTTGTCGTATTCTTAAAAATATGAGTTTTTTTTAATTTGATTTTTGTGTGTGTTTATAACTATTATAAAAAATTTTTATAAAAAAAAAAAAAAAAAAAAGTCTATCATTTTAAATTAGTTTTTCTTTCTTTTCTTCACATTCGCATTCCGTTATAAAATCATCGCAATGTCAAATCGATAACCAATGGTACATAAAAATTATTGTCGTATTCCTAAAAATATGTGTTTTTTTAATTTGATTTTTGTGTGTGTTCATAACTATTATTAAAATTTTCATACAAAAAAAGAAAATCAATTGCTTTTGCTTTCGATATGCGTGTTTTATAACTAAAATTGTAAAAAAAAAAAAATCATTTTCCGGACGCGTTCAATCGTTTCTAAGCAACATAACGGGGAACCCTCACGTGACAAGCACGAAGCCAAGTGGAACATTTCAACGGTTTGTTAGTTAAATTTGCTACAGTAATACAATTGTACAAAATAGTAAAATTCACCTCACACAACTCTGGGCCAGTGTTTAGCACCAACATTTTGCCAATATTTCTCAAGTTGTCAGTTAGCGTTTTGCCAACGTTGGTAAGATTGCTAAAGTAGTTGGGGAGCTGCAGTAGCATGCGCTGGTCATTCATAGTTTCGCTAATTTCAGTGTTGGCCAAACGCTGGCAAAGCGCAGTTTATCAGTGTTGGCGGAAAATGTGATTTTAGTGCACTCGACTCTGGGCCAACATTGGACGTCATCATCTTGCCAACATTTCTGCTGCTGAAAAACTGCCGTTCGCCAACGTTGGCTATATGAAAAATGTTTACTGGGATAAGAGTAGGCTACTTTGTAAAACGACGGTCATCTAAAGATACTGCCAGACATTCTATATTTTCAAATTAAAAATTGGAAGGGTTATTGTCGTTCACAAGGGCAATTGTTTCATTAGTTGCAATTGTCTTCAAAACTGAAGTAAAAAATTTCGCAATCAGTTTTTACAATTAAGATAAGGGATAGTTTATGAAATAGTGTTATATAAAAATATATGTTATAAAAATACTTCCAAAAATTGAGGTTTAAACACTGAAATGTAAATATGATTAAAAGCTTAACGTTGAAAAATTTCTTAGCTTAGATACTAAACGATCTTCTAATACAGTGTTTCCCAAACTTTTTCGGCCTGGCGCCCCCTTGGCGTCCAGATAAATTCCCAGCGCCCCCTCGATTCTTTTTTAAGTGAAAAGAATGTTCGACAGAGAATATTTATCTGTAATTTTGCTATTTTTCTCCCAAATTTTTGTTGATCTCTAAAAAAAAAAAAAGGTCTTCACTTTGATCTCATCTGTAATTTTGCTATTTTTCTCCCAAATTCATTGTGATCTCTAAAAAAAATAAAGGTCTTTACCCTGAATCGATCTTGTATTGAATACTTTGGGAAACACTGCTGCAAGATCACCTATAAAAGGTCTTTAATCGTCCTTCATGTGTATTTCTTCTCATTGTTTCCTATCGCCCCCTTTCTTCTTACCGCCCCCCTAAATCTCGCCAACGCCCCAAAGTGGGCGCTACTGCCCACTTTGGGAACCACTGTTCTAATACTTAGGCTACAATAAATTATCGCTTTGCAGATTGCAGTTGCACAGTGCGTGTATTCCGACCATAGCCATACCTGCAGGGAGCAGGGGGCAATTTCCCCAAAGTTTCCAAAATTTGGGCAAAATCATAATTTTTCGGGAAGTGATAAGAAAATATTTGGGCAAAAACAGAATTTTGGGGCACTGATAAGAAAAATGTGGGCAAAATCAGAAATTTTGGGGCAGCAAATCAAATGCGGAAAATAGTTACCAAATTTAAGCGAAGACCTTTTTTTGTCTTCATCCTAGCATCTCAGACAATTTATTTGTCATATCCGTAAAGTGCTAGAAAATTATGATTCGGGCAAATATTACAAAATTTGGGCAAAACTTCATCGCCCCCCGAAATTTTTTTGGGCTGGTACGCCTATGATTACCACTCACTGAGAAAAAATAGATTTATTTTGCAAAGACTATGACTTTAATATTTTATTTTTGCTTTAGTTGATTTCCACTGGTGAGGCACTGCCTCACTTACCTCCCCTGACGGCACGTCCCTGTTTATATGGTTCTTTATTGCTTGATGAAATATTTGGCCTAATAGCAATTTAGGTAGTTTCTTTAGTCTTTACGTACTTCTTAGTAGTCGGGAGTGTGGTCGATTGGTTAGAGCGCCGGAATTGTGACCGACATTGTCTCGTTTCAAAACCTACCAGCGCCATTCTTTTGTGTTCTTGGAAAAGACACTTTACGGTACATTCCCCTACTTGGTGATCTTGACAAGCAGTTCTAAATTAAAGTTAAATCTTTATTAAAATTTCAAGCGGACAGCAATATCTTGGCATCTCCGGAAGCAGGTCAGGTAATTACTTATCCTATCTATTAGCGCCTGCGTCGCTTTCCTGTAAATAAGGAGGATATATATAGACATAAAATAAAAAAAATTAAAATTTTGTAGCTGCTTCGAATTGTAAAATGCGTTGTTTGCTTTTGGTTGCCGGGAAGAGCCATCTTTGAAATTATTTGCTAACTGAGTTTATGCTGATTAGAACTAAATTGAACTACATGGTGAAACTTTTGGATTTGTGTTTCAAATTTGGTTGATCTCTGATACTTTTGGCTCCTTCAAAACTCACTTGAAAAAGTTTAATTTCCATTTTGTTACAGACATCGTTTATTAACTTTTTTTTTACTTTGTAGATTAATCTTGTCCTTTGTTTTTATCTTTTAAACATTTTCTTGTGTTGTTACCACTATTATTATTGATTTTTATAATTACTTTCTGTGCTTCCTCGTATGTACTGTAATTGTGTTTTGCTTGTGGATCCATTGACCATACGTTGTAGCCTATTTATAAATAAATTATTGTAAAGAAGAAACTAGATACCGATAAATTAAAATTGTCGCAGCTACAAAGAAAGTTCAAATTCAAAAATATGTCAGCTAAATTTATTTTGTCTTGAGAAACAATAAAGTTAGGCCTATCATAAAATAAGAAGAAATCAATTTCTATACAAAACGTACTTCTCAAAAGATGGCTGCATAAAAGCTTCCAACATCAATGTAACTTTTTCTGCTAAACCGAAGACATCTTTTTATTGATCTTCACTATCACTTTGCTAAATGATTTTAGGCTTTGCCTTCAAAATACTAAGCAAATTTGTTTGCTGATGATACAAATATATTTATTAAAGACAAAAACATTCGCACACTTTTTAACAAGGGCAATAACAATTTTGGTCGCATTGATAAGCTTGGCAAAAATCGAGTTGGTTGCGGTAGGCAGCGTGGTTGAGTGGTTAATGTACAAATGCTATGGCTTAATTCGTACTATTGCGTCACAATATCGTTTGTCTGTATAATTGTTTTCTGTCTTATATCATTTGTCCGTACAGTTGTGTTCTGACTTAGTACGTGCTAGTTCAGTAAGCTTAGGCTCTAGTTCTGACATGGGCAAACTACGGCCCGCGGGCCAAATCCGGCCCGCGAGCTTGTTTAATCTGGCCCGCCTGCTATTACCACGAACGAGTACTTAAAAGCAATTCATTACTGATTGTTGAATATAGTTTCCCTTTTCCCTACAGAAAAATCACATTCCAATGCCCAAACATACGAATCAATTGATCTTGTTGAAGTTTCCTTGTTTATGCCTGTAATTCTTTTCTCATAACTAAGCGTTTGTTACATCCATAGCCGTACCTGCCGGGGGTGCAGGGGGGGGCAATTGCCCCCCCAAGTTTCGAAGATTTGGGCAAAATTAAGATTTTTCGTGCAGTGAGAAGAAAATATTTGGGCAAAACCATAGTTTTTCGGGCAGCGATATGAAAAATTTGGGCAAAGTCAGGAAATTTAGAGAGGTGATGATGACGAACTGCAAGAAATAATAACCAAATTTAGGTGAAGACCTTTTTTTTTTTTTTTTTTAGAGAACACCTTGATTTTGGGACGAAAATCGAAAATTAGGAGACTGAATTTAAGTGAAGACCTTTTTTTTTTTTAGAGATCACCATGATTTTAGGACAAAATTGGTTTTTGTGTGAGAAACTCAGACAATTTTTTTTTCATATCCGAAATGTACTCTAAAATTCATATCATATCCGAAATGTACTCTTGTCCGTTTCATACATTCACATAGTCCGGCCCGCTTGTCAAAGTTTAAAAAAATTTTGGCCCGCCGTCCAAAAAGCGTGCCCACCCCTGCTCTAGTTTATTAGCGTGTTTGGTTTAAGTCGCATTGTTATTTATTCTTTTATTTTGCAGACAAGCGATTTCGTCATTTTCATTTTGTATATTAAATAATATTATTCCGAAAATGAGTCACATTCTTTCAGTTAAGAGCATCAGGACTATGATCGATATGGTCTCGGTGCAAAACCTACTCGCGCCATTCTGTTGTGTCCTTGGATTTAACGGCACTTTTCCCGCGTGGTGGTTTTGGAAAACTGTGCTAAATTTCAATCATATCTCTATAAAACTAAAAAGCCAAATAAAAAATTTCAAGCGGACAGCAATATTTTTGCATCTTCGGAAGCAGGTCGGAGTAATTGCTTGTCCTATCTATTAGCGCCTCCGTGGCAATGATCTGGCAACTAGTGGCAACGAGTGAGAAGGATAAATATAAGAGTTAAAATAAAACAGATAAATGGTTGACCAAAAACAAATTATCAATGAATACATCAAAAACAAAATTCATGTTATTTCGTTCAAAGCATTCAAATACACAACAAACAAACCGAAATTTAGTCTTAATAAGTAATAAAATTGAACAAACCAGCTCTTCAAAATTTTTTGGTGCTCATATAAATAAATATCTTTCTTGGTGTCCAGATATAAATATTTATTCTCTAAACTGCAATATTGCCTTGAAATTACAAAAAGGATCAAACCTTTTTTAAGTCAAAAATCCCTTATCATTTTATATCATTCTTTTTTTGTAGTCATTTTCAATACTCTGAAACAATTTTGTGCTTCAGCAACAAAACTTTAGTCAACAATAAATTATCACTTTTATGTAATAAGTTTATTAGAATGAGGGAAAAAGAAATTCCATCGTAAATAACATCATGTTAAAATTCGAGATATTAAACATAAATTAATGCTATTTAACAATCTAAATGTATTGATGTTTAAACAAAGTATTGGTAAAAATTTAGTATATTTGTAGATATACGCCTACTTGCGAAACAACTTATAATTATTGGCTAATACTCGAAATAAATCGGACTTTATTCCTAAATTGTATTCTAACACTCTGTGTGAAAAATCAATTTCTTATTATGGTGTTGCATTTTGGAATAAAGTTCTAAACCCCTTGAAAAATAAAAAACAAAGTTTGAAGTTTTTTGCAAAAATCTTCAAAATGGATTATTCCTGCATTAAATGTCAAAGCTATTTAGAGCGACTGTTCTATTCTCTTGTTTCGGTTCTAGCAGAATTACAGTTTACGCTTTAGCTTTTAGTATTAATTTATTTACAGCAGATCTTAATCAAACCAGGGTGTCGAACCGGACCCAAACCCGATCCGTAAACCCGTATTAACCGTTGTTATTTTTTAAACCCGAACCAGAACTGAACACGAAAAAATAAAATTTGCTGAACCTGAACTGGAACTGAACCCCTAAAAATAAAATTTGCTGAACCTGAACCGGAGCTGAACCCGTAGAAAAAAAAATTGCTGAACCCGAACCTGAACCGGAACTTTATTTTAAATGGATCCGGTTCGACCGTTTGATGCACAAATTTTAATTTTAAAGTTATTTGTAGAAGAATCAGAATCACAATTTTGTCTTTGAAGTTGCCGTAATTTTTTTGGTCACAATACTTGTTGTGTGGCAATACAGAAACGTTACAAACGACTTTTTCAGGCGAGAAGTTAAAGCAAAACCATGTTACTTGCTAGATAAAGAAAGCGAAATTTTAAATATATGCTAAAGCAGTTGTTCTTAAGCTTTTTACAGTGCCATACTTTTTAAAAAATACATATTAATATAGAGACGTAGCAAACATAGTGAAACCATCGTTGGTGAAGCAAAATTATTTGACGCCATTGAAAAATCAAAGCTGCACAGTGCATGCTGTTGGGGAGCCACTCGACTGAAATTTAGTTACGTGGAGAAGTTTAATAAAAAAGCAGTGTAAACTTATCGAATGATTCGAATTCAGTGTAACTTATATTTGCCTCAAATGGTTTTCACTAGCATGATGGTATCCCTAACAGTCGAGATTGAGTAAAAAATAATGTTGAGCAAGCAATGCAATAAAGTTAATTAATTTTTGATTTTTCAAAAAAAAATTTGTTGAGATTAGGAAGAGAAGCTATTAACCTTCGCTTTGTAGCGTGAAGTTTAAGTAAAATTTTGTAAGTTAATTGCTTTTCTCTTATTTCTCAGCTTATTAGGCTCAAATTTGCATGTTGGAATCTAAAAAGGCCTTCACTTTTGCAGTAAGGTTGATTCGGGATGAGCTGTTCATAGTTTTTAGGCTTATTTAAAGATATTATAGCAGTAAAAATTGGATTACTTAAATTTTTCATTTGCATCAATGTTCGCTTCAACTTTACGTCAAAGATTTGTCTCTTAAGAAAAAAAAAATCTTATACAACAAACTGATTTAATTTTTAATTTATTTCTAGTTGTAATTATTAAATCAAAGGTTACCGTTTGAAGTTGCCACAATTTGTTTGAGCATTTGTGTGCCAACAAAGAAACGTCATTAACAACTTTATCAGCCGAAAAATGAAGAAAAAATATGTACACTAGATACATGAACGTGCGCCAAAAGAACCAAAAGGGGGACTCGCTTTTTTAAATTTCAAATTTTACAAAATAATACATAAATATGCATTAAAAACTTCTAAAAGTTAAAGCTCGTTTCCACTACGAGCGTGGAATAGAGCATTCTTTGTTTCTTTTGATCATCTTTCCGCGCTTAAAATCTAAGTGAAGCAAATAAAGTCAATAAATCAAGCAAAGAGTACAGTGGCGAACAAAAAAAGTAAGACTTTTTTATTTTTTAAGATTTTTTAAAAATATCATTGTTAAAATTGAATTATAGTAATATATATCAAGTAATATATCATTAAAAGAGCACAAAAAATTATATTAAATCCAATATTAATTTATTTCTTTTTTAGAAATATAATTCAATTGCAACTAACTTATTTTTAAAAAATTTGATAAAATAAAAAATCTTACTTTTTTGCTCGCCATTGTACTCCATTCCACGCTCATAGTGGGAAAAGAGCCTTTATGCGTCAGTTTTTTATTATTATAAACTTGAATGACTAAATGTTTAATTTGTTCAAAACTTTAAAAGTTTAGATTACGTAAGATAAAGGCCCGTTTCCACTACCAGCGTGAAACGAAGTATTTTTTGTTTTATTAATTTTTTTACTTCTTTTGGCGCTTAAAGGCAAAACGAAGAAAAAAATCCTTAAAAGAAACAAAGAATACTCCAATCTACGCTCGTAGTAGAAATGAACCTTAATGACGTTTCATACCTAATAAACCTTCTGCGTGAGGGCCGCCACTAAAAAATTATCAAAAAATTCTTAGACAGGTGTATCAGTGGCTAGTCCGAGAAAGATCTATATAAACTCATGTAAACGCAATCTATAAGAAAGTTATGAGTTCACAAAACAACAAAAAACTTCCGTTTCCGCTTTTGGCGCTCGCAAGATCATTACTATAAATTTATTAGTAAGACTTGATTTTTACAACCAAGACCCATGCCGGTGAATTAGTTTAATTTAATTTTTTTAAAACTTGTACCAAAATTTTTTAAAAAACCCTTTTTAAGAATATTTTTTGTGTTTCCGACTGTTTGCCATCATTCCTCCAGGAAGCGCGTCTACGGACGCCCATGATAACATGAGGTAAGAAATTGTGTTTACAGTCCTAACGCTTGTAAGAAATAGATAAAAAATATATATTCCGAACCCGAACCGGAGCTGAACCGGAACTGAACCCCTAAAAAAAAATTGTTGAACCTGAACCGGAACTAAACCCGAAAAAAATTTTTTTGCTGAACCCTAACCGGAACTGAACCCGAAAAAAATTTTTTGCTGAACCTGAACCGGAACTGAACCTTTAAAAATAAAATTTGCCGAACCTAAACCTGAACCGGAACGTTATTTTAAACGATTCGATTCCCTGAATCAAACATCATGCAAGAGAATCAGAGAATATATATTAAAAAAGAAAAACATTTACACATGTTACTCAATCAATGATCTGTAGATGGCGCTATATATTTATCTGTTTCACAATATTGTTAAGGCAAAACAATATGTTACAGCGACAGTTTGCTAGAAGAATTTAAAAATTAAATGCTAAATACTGTTTTCAATAAAAAGGTATTTTTGGTTTTAGCGTTTGTCTTTTATTTTGTTCAGGTAGCCTGAATGAAAGCAAACCACAAGTTGTTAACTATCGTCGACATTGTCAACATCAAGTAATAATTGCAGATGGTACTCTTATCGCAAAACTTAATAGCGATTTAAATTTGTTTCTAGTTTTTTTCTCTTTTGTTGTTTTTGGTGACGCAGCCATCTGTATAGTGTTTTTACTTCTTTTCGTGCCTTCTTTTTATATGCTTCAACTTCTGAGGTTTTCCTGCGTCTTCTTTTTCTTGAGTCGCGACTACTTTTATTGTGCAAAAGTTACCAGGTTGGCTGTTAAGAATAAAATTAAAATAAATGAATGAATGAATGCTGCAGTCATTCTTTGTAGCTCTGAATTGACTTATGCGTCTAAAAGAGTATTTTTATCTCTTATTTTGTTCCATGCTTTCTTTTCTTTTATGTTCTCTTGTACTTCCTCATTCCACCACTTTGTCTCACTGACTCCTTTTCGTTTCCTAAATGTCACTCCCGGCACAGTTTCAGCTGTTTTTCTTAGCATTTCCTCTGTTTTATCCCATTCATCAGGTAATCTATTCTTGCCTCCCAAAATCCTGGTCACCTCTTTTCTAAACGCTTCTTGACAGCTTGTCTCCTTCAGTTTCCACCATCTTATCTTTGGCTTTACTTTCTTTGGCTTTTTCTTTTTCACCATAAGAGCCATTTTGTATACCACCTTACGGTGCTGCTTTGCGACGCACTCATTTACCATTACCTTAGAATCGCATATTTCCTTCAGGTTCTTCCTTCTGCACATGACATAATCTACTTGGGTACTTTTCCGTCATTTTTATACGTCACCCTGTGTTCATGTTCCTTCCTGAAATAAGTGTTGACAATCGCCAAATCCATTCTCTTGGTAAAATCCACAACCATCGATCCTTCTTTATTTCTTGTTCCAGCGCTTTACCACCCATTATTTCCTCATCCTCTAAGTTTCCTTCGCCCATCCAATTGTCCATTAAGGTTTGCACCTAGAACTATCTTCTCCTGTTTTGATACACTTTCTATCAACTCATCCAGATCTTCCCAAAAATTATTTTTCTCCTCCATGCTGTTGTGAAACTGTGGAGCATGCACTTACTCTGATAGGATGGACCCATTTGCCTCCAGTTTCATGGCCATTAGTCTGTCTGACACTCTCTTTACCTCCAAGACACTATCTCTATCCCATTTTTTGTTCCATCAGCTCCGTTGTAAAATAGTTTGCATCCACCTCCAATGTTCCTCGCTTTATTCCCTTTCCACTTTGTTTCCTGTAGGCACAGTATATCTACATTCGTTTGTTCCATCATATCTGCCAGCTCTCTTCCCCTTCCCGTCATTGTTCCTATATTTAAGGTACCAACTCTTATGAGTGTGCGTCTTCCTTTCCCCATTTCTCGCTGCCTCTTCACTAGCCTTCCTCCTCTCTTTCTCCTCTTATTTTCACTAAGCCCAGCAGTAGCATAATTTCCACCGGTGCCCTGCTATGCGACACCTGAGGCGGTCCTTGGTAACCCGGGCCGCGACCCATCAGGTATGGATTTATCAACATAACGCATTTGTATAATCGGGCAAAAGTTTTACGCCGGATGCCCTTCCTGCCGCAACCCTCCCCATTTATCCGGGCTTGGGACTGACATCAGGAAACATGGAAATGTGCTCCCAATGGCTGGGTTGGATGTAGCGTATACTATTCCGGATGTAGCATACTATTGCATACTACACATCAAGTCCGAAACCGAGTCAAACAAAGTATTCTTTTGAGTCCAAGCAATGGGTTCTTTTTGGGCTCGAGTCAATCAAAAATTGCTTATACAAATAGTATGCTACATCCTATTTGTAGCAATTTGTGATTCGAGCCCGAAAAAAACCCATTGCTTGAACTCAAAAGAATACCATAACTTTGGTTGACTCGGATTCGGACTTGACTCAAGCGTCTTACAAAGATACTGGGACTTGACTTGATTCACGGCTTTAAATGTCTTTGTCGGCAGCGTGGTCGAGTGGTTAAGGCGCCGTGTTAATGATCAACATGGTCTCGGTTCAAAACCCACTCGCGCCATTCTGTTGTGTTCTTGGGAAAGACACTTTGCGGCACTTTCCCCTGCTTAGTGGTCCTGGCAAGCAGTTCTAAATTGCAGTCATATCTCTATTAAATTACAAGCGGGCATAGCAATATCTTGGCATTTCCGGAAGCAGGTCGGGGTAATTGCCTACCCTATGTATTAGCGCCTTCGTCGCTTTCCTGCAAGTCAGGAGGATAAAAATAGAGATTAAATAAATAAAAATAAAAAAATGAATCGGATTCGAAGATTATTAGACTTGTTCTGACGCGAATTTTTTAAATGTTGGATTTTCTCTACCGCTATGCCCTGCTCGGTTGCGCTACTAACTTTTAGAGGTAAAAAAGATTTTTTAAATTTAATTTTTTTTTTCATGCGTAATAAAATAGTTTTAAACTGAAATTGGTGCTAAAGCTGGTAGAGAATGCATACTCTAATATCCCTTTTGTATTTGCCACTTGCTGGCGCTTTGAAACACTTCAAACTAGTAAATTTCGGCCACGCTTTCGAAAAAATTATTTACAAAAAAACAAAACTTTAGGTAGCTTTAAAAATAAGATAAGTTATTAATGTTTTTTTTGTTCATTGTCAGCAATTAGCTTCATTTGAGAGTTCAAATAGCAATTTATTAAATTTTAACAGATACGTTTAAATTGCTAGAGCCAAAAACTTTCAAAACTATTCTAAATTAATAGTTATCTATAAAATGACACAGAATTTAAAATGCTTTATTGTAGAGTTATAGTATTAGAAAAAATAGAATTATTTGATTTGAGTTAAAAAATCAAAACATACAAAAATTCCAATATTTGTTGAAAAAAAAATTAAATGGAAACTTGCGTGACTAGAATGACGCATGAGCGTCGTCAACTGACCGAAAATCTTTTGTTCCAAGTACTATGTGAAAATGGTATGGGATGTAAGGTCACAGGCTTACAGCTAATAATTTATTTCGTTTTACATCAAGTATCTTTTCAGTTGTCCATAGATCTAGTTTATGGTTGAGGAACCTAATCGAAATCGTGAGTCGCAAGAAAATTTAGAATATTTTTTGGGCTGGCCCCAATAAACTTTTCTTTATAACGTTTGCTAAGATTACGCCTTCTTAAAATAAACCAAAGAGTAAAAATTGTCATCACTTTTATCTAATAATTGTTAAACAGAAAATCATGCTGATTGTTCTCGCTTTAGTTGGGCTTAGCATAGTAACGCTGTAATATGCATCTTCCGAAGATCGCTCGCGCCACACTAAGTTGTTGAATGCTTTGATCATGTAACCTTTTTGCCGACATTTTGGATCTCTCAGCGATTTTTGTTGGTAAAACTAACCCAAAAGCCCCGGCGGTTACTATCGCTTCTTGAGAGTTCTCTTTTATCTTGGTATTTCTTCATTTCAGCCTGGTCCGGAAAAAGGAGATTCCGGGTTAATTTCACTCAAACAAATCGCTTACGGTGACTTCTTGAAAAGACCCGGTTAAATTTGGAATGAGGAAAAGGAGCTTTTGTTTAATTTTTATTTTTTAAACAAATAGTAAAAAATAAATATTTGCCTTTTTTAGGTTGTTCCACTTTTTACATTTTTTAAAGAGGGCATTAGAATTAGATTACATTTTTATCTTTATGGTTAGCTTATGGTTTGTAAAGTTAGTTTCACCTTTTGTCTATTGTGGGTTTACGCGGTGGTTTATCTGACTCCTGTAACTGTGTCAAACTGACCTGTAAAAAATTTATGGATATGTAATTATAAACACTGCCATAAATAAATGTTTGTTTTTTGTTTTTTGAGGTCTTAATGCAAAATTTTTTTATTTGTCTTAATTATTTATTGTACAGTAAGTTAAGTGGTAAGTTTCTGACCATGTAACTTTCTGGTCTCTTCAAGAAGTTACTGTATACAATTTTTTTCATTGAAACTAACTTGGAATCCTCACTACAGCTGTAGGATGGAATCGTCGTCGTCGTCGTTTGAAGGGTATCCACTCCAGGCCAGACACAAACAGAACTGGGGCCGAGGGTTTATCCTTTTACTACCCCAGACTGCTGCACTGCCTGGATCAGATGCTGGCAGGGGTGTTATTAAGCCAGCATCGAGTTTCGTCATCCAAAACCGTCAGACCTCATGCTCCATGTGGTGCCCGATGTATGGGGCACATTGTTAGTACATGGTCTGCGGTTTGCTCTGAGGCGCCACACTCGCAATTCGGTGAAGGAGCGAGACCCCATTTGTGCATGGATGAATGGAATCGCCCAACACCAGTCCGCAGGCAGTTGAGCTTAACCCAAGCTGCTCGGGGTAAGCCCATCCCAACAGGCCTGACACTGGTCCCGGGCACAAAAGCACAGAGCCTGGAAGCACTTTCACAGTACTCCGCGTTCCATTTGTGATTCGTCCATTCAGAGGCACGGATGCCAAGTCTGGCAAGATTGTCCAAGAGATTCTGCGCACCTGGCACAAACGGGTGTCTGGATCTTAGTCTCACTTGGCCAGTATCTGAGGACCCACTTAAAAGACCATGCAAGATATGATCGGGGTCCAGAGATCCACGGTAAGCCAAGGAGAGTGTCGCTCCCAGTTGGCGAAGCTCAGCTGGCTGGATGCCTGAGAGTACAGGTAGGTGGTCCGTTGGAGTGGGACGCAGGCATCCAGTAACTATGCGCAAGGCGTCATTCAAGACACTGTCAATGAGGTGAGTGTGAGCACTGCGACACCAGACTGGCGCACAGTACTCAGCTAGGATGGAATAATAAAGAAACTAAAAGAAAAAGGATTTTTTCGAAAAGCAATAGTAACCAAAGTGGGTCTGGGTTAGTTTTACAAACAAAAGTTGCTTTTGGTGACTTGAAAAGACTTTAACTTTCTTGCTAGTGTATTTTTAAAAACAATTTAAGATAAACCATGGCAAAAAGCAAATTATATAAACCTAGGTTTCTTCTGTCATGTTGTACAGTTATTAAACAAACATTACTTTCTTGGAAATGTTTAAAAAATTTCAAATTTTTTTTTTTCAGTAAATGTTATAGGTTAATTTGAAATAAAATGCTACAATCCCCTCTTAAAAGAAATGATTTGAATCTTCTTATACAAGCTATTGACTATGTCGAAAATCAAAGCAAAGCAGACAGTTGTGGTGAGTCACTAATTAAAACTAAAATTAGTAAAAAAGCAATTTGTTTATTTAATATTTTGTAGCAAGTTAAGTTTTTTTATGTTTAGATCAAGATCATGGATATGCTATTCCACCATTTGCTGTTGGTACAGAGCCTTTAAAAACAAAAATCAGAGCAATGCGTAAAGGCCATAGCAGGTAACTGTTATATAATTATGAAAATAAATGCTATGGAATTGATTTTCAACAGTTACTATAGAATAATGTTGTAAAACTGATTTGTTTCTTTCAAAAATTGCTGGTTAGTTTTTAGGCAAAGTTAGTCAAATTTATAGTGTAAAAGTTTGTTTATATTATTTCAATATGACATATTATATGCATTTCTTTGTCAATTTTACTATCGTAAAAAAAGTTTTAATTATACAGACGAATCTGGATATTTGGATATCAGATAATTGCATAATTTGCTTTAGTGCATAAGGATCAGAAATCCCAAAACAAACCCAACCATTTGCTAAGAAAACACTTTGGTTAATTGCATATTGCTTTGTTGCATAATCCAGTAAATTGAGTAGCTGTTTATTTGATTAACCAAACAGTCCTGTACGTCAATAAAAGTAACAGTTGATTGAAAGCACATTGTGAGCACACATGCACAATGCTCTTGCTGCACATTCACGAGTAGACAGTGGTTTAAAAAACAGAGTGAGATCAAAGTTGTTCAAGCACCACTGCACATTCCTAAAATATCTGTCATCATCTGATTAAAACAGCAAGAGTTTCAATGTTTCTAACAACAATGTCTGCAGTATGAAAGAGTAGATATACACACATTTTTTGATTTAAAAAAATAACATTCAAAATAGGATGTTAACAAGCAACAATTAAAAATATTAAACAATATGAAACAATAAATGCTGTCTGCAATGTTGATTTGTCTGTTCTTTTAGTAAGTTGAAAAGGTGCATGCACTCTCCTTTTTTTGTTTTATGTCACTTGCATAGTGAGAATAAAATAAGCAAAGCATAACAACTTTGTGCAAGGAAATGCAGACTTTATGTAAACAACAGAACACTAACTTGCTTTGCTTGTTGAAGCAATGAAGAAACCAAGCATAATGTGACCTGGATTTGTAAAAAATAGAAATAAAGAAATATAGAAATTTGAACTATAATTCCCTGGTAATGCTATAACGAGTTCATTCTGAAATGCCCATCATGAACTAGTGCATATACTGACACAATTCAGCAAGAATTACAGTTAAAAGGGGGTGTTTTTATTACTTTTGGATTAATGCATAATCTGATTAATTGGATAATAAAGATTGTGAAACCGGCTAAGCAATTAACCCAATTCGTCTATATTAACTTCTGGTCAATTTACAATAATTTGATTAATTTTTAATACGATTCAAGCTTATCTAGTGTGTGAAATTTAATAATTACTGTTGTTTGAAAAACTAAAAAAAAATTATATGGTTATTATTAATTGGTGAATTTTTAAAATTTATCAAATTTAGTTTAAATTGTTATTAAACCATTAAACTATACCATGCAAACAAGTTTAATTGTCTTTCTTTTAGTAAACTTTCTACCAATAAAAAGTTTTTTTGTTAAATTATTGTTTGATATATGTATTTTCAAATTGTTAATGTTTAATCTTGAACAAAGGTATTTAACAATGTCTGTATTTCTATGGCATGCAGCAACTCCACTATTTTGAAAAAATAAAATAGATTATTCGATAGCCATTTAATGCTTATTTTGCTCATTGTTTTTTTAAAACTTTTCAGATATTGTCAATGCATTGTGTTTCTGAATATAAATATTTAACTTTGTTTTTATTCCCGTGTTTTTGCTATTGTTAATTTAAGCTCTAACTTTGTTATTGAGCACTTTAGAAATACTGATTTTTATACAGTGTTATAAATATTTATATAGAAATTTTTCATCAGAAGTGTTTTTTGTGATGATTAAATTTAAATTGTAACTTGTCATTCGCTGAAACGCCAAAAAATTATTTGCCAATTTAAGAGGCATTTTAAGAATTATTCAATTCAGAATAATTTTTCTGGTTTGTCACCTGAATTATATGTTCTCTCATATTTAAATATTATAACCACTATTATTATTAATATTTAGCTTTTTTCAAAGAGTATCAGTCCAAAAAAGATAATAAATATAAAGATATGATTTTTTTGAATGGGATCAATAATACTATTTGTTAATTTGCTTCTTAGTGTTTTTCATTGTTATTATTTCCAAGTTTATTAGATTTAAAAAGTGAATTTTTAATTTAAAAGATAAATCAAAAGTAAATGAAAGCAATTTCTCTATTACTAATAATGCTACTTAACTCCTTTTGAACATGACCTTTTACCTTTTTATGCACTTGTCAAATATTTATGAAAAATATATATTCTTACCAGCCATTAAAATTTTTTTTTTGGTAAACACTTCCAATTTTTATGCTGATTTATAGTTTTTGATTGCTGTTTTACCTTGGACTATGTATTTTGGGTGTAACTTGTGGAAGTAAATATTTAGCACTTTTGAGTGAAGAACAAACATTGATATTCAACCTCCTTTATTTTCTCTTTAGTGTGAATGTAAATATATTCTTATTTCTCGTATTCTTCTTTTTTGTTGGCATATAAGCTGAATTTAAGTCATCATTATGCTGTACTGAACTTATTGACTCTCTTTCACTGAACCAGTTCATTATCAACTCTATATTATTAGTTTATCACTTAGTTATAAAAGTTGTAATGAATGTTTTGTAGTATTTCTTTATTTGTACAGGTGTTTTGATGTCTTAATCCTAATCAAAGTCAAATGTTATTTTTGATAAGACGTACCTGTTAACCAAAGCCACCAATATATATTGGTGCTTCTTGTCTTAGCTAGGTCGCTTTGGTTAAACACGTACTTGCAAATAAGCGCGTGTTTATTTTTCTCAGTTCTATTGTTTCGTTTAATTTTTTAATTAAATAAGTCGTATAAAAATGCATTCAGTAAACTTGTTGATTGTTGTCAACTCATGTTTTTTCAGAACCTCGCACAACGAGCTCGAGAAAAACCGGTGAGTTTTAATTTTAACCGAACACGCGATAATCGGGTCCAGGCTTATTCTGCTAGTTCGCGAGTAAGCGCGTGCGTGATGATAAGAGTGCCACGTGACTACGCTCAGCTGAGACGCAAACAAAGAAACGAAGAGCGTCTTTTCCGCTCAGCTGATTAGATGCTGCCACGAGTCGCTCGATTTAAACAGTGGTGAACATGCGGGCTGTGTAATTGTGCTAAAGAAAAACCGCTTCCCTTTAATTCGTTAAATGAATTTAACCAACTTTTCGTGCTGTTGCTTGGGTTTTGACCATTACGTGCATTTAATTTTTCTAATCAGTTCAAATACCGCTGTAATTTGTGATAATTGTTTGGCTTGTATATTATTTGTCTTGAATTTTTGCTTTCTATTTTGGACAAATAAGATTTATTTTCACATAAACTGCCGAAATGAATTTCTTGATTTTAATTGCTCCATACAAAAGGTAACACTCTATTAGTTCAATTAATAAAAGTTCTAATCAATAGACATTAAGTTTTTTGTTGGATTATAGCAAGATATAAATAAATAGTCGGCAGGGTGGTCGAGTGGTTTAGAGTGCCGCGATTGTGATCGACCTGATCATGGTTCAAAACTTACTCGCGCCATTTTGTTTGTCGTTGGAAAAGACACTTTACGGTTACTTTCCCCGGCTTGACGGTCTTGGCAAGCAGTTCTAAATTTCAGTCATATTTTTATAAAACTAATAAAACCGAAATAAAAAATTTTAACCGGACAGCAATATCTTTACATCTCCGGAAGCCGGTCCGGGTAATTGCTTGTTCTATGTGTAGCGCCTCTGACGCTTTCTTGCGAGTCAGGAGGGTAAATATAGAGATCAAATGAAATATAAGTTGTTTATCAATGAAATTAAAGAATTGAACCCCCCCAATAATAGTAGTTACTAAGGTTGTGCAACGCGCGATTAAAATTGATTTGCGCTTATACTGTTTGCCAAACCGGTGTCACGTGATACATTTAATTAGTTAGTGCTGCCGAATGAACATGCTCAACTTAGTCAGTGGTATTTTCAAATTTGTTTTGTAGGTGTGTGGATAACCTAAGCTTGATTCTTTTATGTGATTAAGTAGAACAAAATAGTTGAAAAAAGTTCTTGTCTGATTAACTTCTTTCTGGGTCCAGTTCGTTTATCTTTCCAATAATTTATTAGTTGTGTTCATGTCTTTATTCATTCCAATGCTTTCTCTTTCGTTATTGAAAAATTTTCTTCACCAAATTTGATTTTTCTAAAAGTCTCACATTGGCTCACAATCCAACGGTTGAACATCAACGGTTAAATTAATAATCGTTTGAATAACGTCCTAGCTCGCCGGTGACACACGCAGTGTAGGTGGGAATCGTTAGCGTGTCATGTAGTCAGGTATTTATTGTTAATACAAACTTCGCTTGCGCTTTGCGTAGTCTATTTTCAAAACTGTCTAAAAGCACATGCCTGAATGAGCCCACGACGCGACATTCATTACGTCACCGGATCTATTCACCGCTTTTTACTATTAACTCAGTGTGATAAGACACTCAGTATAACAATACGAACGAGCTGGAAACGTGCATGACAGTGCTTTAATATCTGAGGTTGTATTTGTTTACCGAAGTTTGTCTTTATAGAACTTAGTGATATCGGTCGTAAAGACGGAAACGATGGCATTTCGAAACAAAGCAGACTACTGTTTTATATCCAGCTTACCTAATAAATTACATGCAAAGTGCGGAATGCAAATACATAAGAATTCATCTGTGGCAGAAAGTTTTTTTCCTAAAAAGAAACGGTTCAAAAGATTTAGGCTTTTAATCTTTCATTGTTTTTGTTTTATCGATTTTTTTTTATTCTGATTAGTTCTAGCAGCGCAAATTTGAAAAACCGACCCACTGTTTTCTGAATGCGAATAACGGCTTTGATCATAGTTACATGAAAAATATTGTTGTCAAAGTTGTTTTTTTGTCCTTAGTTGAACTGCTTAGCTAAGCTTTCCGAACAGAAGCAATAATTTTTAGTTCTTTTCTGTCTTCACTTAACTCAAATGCTTGTCTGCAATGGCAGCCAGGCTCGAAAAGAAGACAGTTGGTATTATTCTCATATTGACTCAAAACTTTTACGCACAGACGCGCCCATTTACGAAGTTGCCTTGATAATTTGAAAGCGATTGTCCCTCTTCGAGATGACTCCACTCGCCACACAACACTCGGTCTGCTCAACCAAGCCCGTGCTCTTATTTTGGTGAGTGGCGCAGTCGCTGTTTTTAATTGATAATTGAAGTATTTTTGGTTTGAGAGTGTGACTACGCATCGTAGTTTGGTCCGTATTATTTATTTAGGCTCACATTAATCAAAGTCGAGACATGTCGTAGTGTTAGACTCTGAAGAAATTTGGCGAAATTCTGTCGGGCTCTTCACAGGATGGGCGAAGTTTACTTCAAAAAAAGCTTTTTAATGACATGTTACATTGGTAACTTAAAAATTAAATTAGAAATTCTCCAATTAAGTCTTTCGAGTATTTAAAACTTTACGTTTGGATTAGTTCGCACCTGGATTTTCAAGTGCTATCATAGTCTCGTACTTAAGAATTTTGTTGCGTACGAATCGAATGGTTATCAAACCACAGCAGAGCCTCGCTATTCTGGATACTCAACATTTTCAACTTTTTAGCTTTGTTGTTGCTTTTCCGCAGACGCTTAAAGAAGATTATCAATCTTTAAGTCAAGTAAAGTTGCAAGAATACCAACGAAACGCCATGTTGAAGCGCACGCTCTTCCAATTGCAAGCCTCGCGCAAACGAACCAACTCCACCGGGTCGGCTTGGTCTTCCGGCCTCTCTGAATCTTCTACTGATTCTGACAAAGGTTTGCTGAATATGCTAATTTACAACAAACATAGTTTCGCCGACCAACTAATAATGTCAGAGTTGTTATCATGTATTGTGAGGCATTGTAATATCTTTGTCGCGCCCTTGTGTTGTTACAGCAGGTTGTTTGAATAGAGAAGTTCAACAGTTGTTGAATATGAAGAGTTGACGTTTTAAATTGCACGATTCCAAGATGAAACTGATTAACGTTAGTAATGATCACGAACAGCGGCAGCTGTGTTAACAAACAAATCATTCACATTGACTGACTTTTTAATTTTACTTTACGCTTTTGGTACATTACAGCTGTTGAATATTCTAATGTTGGCGTAAGCTTGGTTGAATATTAATTGGCATACTGTTGCAAGATCTGTGCCTGGCGCACCTGTTTTTGCTCAATGCTGTATTTTTTCTTTCACCTTCATACAATCCTGTGCAAAGAAAAAACTTTAACTTGTAAAGAAAAGTTTATTGGATTTATTTCGTTTAATCATTGTGCCTTTTTATAATCGTCGTAGAAACCTCAATTTCTACCAGTCGAACAAGTTCTTATCAAAAAGTTGATAGTTGTTACGAAAAATGATTTGATATCGTGATAAAAAGCATTATTTCCCAGATTCATCTCTACAGACTAGGGTTCATTTTCGTAGCGTTTCTGTGACGACTACATGACTTTAAATATTTTCTATTAGTTTTTATTTGCTGCTTCTGGCTATCGCTGCTGTAGCAAAGTTCGTTGCGAAATCTGATAAACCGAATGATCATTGTTTTAAAGTTTTTAACTGCCCATTTGCAATAAAGCAGATAACCTAGTATCGCGAAATGCTCCTTGGTTCATGTTATTCGTGATGTTTAATAGATGATGAGATTATCGATGTGACGGACTGCAGCGAAGAGATTAACGCACTGAAGACGACGGGGGTTCCCCGACCCAACAACCTCATTACTATCAACGTTCCAAAAGCTTTAACATTGCCATCCAGGCTCGTGAAACTCCCCGAAAAGCCCGAGCAAAAGTAGCGCATTGTAAATTGATTTCTTTTTACCTTATTGTTAGCTGTGAAATCGCTTGAACCGGGACAAATGCAAGGTGACAAGACAATTATTATCAACATTTTTTTCAATATAAAAATCTACATGATGTTTCGGCTCTTCTACCTCAAAGCCAGCTAAAAACAATAATTCTCTGGTTAACTCTTGGTTGGTGCTTGTGCCGCAGAGGTGAGGAGCCATGCACGGCATTGCTGTCCTCGCCACTGTGGAATCTGCTCGTTTACTGTTTCATTACACATTTCAAGAATGAACAAAACTTTTATGAAATTGGTTTTATGCAATTTCCTCTTGCGCCTTGCTTCATTTCAAGTAATCAACATTCATATCTATGCATTAGTTTCAATGATTAGCGACGTTTCAATCTCTATCCTTTCCAATCACCCTTGTCAAATCGTACAAAGGTTTTTTTCCATTTCTGTAAAAGTGGAAAAATCAACTGTTTATTATCGCCGCCGTTCGTCCCGTGACCTTTTAACCCCATGTTAAAAATTTTTAAAGTATTTCACGCCTTATAGCAGTGCCTTGCGGCAGCATTGACTATTATGAGTTCTACATTTTATGTTTGATAACCATTTGTGTAATTTGCCTGGTACCCGAACAACTTTCAAGTTTTTTGCGGCGACTTGAAATGTCCACTGTTAGTGTCGTTCGTTTAATGCTTGTGTATAGTTTCTATTATAGAGGTTATGTTTTAAAAAATTTATTTTAGTACTGAATTTTTATTTGAGCGAGGTCGTAATGCGGCTTGTTCGCACAACGCTTGCCGCTTTCGATGTATTTCGCTTAAAGTTTGATCTTTTAAAGAAAAAAGCTGTGAATTGCTAAATTCTTGATTGTTTTCTACGAGAAAATTTTAGCGCTGGTTCTTGCAAAAATGTTTTGAAGCATATGTGTTTGTTTTTACTTAATAATATAATTATTTGCTGTTTTTACTCTTTAACAAGTTCTACGTTTGTTTGTTCAGTGACTGCGACGTTGCCATTGGTTCATTTGAAAGATTTTATCTTTCACGGTATGTGTAATTGTGTATATCGCCGCATTGAAAATATACTATATTTCAGTATTAATTTCCTTCTTGCGTATTGTTTGAAAGTGGTATCGATGTGCTTAAAGAGAAAATTATAGATAGTTCGGATTATTTTTAACATCAATAAAAGCTAGAATCTCGTGAAAATCAATAAGTAAATTATGTTGAAGTGTATCAATGGTTTTTAATCATAATTATTTTTCTGATCCAGCCTTAGTTGTTTAAAAAACAAACAAATGCTTTGATCAGATTTTTGCATCTTTCACTTCTCATTGTACATCAAACTTGCTTATGAGAAACACAGAAATAAATGACAATTTAGTTTAAATCTTTTGATGATCAGCTGTGAAGGTTATGGGCATCCAATACAATTCTAAAACTTGTTATGTTTTTAAAAAAAATTACTAATTTAATCCAACCATTGTAATCAAAGGCTCGAAGTTACCAGTCAAGTACAGCCGGTTTTGCAGTAATTTAGTATTTATAATTTTGGCATATTTATGTTTTTGACCGATCAAACCGCCAAAAAAATATTTTGGCGCTCTATCTTATTTATATTACGATGACGTGGCCGTATACTAATATTCTTATCAAATAATGGTAGGTTATCAAATTTCAGCAAACGAGAGCTTTGAGTTTTCTTGTAGAGTCGATTAGACTTGACTTCCTTGAACACCATTAAGAAGCTTATAAAACTTAAAGGATTACCTGAAGGAAATGGAAGCAATTTTCGGTGAAATTGAATACTTTTTTAACATCTGAGTTAAAAGTGTTTACTTAAGTTCAATTGCAACAGATATTGAATTTCAGGATATGTTTGCATATATTAGTTCTATACTAATATTTTTTTAAAAACTCTCCTTGGTTAGCTCAATAGCTCATCAAAACCAAAATACCAAAAACCTTTTAAAATTGCTTTAATGTTTCTGATGTTTATGTATTGATAAAAAACAATTGTGTCAGAAAATGCATTTAAAGTATAGCCTACTGCGCTAAAAGGTAGACTGCAAAACGTTTCTCGCAGAGCGACAATTAAAAATAATTCATTAAAAATTCTCGTAGATTCTGTTGGAAAAGCTGACTTATAGCAACCGTCACGCACTTACCTTGAGCTGTTTTCAAAACGAGCAAGATGACTTCTGTTCGACTAAAATTTCTCACTTGATTTTTAAGTTTTGGAAAGTGATATGGTTGAAATTAAAAGCGCGTGTTAAAAACGACAAGCAGAAAAAATCAATACAAGATGTCCTTCTTTAGAGCGAGGAAGGGAAAGCAAGTAGGCCCAGTCTCGTAAGCGGGCCCAATTTTGATGCCCGAACCCGACCCGAGCTCGAAAAGGCAAGCCCGAACCCGGCTCGAACCCGAACATAACCATAAAATTTATTTCAAGCCCGAATCGGGCTCGATTATTTTAGATCTGAAGGTTTGATTTGACGAATAACCAATTTCGGACGCCAGCGAAGTAACTGAATGACGTAGCCTATGTAGCCTACATCGAAATACCAACAAAATTGTTCTAAGAAATTTGATGTTATTTGAAAAGATTCTTGAAAATGGAACCTATTAGACTAAAAAATGATAATAAGGGGACCTTCTGGGAAACATCAGAAAGAAATAAATTATTAAATAATAACTAGAAAACTTCAAAGAAATAAACTGTTAAGAAATGACTATGAGAGCCATAAAATTGGATTATTGACAAGTTATCAAGCATAACACCTTAATCGCCCTTTGTATACAGTTTCAAAGTGACACTGTATGTGAATTTTAAAGATCTTTGGTTCTTAAAGATCTTAAGTATCAATGTGATATTGGTCGAAATCGAATGAGTCTTTGTACTTTTGCACAGTAATGTGTCATTTGCCTCGATGGTAAGAGGTCAAATTACCCCTGTGTGTGCATTTTCTCGATCAATTGAATATACTGCAGGCCAAAAGTGATTTTGGTCACATTCGTTAAAGCAGTGGCAGAGTTAGGAGTGATTCCCTATACTCATCTTTTTATAGTAATTTCTTGCTTGCCATAAAACCAAAGATCATTAAAAATTCTTTTTTTAACGTTGCAATAACAAGTTATCCGTTGGGCATCTTTTAGCCAGTTCAGCCGCTTTGTAATATGTAAGAACCGCAAAGTTAATTGTTGGTTTCGAATTGAATTGCAAAACTTCAAACAACTTACTAAATGGTTGCATAAATTTTAGAATTTCTGAATTTAAGTTTCGATTGACCGATGCTATAAGCAGGGCACGGTCTCTTTGCGGTTCAGAAAGAATTCTCATCAATGTTTCGCAACTCATATTAATTGAATGAGCTCTTTCAAGACACAGGCAGTTGTTCTTGTTGTCCCGCGGCTTGATTGCAGTACTTTGCCAGAGCTGATGCATTGTTATCGTAGTCGAGCAATTCTTGTTCTAAAATGCATGCTCGACTCCACATGGATGTAAAGCAAGTATGAAGCCTATGCGCCATGCAATCAAGTCGTGCCGAATTGTTCAAAATGCCAATTCGAAAAGCTGCGACTACATTCGCTCCATGATCTGTGGTTGCAGTTATTTTGAAAACATCGATACCATATTCACATAAAATATTTTGGATAATTTTTTGCAATATTCTCTGCAGTATGACGTTCGGTTCCAAGATGACGGTTGGCTAAACACTGATGCTTAATTTGAAACGATTGGTCAATCCAAAATGCATGCACATAAGATAGGAATTATTATTGTAGTTAGATGTCCATAAATCTAAAGTTACAGCCACAGATTATGCTTTTAGTGGCTCAACAAGAGTAAGCTTCAAAGATTTTTTTATTTCCGCAGCTTTTTCTCTGGAAAATGAAGAAATAGTGTTTCTACTGTACAATAAATCTTTCACCTCAAACACTCCATACTTTCCAGCAATATTTACAAATGTTTGTATGAGAGTGTTAAGGCTATCATTTTTCAATGAGTTGAAGCTATGATATCCGCGAACGCAAAATTGCAATTCTGCGTCTTTAATAGCTAGTTTTTCTGATTCACTTAGCTTCAGTTTTTTTTTTATTAAAATGGGAAGTATACAATTGTTGCTTGTATTTGCTTTGACGTGGCTTACAATTTTCAGCATGTCGCCTAATATGCGAGGATCCCGTTGTTCTCGAATCATATTTCAAAACGTATTTGCAAATGTAGCAAATTACAATTCCATCCAAGGAGCTTAATGTGGTAGCATTCTTTGTTTCAGTATCGTTGGACTGAGAACACCGAGCAACAACTTTCATACTTTCCCAAAACTCAGAACGACCCTGAGCTGGTAAGAAATGAAATCTTTCTGGATGATTTTGCATTTCTCTGGTCAAATTCATACATTTTCACTGGATAATATTAATTGTTTAACATATATAATCTAAGGTAACTGCAAAATGTTGATCAGCAAACAAATAAAAGGCTACACCACTATAATATACTTATGTTTCGCATATGAAACGATACTGGAATACGTCTCAATTCGCAGACAGAATGCTTAATTTTAGTCTACTTTACTATGGGGTTTTGCTGATAAAATATGTACCGTATATAATGAAATTCCTTATTTTGATGAAAATTATGACGAAGCAATTAAGTTACAATATTTCAACAACTTAAATTTTAACCTCTCTTTGTCAAGGAAGCAAATACGAATATAAGCCAACAGAAAATTTTAATATATCTTAAATATCGCTTTAACAAATCCCGCATATGCAACGAATTATTGTTGGGATTTATTATATACGATAATAGATATGCAATTAATGAGATCAAGTAAGAGCAACGTAAATTGCTGCCGAACAGTTTGCAAATTGACTTACTATTTTTATTTTTTCTCTTTCAATACGCTTAATCAGTCAATTCGTATTTCCATTTGATTTTTCTGTTGGAATACAATATTTTTAATCGAATTTACAAAAATTAGAAATTCAAAACGAATTCTAATACTTCATTCTTAGTTTTTTGACTTCAAATTCAAATTCGAGAATTTATTTCGACAAAAAATAAGTAGTTCGTAAAACCAAGGTGAAATGCAATTATTTTTAAAAGACGTCCAAGCTAAATATTGTAGGCTAATAATAGCCTAAAAAAAAGACTAATAATTTATCCTCATTATTGTCAACTAAGTTGCTCAATTTAAAAACTAGAACTTCATCGTTTTTTTCGAGTTTCAATTAAAGTTTGAGTTTAGAAATTTTTATTTTTCAAGTTCGAGTTCAAGTTCGGCAAAATTACCGAGTTCAAGTCGAGTTACTAGCGGACAGCAATATCTTGGCATCTCCGGAAGCAGGTCGGGGTAATTGCTTACCCTATGTATAGCGCCTCCGTCGCTTTCCTGCGAGTCAGGAGGATAAATATAGAGATAAAAATAAAAAATAAAAAAAAGTTCACACTCTGGTTACAACTGAAAATAGACGGTAACGTTTGCAAAATCAAACCGTCAGTGACGAGACTTCAATAGTCGAAACAGCTGTCTGGCGGAGGATTTTGCTCCCCAATAGTACTTTCTATTCTTAATTTAGGCTATATACGCCAAGCTAAGCTATACCTTTAATTTTCTTCTAATATTTTAGGGCAAGATTACTTTTCTATTTTTTTTTAGAATTTGAAGCCACCAAAAAACTATGTTTACAATTTTTTAATGTTTTATGTCTAGATAAACTTTTTTCAAATTAGCTAGCTTGATTATTGTTTGCACTTTACCAAGTTAATTTTCACCAGTAATTGTCCTGGCTGTTGAAAGTTAGCGCAATGCGGTCGTAAACAGCGAAGTACCAATGTGATATTGGTCGAAATCGAATGAGTCTTTGTACTTTTGCACTGTAATGTGAATAAAATTTGCCTTGATGGTAAGTGAGTAATGTGAATAAAATTTGCCTTGATGGTAAGTGAGTAATGTGAATAAAATTTGCCTCGATGCTCCCCTTTCTATGGAAATAAAACTTGTCGAAATTGGTTTTTCTTCTATTTTGTCCAGTTACTAGTTAAATTTCAGTTAATGCATAGTCTGAGAGTTGTCAAGATTGAAAGAGAAAAATATAACTACGAATTAAATAATGTACAGCAGGCGTGCAAGATGGCTCGATTTGAATAAGCATTGAACCCAAGCTATAAGCTTGTTAGCTGGCGTAAAAGCATGTTAAGCTGTACAAATTAGTGATTATTAAAGCTTTTTATTGGTAGGCATACCAACATTTCCGAAAAGTGAACCAGGACGTTCGTTAAAAAAAAATTTTTTTTTCCTAAAAACCAGTGTTCTCTGAAAAAAGTTCTTCACTTTGAATCTGTCCGGATTTTTTAATTTTTGTCCCTGAAAAGTAGTGTTCTCGAAAAAAAATCTTTGCTTTGAATCTGTTCGGATTTTTTAAATTTTGTCCCTTAAAATTAATGTTTTCTAAAAAAAGGTCTTCATTTTAAATCTGTTTTGGATTTCTTGAATTTTGTCCCTAAATAGCAGTGCTTTCTAAAAAAAGTCTTCATTTAAATTTAGAAATATCGGGACATAAAGTTAGCCGGGCGGGACTAGGGGACAATGCCCTAATAATCAGGACGTATGGTAAGCCTATTTATAGCTCCCTTAATTTTTTACAGACTAATCTGTGCTGGACAGTCGAGCTAGGCAAACGAGTTTTTTCTCTCGTGCAAAAGAAAATTTACGAATTATTGGAAATGACGCGAAATTGAAATCGCAAAAAAACTGCTAGTAGTTCAGCTGTAGGCTAAATTTTACTGCTGAAGATAGAAATTAGTCAAAGGAAATTGATTCAACACTAAAAAAAATTCTGGATAATATTAATAATTAAAAAAAGCTTTTGAAGAAAGTAAAACAGCAATGAATAAAATTAAGAAAGAAAATTCAAGACCCAACCAAATAATGAATATCAATATTCATAAAATTAATGATTTAGAACCATACGGACGTTAAAAAAATATCCGTGTTTACGAAATCTTGTTAAATTACAAAATGTTATCGATAAAGAATAAAAATTCTGAATTTTAGTGTTTCAAATAAAGGTAATGTCTAATCGTTCTTTAATGTCAGGCCGAAATCTACCTAATTGTACATGTCCTGGATTTGTCACTTGATTATTTTTATGTCTTCTCAGCGTTCTTGCTGCTATGCCATATTTTTTTGCTGTTGGCAATAAAGCAGCCCCACTTTTAACGTCAGCAATAGCTCTTTTTAAGTCATCAGAAGTATATGATGCTCGGCTAGTTTAACGAATGTAGAAACGAGGCATTGCAAAAAATTATTTTAAACAATCACAATTAAAATTTTAAAATGCTGCACATAACAAAATATTAAAATGAAAAAAAGAATGTATACATCTATTTGTTTGCTAAAAATTGTAGTTAAATGCTATCATTTAACTTATAGATTATGTCACTATAGTCTTCTTAAAGCCTTATAGCTGTGAAAGGGTTGATTGGATAAGAATATAAAAGTGGTAAAACATAAAAAGAATCTAAATTATTCAATAAAAAAATCAAGAAATAATTAAGCCACAAAAATATATATTTTTAAGGTTTGCTTATTTTAGCAGCCTATAGTTTAGAAAAATTCAGTACAGCATCTTTTTAAAACTTCTTGGCATTACCAATATACGTAATCTAAACAGAATTTCATTATAATATGTTTTGTTGACATTTTTTGATAATTGGGGCAAAAAGCCTAGGGAGAGCATTTTACCCCATATACAAAGTAGGCTTTTTACCCAGAAAGTGGACATTGTGAAAATTTGAAATTTTTCTCAAGTCTTACTTGTAAGAAAAAAACTAAAGTTACCATACCCTCTAGAAACTACTATTGTTGCGACGGATGATGCGCCAAGCTGTGAGGTCCCGTCAAGACGGCGAACAATAAAACCTCCAGCTTGGCAAAAGGACTATTATATGTTTTAAATTTGTTTTTGTTTCCGTTAAAACTTTACTTTACCGTTTTTGTTGGATTTGAACGCGCGTCGCTAATTCTTTTACTCAGTTAATCATTTGTAATTTGTTTTCTTTCTGTTCGATCTCACGCGTCACATCATTATTGCAATTTGTTTTCTTTCTGTTCGTTCTCTTGCGGCGCGAATTTTGTTCTTAAAAAGCTTTGTTTCCTTCTGTTTATAGCGCCAGAGTTCTTTCATCCATTTTTTACTTGGTCAATTTTAGCTTAGCTAGTTTAGGGTTAGGTTAGTGTTTGTTTATACGCTGATTTAGCTAGAGTAGGATTAGGTATGTTTTGTAATATTGTTTGCGTTTGTTTTTCCATTAATCTATTTTATTCTATTTGAATGATCATTGCTTAATTCTAGTTAAATTGTAAAATCTGATTTCAAATAGTTTCCTGGTTAAAGAATTGTATAACCTAAATTGTTTTATCCATACGCATTTTGAAACGCCAATTAAATCCTTTTGATCCAAAACAATTTGAAATTCGAATACCTGACTGCGCAGGATTAGACGAGTCTTTCCCCTCGTCCGTAGAAACAACTATCTTCGAAAAAAATATATTGTTCACAAATATCTTTTTCTATAAATCCTGCTATGCTCTCATCAGCAATAAAAAAAATTATAATGAAACCTATGAAAACGCAAACTACTTTTGAAACGTCTGCTACACGAGTTGGGCTTAATCTAATTAGTGGTTTAAGATTACCCACAATGCTTGTCACCACATGGTAGAAGTATTTTTTTATTTTTTAAAAGCTTTTCAATTTTAAAACAAAAAGTCTTTTTACCCCAGTCGGCTTCTTTACCCCAGTCTACCCTATTATTATCAATATTTTGTGCTGACTTTGTTTTAAACTTATCTTTTTCAATTGTACATGTTTTAGAGTTGATATTTGTTTTTTTTATGTGTGTGCGTTTGTATAAATATGTACGTTTTTGCATCTGAGATAAATAAATTAAGCTTTCAATTTTATTTTGGTCTATTTATAATTCTGTGTTTGCACCACAATTTTTGGCAGCATCTTTATATTTATAGCATACATTTCTAATTTTTAATTACTAACTATACTTTTCTAATTACATTTCTAATTACTAACTATACCTTACCTTAACTTGCAAAAAGTGATTGCGAAATATTTTACTTTTATTGTGAAGACTATTGAAACTAATGAAATAATTGCCATTATGAACGACAACAACCCTTCCAACATTTAGTTTGAAAATGTAAAATGTCCGGCTGTGCAGTATCTTTAGACAATCTCCGGGAACTAAGTTTCAAGTTAATTTAATAAAGTAATTCTTAACAAATAACACGCCTCTTTTGAAGGGAGTTAAAAAGATTCAGGGGATCAGTTTTAATTACATATCGTTTCCGACACTTTTCGGCGAGTCAGCAGATAGATATACAA
This sequence comes from Diplosoma virens, assembly GCA_963680785.1. Taxonomy (NCBI): domain Eukaryota; kingdom Metazoa; phylum Chordata; class Ascidiacea; order Aplousobranchia; family Didemnidae; genus Diplosoma; species Diplosoma virens. The sequence goes on along the minus strand of OY796887.1, from coordinate 38,034,887 downwards.
AAAAAATTTTTCTTTTAACTCAGAAAGAGTTAGCTAAATGTGAGAGAATGCTTTAAATTGTTTTTTTTTATTTAAATAGAGCACTGTTTTGTTATTAAATAAAATTAGTATTAACATTTCTTTAAAAAATTAGTGCCTCACCAACCACGAGCTTCATGGCACGTCACTGGCAGCAAGATATGAAAATCACAAAAAGTTTTTTCATTGGGTTCATTTAAACTTCTTATTAAGTTTTGTACTTTTAAGGAAGCTTTCGTGTCTTTTCAAAAAGTTTGGTCTTTTTTTGAGTACTTTGAATGATAAGAACAATTTTAATTTTGAGGGCTTTATAAGCAAGTAAAGATAACTGGGAAACAAATTGCACTTTAAGCTTTTTCTTTTCTCACAATATTTATGGATGTAACCCCATACTGTTACTCAATATAGCCTATGAGTCATTGTACTTTTACTTCTTTTTTCCAGCTCATTTTTAAACTAAATAATGATGGACAGCAGATGCATTTATATAAAACCTTCTTCAATCTGTCAAATTCAATCAACTGTGCAAATAAACAGAAATGATGTTAGCCTATTTCACTCCTTCTAGTTTAATTGAACTATTGCAGTACAAGCTGCTATCAATGTTGTAATCTTTTTGGTTGTATTTGTGACAACTTTAATGAGCTGTTATAATCTTTTAGAGTGAGGCTACATGCCAAATCTACGCTTTAACAAAACATAACCAATACAACATACTACAGCTTGTCTGGCATATTTCGTTTTTCCTAAATAGGCTCTATCTTTCAGTTTATAAGGTAGTTTGGAAGTACTATCTTTTCTGTATTAGTGCAGTGGGTCTTCTGTAGTAGGATGACGAGTGCCCAAACTGTAGAGCAAGATAATAAAGTACGTTCATCTTGTTTGCAGCGAGTCCTTCAATATTCAGCTGGAGGATAGTGAGCCTTTGCGATTTGTTGGCAATGTGCCCTAAAAAGAGCATTTTTTCCAGACTTTGCCCCGGCCTGAAAATGAAAAGAACGTTGACGATTAGCAGGCCCTCGCTAAACATCTGGAAGGGTAGATACCCTTTCGTTTTGACTGGTTTGATTTCGGTTTGTTATGTTTAGCAGCAATATTAGACTTACTTACGGCCCAGTCTGCGACAAAGCATCTGTCACCTGTCATCTAGTCGAAACGTATGGAGTATTTTGAACAAACTTACTGGTAGTTCACGATACTCTCCTCGTCACTCTCTTATTTCAGCTGATGCTATTGCATCTCAGCTGGTCAAAAATTGGAGATACAAGGCTGTTTACTGCAAGTCATCTCGGCTTGTTTTGACCTTTAAAGAACCACAACACCAGAACCAGTGAATATCTCTAAGAACTTTTCAAAGGGAGAATTTACTGCTGCTCTTTAACACTTTAAACCAGGTAAAGCTCTCGGCCCTGATTCCATCTTCCCAAAGCTTATAATCTATTTCTATATTGATTTTAAGTCCTGTTTAGTTACGTGACTTCTTTTCTTTCTGCTTGACCGACTCGAAGTTCCCAAAATCTGAAGAAGAGCGCTTGTAGTCGCGATCTCAAAGCTAATGAAACCTGCTAGGGACCCAAAGAGTTATTGACCGATATCTTTGCTCTGTGTCTCTTACAAGATCCTCAAGAGGCTTATCTACGCACACGTTGAGCCAATTATTGATCCGCTGCTCGCTAAACACCAGGCCGGGTTTCGACCCGAGAAGTCAACTATAGATCAAGTCGTTCTGCTGACACAGAACATCGAGGATTCTTTCGAGGCTAAGAAGAAGGCCGGTGTCGTATTTGTTGATCTGACAGCGGCATATATCAATGTCTGACACCGTGGCCTTACCTGCAAACGGTTGAGGATAAGCACATGGTCAGTATGATCATGGAGCTCGTCCGAAACCGAAGTGTCACCCTTACTACCGGTGACAGCAAGCAAAGTAGGCTATGCCGTCTGACATAAAGGCGTTTCTCAAGGATCGGTCTTGGCTCCTCTTCTTTTCAACGCCTATACGTACGATCTGCCTTCCACGATTTCCAGAAAGTTTGCTTATGCAAACGATCTAGCATTATTACACTCTTCTAAAAACTGGAAGGACTGGGAGGGGACTTTAAGTCAAGACATGGCTACACATTCAGCGTACCTCCAGACTTGGATTTTAAAGCTCAGTCACATTAAGACGGTGACGGCTGCCTTTCATTTAAATAATCGAGAGGCCAAACGTGAGCTAAAAGTTTACAACAGTAATAGACTTTTACTGTTCTGTCCAACTCCTACTTATTTTGTGGTAAAACTGAACAGATCGCATACGTTTCGTCATCATCTAGTGGCATTGCGCAAAAAACTATCTTTGCATGTCACACTGCTAAGGCTACTTGTAGGCTCAGAATAAGGTGCTGGTTCCATAACACTGCGCACAGCTGCCTCATCTCTGGTTTACTCAACAGCTGAGTACTGCGCACCAGTCTGATGTCGCAGCGCTCACACTCGCCTCATAGACAGTTTCCTGAATAAAATCTTGCATATAGTCACTGGATGCCTGCGTCCCATTCCAAGGGACCACTTATCCATATTTTCAGGCATCCAGTCAGCTGAGCTTCGCATACTAGGAGCGACACTTTTCTTGACTTGCCGTGGATCTTTGGACTCAGGCATATCCTGCATGGTCTTTTAAGTGGGTCCTCAGATACTCGCCAAGAGAGACTAAGATCTAGACGCCCGTTTATGCCAGCTGCGCGGAATCTACTAAACAATCTTGCTGGACTTGGCATCTGCGCTTCTGAGTGGAAAAACTATACAGTAGATGGATCGCGGAGCACTGTATGAGCAGAATACATCCAGGCTTCTTGTTTTCATACCCAGGACCAGTGCCAGGCCTGTTGAAATGAGCTTACCCCGAACATCTTGGGTTAAGTTCAATCGCCTGCAACTGGTGTTGGGGAATTGCATTCGTCCATGCACAAATGGGGTGTCATTACTTTACCAAATTGCGAGTACGGCGCCGCTGAACTTTGTCTGATAAAACGTGCTTTGTCTGATAAAACGTGCAAAAAAAGTAAGAAGCGTTTTTTTTTATTATTATCGTTTTAACTGGCAACGAGTTAAGTCAGAAAGAAAATAAAGAAATCGTTTTTTTAATTTTGGGCTTTGAAATGATGACTTTAACTGGCGATGTGTTGAGCAAGCGGAAAAGGAATTTTGAGATAAGATTGCTATAATTCTGTTACTTTTTGGTCACTGGATTTTGATTTTGGCTTGCTAGTATTTTTGGGAAATTAACTGTTAACGTGGTTAATCGCTAAACGAATTAATCTGTAATAAAACTGAATAAAAGGTGAAACTTCTGGAAGTACTTGAAGAAACTAAAAGAATTAATTCCTTGAACTTTTAATCAATGTAGTAAGTGAATGGTAGTAGTGTATAGTAGAGTTGTCGCGGGCACACTTTTCCTGCACTGTGCCCGCACTGCACTGCAAGGTTTCTGCCCGCAACCGCACTGCACTGCAAAATTTTTTTAAGTACCGCACTATGCCCGCACTGCACTGCAAACTTTAAACATAAGAGCAAGTATCCACATGCAAACTTTAAACATACGATTGCACGGTGTCCGCACGGCGCGGTAAATTTGATCAAAAAGTTACGCGGTGCCCGCGCGCCGCCGTGTACGCTGCGCGGTTGACATCTCTAGTGTATAGCAATATAACATAATAAACCTATATCCACCCTTTCACCAAACCGCTACACGGTGACTTCGTAAAGAGAACCAATTTTTGTTGGATAGTATATATCTTTCTTTTTTAAAAAAAATTCTATATTCTTTCTTAAAAAAAAAAAAATTAACGTACAGTACCTATTTCGTTTTAAAGGTACGCCGACCACGCACAATTGACGTTGTGCGTGTAATAACGTATATCGTTTAGCCACTGTTTTCTATTTCGCAATCACTTTTTCAATAAGAACTTCAAAACGTAATACCTTGATGGCAAATAAAATTGAATTGAATTGAATTGAATTGAATACATAACATAGATCGACCTGAAAAAAAACTCATATTCAACAGTATGTGATATGAAACACATGGCAAAAACACAACGTCAGTTTGTTTTCTGGCAGGTTGAAAAAAATTTTATTCACTGAGAACCCAATTTGCTGCCGAATTGAAAATTGAGGAGAGAAGAAAGTCTGGATCAGAAGGTGGCACCAGTAAAAGCAAATGGCAATATATGAGCAGCTTGCTGTTTTTACGTCGCGGGATGAAGAGGCGCCAAGGAGCTTGCACTGAAATAGGTACGATTATTATATTTTTTTGTATTGCCAAGGCACTTCTCCGTTAAGACTTCCGAAATATTCGGCAAATTCTTTTTGTATTTCCCGCGCCGAACTGGAGTTATGATTGCTACCTTGTAATGATAAATTGTTTAGTGTTTCACTCGGACTATACTCGTCGTGCCATGAACCACGAGTCACATTACCAAATTGATCTTCTTTGTCCACAGTTCCAGGTGGGGCGTAAACCGGAGCAGCTCGTTTCATCAAAAAATTGTGTAACACCACGCTTGCTTGAACAACCAATTGAGCTTTATCAGGATTTAAATTCATGGGCTTTAAAAGAACCCGAAATCTTGTAGCTAATATACCAAATGCACTCTCTACTTTTCTTCTTGCACGACTTAGACGATAGTTAAAAATTCGTCTGAGTATATCTGCATCTTTGTAAGGGTAAGGTTTCATAATATTGTTTTGAAGCGGAAAAGCATCATCAACCACAATGACATATGGCACTGCTTTTCTGCGACCAGCCAAGGGTTTCGAAATTGGAAGTGATAATTTGTTTTTAAGGAGATTTTTAGCAAGGGGAGTTTCAGAAAAAACCCCGCCATCGGAAACCCTTCCATTGCAGCCAATGTCCACAAAAATAAACATGTAATTGGAGTCGACTAACGCCAATAACACAATGCTGTGAAAACCCTTGTAGTTAAAGAAGTAACTCCCATTGTGTTGCGGAGCTCGGACAGTCACGTGCTTGCCATCCAGCGCACCAATGCAGTGAGGATAATTCCATTGATTTTCGTAGCCGCGTGCTATCTCTTGCCACTGCATTCATTTTGTGGAAACTTAAAGTAGTAATTGAATTAAGATTGAAGCAACAGCATGGTTAAAACTAAATAAATAATAATTACATAAATTAATAAACTTAAATAAATAAATAAAATTTCAGATTCAAACATTGAAATTGAAACCAGCAATTCGGAAACTGGAAAAAGCATGGAAGATAAGAAAAAAGAAAGCAAAAGAAGTAAACGGGAATCTACTGAAGAAATTTTGTCTCAGGCAATAAAAGTTCTTCAAGAGCCAAATCCTGATGAGTTTGAAATTTTCGGCCAATACTTAGCAATGGAGCTACGCGGAATACAATGTGAACAAATTCGGCGAAGGGCCAAACGCGAAATAAACTTGGCGCTTTTAAAGGCGCAAAATGACGACGATCAAGGTCAACAACAAATTTTGCAGTCATCACGTGTGTTGTGATCATCATCCACGCCTTCAATTTGTTTTGAAGGGCCAAACACTTCAAGCCAAACCAGAACATATGATAACAATAACATCGAGCAACCTACCTTGATGCCTTCTTTTAAACATGCGTAAATTGCTTGGCATACCTCAGGGATAATTCCTGAAATAGCGCTTACTGAAATTCGAAATAAGTAGGCAAGACTTTCGAATGAATCACCTAAAGAGTATGTCAATGGAATGTAAACTTGAGATTTTCGTTTTTCAATTTTTCAATAAATTTTAAACGTATGAATGCACACTATTTACTTATGTTAGCGTAGAATAACAAATCACAGAGAGTAATAACTAAGCATATTTTAAAATACGGTACCTGTAGCCAAAAATCGAAGTGTCACAGCCAGACGTTCTTTTGCTGAAATTGCCTGTCTCATATTCGTATCTTTTTTAGAAATTATTGGTCCTGTCAATCTCAAAATTTCTTCAAGATCTTTAGCTGTCATGCGTAAAAAAGATCGCAATTGTTGTGGGTCTTCTATATGCAGCTCCTGCAACAGGGTGTTATAGCCACCCAATGCATTCCTGCGCCCAATCCACGGTCGTACCCAGCATTTCCGCTTTTTACGTTGATTATTTAAAGCTGCTATCACCACTACTGCTGCTGCTTGTCGTTTTCTTGCTCGAAGCATTTCGAATATTTCAACTTTAAAAACTGATAAATTTAAATAAAATGAAAACGAACCACAGGTTTATTTAAACCAATCGTGAGGAAACCAATGCGATAGAAATACATCAACAAGTTTCTTGCGCAAAAATCGCAGACATTTCTTTCTGCAAGGATTTCAGACAGAAAAAAAGCTCGCCGTGTAAAAGCTCGCGCAATACTTGCCGCAAGAAACTTGATCGTGTAAAGCCAGCCTTACGAAAAGTGCCGCATCGCGTAGCAGGAAAAAATAATTTAGCCTAAAGCCAACAAGGCGAACTGGCTTGGCAATGTTCCATTAGTTAATAAGATATGACGTTGAATTTGAGTAAATAACACAAAGCATTGAAACCAAGCAGGTTTGTTGACGCTATAGCAATGAAGCAATTTTTTTGTACTAAGCAAAAATGAACGGAAATGATTTAACTCACGATTAGATTAGGTAAGTTTAAGCTAAAGTAGTACGTTATTGAAGAGAAAAAAGATTTAATGACTTTAAAACTTTTTATCAAGGGACTAAAAAAGAATTATTATGCTTTTAAGCGGTAAAATTTATTGCATATATTGTTAGTTCGACGCTTCAACCTATCCTATCAAGTTTGATTTAACCAAGTTTAAATGAATGTGAAAGAGATGTGACCTCTGTGTTTCAGTTGTTAAAACCAGAAAAAATTTTTTAGTTAAAAACTGAAAGAATCGTAAGGAAATTTATGGATGATGGAGGTGTTAGAAGTTTAAGTTATCAACTTATCATAAAAGAGAAAACCGTTAACTTAAAAAAATCAATCTTGAAATTTTTGTGTAAAAATTTGCCACTATCTTTTGGTATTTCAGATGATTGCTTTAAGTTCTGAATTTCATCATTTCAAGATTTTGTGTTAGTCCAATTGCCAGTAGATGAGCTGTAATATAAACTCGCATAGAGTTGTTTATTAGGCAAAACAGCAGGGGTTTCGAAACCAGCAAAAATTTAGGGAAATTTTTTTCTTCAAACGGTGGAGGAAAACGCGTTTTGGATTCTTGTTTTAGTCTTTGATTTGTTGTTTTTTAATAGTTCTTGAATAACCGTTGTGGAGTTTTAATGCATCCAGTATTGGTGTTATAATCTTGTTAGCAGACGTAGTCGTCGCCATTAGGTTAGGTACTTGGACGTCGAAATTTTTTGGAAGGATATTGATTATTACCATTTGTTTATTAGCCACAATAATAAATATTCCGTTCAAAATACTGTATTGTCATTATTAAATTAGATATGTCTCAATCGTCAAATGTATATTTTTTAGCTTTGCTATAACTAAATTTAATTTATATACGATTGAGTATCTAAGTTTAAAAAAAATCTAACTGAGTTACATGGATGAAAAATTTTGGTCAAAAAACACAAAAAAGGCAAATCGTGGTTTATTGGTGCTGTTGTTAATTTCTGGATTTTTTGTTTATTTTGCAATTGTAAGTACGAAATAGCAAGCAATAAAAAATGAGCCCCTTTTTAAGCACTTTTAAATAGTTTAAAAAGTCTAGAAATGCACAAGCAAGCAATATAAACATTGTGGGCGCCAAAAAACCATAAAAAGTCACGCTTTTGTGGTAATATATGCGTTATAATAATAATAATAGTAATAAACAATTTTCTATCCCGCTCAGGCAAATATTTACTTCAAAGAAGTGGTTGCATCAGAGCGGTAGTGGAATTATAAGTGTCAATAAAATAAATACTGGTTCAGGTTTGGCAGACACAAATAAAGACGTTATGTTATAATAGAAACAGGCAAGGTCAAAAACCAAAAAAAAGTGACCAAGTTGCAACTGTTTTGTTGCCATCTTCCATCGTTTAGTACAATGTTCCGCAACTGGTGTGCTGCAAAACGATGTTAGTTATACCATAAGACAACACTAATTTAGAGTTTTTAAAATGGAAAAAACTTTATTTTCTTAAAATTTAAGCTTTACTAATTTAGTCAAAGCCGTACCAGCCAGGGAAACAGAGGGGAAATTGCCCATCGAAGTCTCAAAAACTTGGGCCAAATCAAAAATTTTCAGGCAGCAATAAGAAAATATTTGGAAAAAATTAAAATTTTTCTGGCAGCGACAGAAAATATTTAAGCAAAATCAGAAATTTTGTGGCGCGACGAAACAAATTCGAACTACTTGTGCAAGACAAATTCAGAAAAACAATTAAGCTTTAAAGTAAAGATCTTTTTTCAGAGATCACTACTGGAACAGATTTAATGTAAAAACTCTTTTTTTGGTCTTCACCCTAAATATGAAACAAAGTTTCTTTTCATATTCGTAAAGTACTACAAGGTCAAGATTCGAGCAAACGTCATAAAATTTGGATAAAACTGTACTGCCCCAAGATTTTTTGGGTTGTACGCTTATGAGTTTTGCAAATGTAAAAGATGTATGAATAATCAGACAGATAACATAGAAGTACTTATCCTTAGAGATTCGTAATAGCGCATGATATCTTGGGGTTAAATTTTGCTTTAGATATTTTCAGTTTTATTTTCAGTTTTTTTTTGAGTCATAGAATTTTTAAAAAATTGCTTTTGCTTTTGAATTTTGAAGAAAAATAGGATAAAGTAAAACAAATAAAGCGAAAATTTTAAAGGAATTTTGTTTTGACCAACGCAATATAAATTAGTAAACGACAATAATATAATTTTTTATTTAACATTTTCAGCTTTACTTTTCGCAAAAAGCATCAACGTTCAATTTTGGCAATATTGTTACAAAATATTATAACCATGAAGACCACAATAGACAAGATAAAATTCTTATAAATTCTGGTGAGAAATTATTAATAATTAGTTTTGTTTTCTTTTTAAGTAAATTAAGGACAAATGATTGTTTCTATAACTAAAATGTTCTTTTTACGTTTTTGATATTTTGTTTACTGTAGCATGAACTTTTTTTAATTTGAAGTTTAAAAGATACTAACAACTTGCTAACTACAAAAATATTTAAATTCAGTTGAAATAGACAGGAAATAAAATGGTAATCCAACTAACTTGTAAAAAAGAACGATTTGTAGCTTATGTAGATCATGGACGATTGATTGATATGATGCAATGATGTTCAGATTAATGTATTGAAATGAAAATTATTTGGTCGCGGCATTTCCGGGATGGGCTAAATATTAGAAAACATACTAAGAGGAAAGTCAATAAAAAAAAGTTTATTTTATATACTTAATATCACTTTTTCATTTTTTTAATGGTTTTTTACGTTTGGATGAGTTGTGTATTTTAGCTTTTAAAAAAAGAGTTTCCAAATTCAAATTCACATTCAATTTTATTTTGTACAAGATTTTATTAAAAGCAGGTTTTCTGAATTAAACAATTGCAGCTTATTACCCCGCAATATATAATAATGATTGGAAAGTGAAAATAAAACTTGCAAGTAAAGTGATTAAATAACAATTTTATTTCATCAAAAGCGTCAAAATTGAATTTGGGAAGATACTGTTAAAAAATATATGTTGTGTTACCAGAATTTTTATCTGAATTGAACAATAAGCAAGCATGCGTAAATACAAAGACGTACTGATCCGTAAAGGGCCAATTTCGCCCATCTATTTAACTGAAGACTATTGAAAAAAAGTTTTTGTTTTAAATGAGTAACAAACATTTTTTTCCTCAAGAAAGTTAACTTTTTTTAGTTTGGAGACTATTTTTGTGTGAAAATTCAATTTGAGACAAAGAAAAGTCACCTATTAATGTGAAGACCTTTATTAGATCTGTATTTGACTTTTAACGACATAGCGGTCTTTTCAAGATCAATCGGTTTTAAATCATTTATCCATGCTTTGTCCTGCATGGTTTGCTTAAGATTGGCGTCGTCCCTACTTAACCCATATCCTCCTGAATCAAAGTTTTTTGTTTATTTCTCTATTGTAGCTTTGGAATGATGTAACTTGAAGGGAAAAAACGCTCTTTTTGTGAGAAACCTTTTTTTTCGTGAGATATGAATGATTTTACTTCCGTCAGTTTAAACTGACGCTAGGAGCAGGAGGGTACATGCAAAACAAAAGCAAGATCGCTTTTCTTTAATTTTTTTAGTTTTGAATTAAATCAATTTTTGATAACAAGCAAGCCTACAAACAAATAACATCGTTAATAAACAAAAAACTTTAGTTCACAATCTTTCATTCACATGTCGAACTACATAACATTATCTATTGGAAATGGTATTCTTTAAAACAATCAGGATGTAGACAAACATAGCAGGCTTTGCAGGAGTACCGGGAGGTTCTTAGCGTTCTGGTTTGGCACATCGTCGTGCGTCCCCTTAACAATCCAGTGATTAGTAGCACTGAAACATACATGTTCACACTGCTGTGATCTTGATCCAGGAAATAGAATCTGTGACATATCTTTACTGTATTACAAGTGTCTTTAGTAAAGCACGGAATTGAACACAGCATTGCGACGGCTTTGCCTGTACCCACTGCTTAGGTAGCCAAACTTAATTGGTTTCCATGGATACGATATAATTGTTTGGCTCCGTGCTTCCCAAAGTATGGTACCATGGATTTGTCAACGCTTAGATGTTGTTCGGGTTTGTATTAAGCCAAACACTGCTAGTTTACCGCATCAAACTAGTCTAAACAGGTCTAACTTTGCAAATCTGTCAGTTTTGTCCAAGCTTTTATTATCAGCAAGATGAAGAAAGTTTTGCTTTCTTCAAGCTTATTCTTGATCATCAGCGCCGTGACTATTCGGTCCTGGTTGTCCTCCCTCCTCTGCTACTACACTTCTTGTCGTGGCAATTGATTATAACCGCTCAGCACAAGGATGGCAATGAATTATTTCAACTTTTTTATGGTCATCATGAACGCCTAACTTTGGAAAGGCCCAATAGATCAATATACATGTATTGCTTTGACGAATAATGTCGCAAAGACTTTATTGACGCATGATTCACAGGACGTGGATGCGGCTTACTAGGATTTCTGTAATCATCATTAAGAAAGCAGCCAAAAAGACTATCACACGCGGTTATCAAAACAACTATATCCGTGTTGGGATACGGAGTGGGAATCCCTCTGCTCCGAACTTTTATTCGTCAAAGCAATACATATATATTGATTCTATTTGGCCTTTCCAAAGTTAAATCGCTTTACAGGCATTATTGGCATTGACAAAGCAAACATTGATTGTGTGATAAGCGAAAGTCGATCTTATGATCTGGGGAACTTTTCAAGTACAATTCTATCTGGTAAACGACTGCAAGGACCTACGCTAGCGAAAGCTAGATCCGGTTTAATGCCAGTGTTTCAGTAGCCGGGGTAAATGCTGGCGCCGGACTGTTATTATCGTACGCTCAATTAACGTGACGACAGTTAAAATCGCTAGCATAGAGACAGGGGTAAGGAAACACCGGGAGATCTACGAATCGCAGTCGCATTGATGGAGGTTTGTAGACGTTGACTACTTTATAACCATCATGTCCACGCACAACCACTAAATATCCGATGTCGGTAAAGATTGGTCCAAAAGCATATATCTTACTCGCTTGTGGACAAACGTGGCAAGGCTATGCTTCCTGCTTAAGGAAGACCTAGCTGGTTGGAAGCTAGGAAGTACTAGTTTCTCTGCATTAGTGCAAGTGGGTCTCCTGTAGTAGGATGGCGAGTACTTCAAACTGCAGAGCAAGATAGTGAAGAACGTTTATCTTGTTTGCAGTAAGGCCTTCGATGTTTAATTGGAGAATAGTGGGTTTTCGGAACTTGTTGGCAATGTGCCCTGAAAAGAGTATTTTTTCACACATTGCCCCGGCCTGAAAATGAAAAGAACGTTTGCCGATTATCAGGCCCTCGCTAAACATTAAGATGGGTAGATAACCTTCCGTTTTGACAGGTTTGATTTCGGTTTGTCATGTTTAAAAGCAGTAACAGACGTAGTCACGACTCAGGCTGCAAGAACGCACCCGCAACTGAGGTCGCTTAACTCCGAAATAAACACGTTTCTTAAAAAGTAACACTTTAATATTTTCTAAGACTTTGTTCTTAAAAATAGTACAAAATGTTTGTCTGATCATGAGAATTAGCTTGGCACACTTTTTGAAAACTTAGCTACAACTTTTTTCCTCATAATATCAAATAAGGAAACCTCGGTTATAACGTCATTTTGTGACACAAAAATAATGAAAAAATTACATCGCAGAGAAAGAGCCTGGCCGGGCCTACTGCTCCAAAACTGGCCAAGGTTTGAACTTTTTTGCAAAATGACTGAAATTTATTTGTGCAATTTTTCAATTGCTAAAAACAAGGTACCCTACTAAACAAATTTGGCTCGGAGGTTTAATGACTGTATGCGGCCATAATACAGGGCATTTGGCAACAAAAAAGTAAACAAAATTATTTATTAGATAGGTCTGAAAACAACTCTTTGCAAATCAACAACTACAACAAAAACAACGACAAAAAAAGCAAGAAGAGTAACAACAACAACAACAACAACAACAATGACACCAGTATCAACAACAAGTGTTTGATATTATTATGGGCACACTTAGAAAAGATCAAGATTGAAATTCCTAAACATCAACTTTGTGGAGGAGGATGTGAAGTGACTAGGGATCGCAGAAGACTGGAAGAAGCTGCAGCTGTTGTTTTCATGATGAAAATGCTGAATAAAAACGATTTACCTGATCCAAAGAAACGGTTATTTTTTGTTGCTTCTCTACATTAATAAATAATCAATAAAAAATCATTTTTTTGAAACAACTTTAAAGGTTTTAAAAACTTTTTTTCTCAAACTGATAAGCCTACACAAAATGTTTTTTCACAACTTAAAAAAAATAAACGAGATAAAACGGTGGCAAATAAATAATAATTTAAAACAATTTACTGTTTACTTATAATACGAGTATTTATAATCGCATTTATCGTAAAACATAAATTTTTTACGAACTACCGCCCATTTCTAACCTACTGTATAAGGAACGTTTCTATAAGAGTTATTTTCACCAGCACATATTATGAAAAAATATTAAAGTAGGCAATGAGAATTCTTTGTAATTTTAACAAATCTGTTTATTAAGATATTCAACAACAAAGTAGTTTAGTTTCTCACGTTGCATATTAGATAATTTGATATTATCTTATCTAGAATTATCGAAAAAAAAAATTTTGAGTTTATTTCGGGCTGAGTCTTTTACGCTTTTTAGAAACTGAAACAGAACGTGGTAAGAATCATGTGTTTGATAATATACTAAACGATTCATTTGTTCCTAGATCATTGACTCAAGAACAACTTTCTGACATACTTTTAAACCGACCTTACCCTATCAAAAATATGTTAAATAATAAATCAAAAAGTCAAGTACCCTGTATTTGCATTCTTTTTTTAAGAATGAATATTTTAAAATTGTGATGAGAGTAAAAGAATCAGTTAAATAGTTTGATTTGGTTGCAGAAAGAATCATCAAGTTTTTGTTTGGTTTTCGCGTGAAAGCACGTGGACAACACTTAATTTTTATCAAAAGTCTTTAACTGAATTCGACAATTACTTCAACTGGACAATGACGTTTCGACTCGATTCTGACGTCGATGCTTCGATGCTTCCTTTTACTTCGCGTCCGTTTGTCAACTTCTTGCTATCGAGGTATTCTATTGTTCGGATAGTTTTTGACATTACGAGTATAACAATTAGTGATGATTTGAGTTTTAAGTATAGCGTATTTCCTTAAAATAAAAAAAGTTTTATTTCTTCGAATTTAGTTTTTACAACTGACATTTTAATATTTGTTTTTTATTGTTTCAGAAACTTGAAAGAATTGTCTAGAAATGTCAATATGAGTGATTTTAAACGGCATTCAATCGTGAAAGACGCTCAAGAATGTAGAAACTCAAAGCAGTTGAACTCTCCTTTTCCTGATTCTTCCAAAAAATTCGGTTTAGCTATTTGGATTTGTCGAAACTGTGGCTTAACACACGGCGCCAAACTTCGATCAGCTATCATCAATGATCTGTCAAAAAAGAGCTTTAATCTTAATCTCACACTCAGTTGCGTCAAAAATAAAAGGAATGGGCTTAAGCTGACTAACGAAAAATTATTAAAAATCATATCTTCTTACAAATTCTATATGGCGTTCGAAAACACTCACGAATGTCGAGAATATATTACGGAGAAATTCTGGTACAACTCTCTGTACGCAGGGGCTGTTCCAATTGTCTGGGGTCCCAGCAAAAAAGATTATCAGCGTATTGCCCCACCAAAATCTTTTATATTTTACGAAGATTTTCAAAACATCGAAGAGTTTATCGACTACATCAACTACTTGGACAAAAACGACACTGCATATTTGGAATATTTTTCTTGGCGCAAGCAATTTCCCTGCAAATATTCAATGTTGAGTAATAAACGTGCTAAATCTTTCGCAACTTTTGTGAATCCATTCACTAATGCATATTGCAACTTGTGCAAGACACTCAGGGAAAAACTAAACTCCTCTCATCATAAAACAATACCCTCACTGAACAAGTATTGGTTCGGTGAAGAAAATAAAAACTGTCTAAAATAGGGCGCAGGTCTATGATAATAGTAATTTTTTTAAGTAAAGGCTGTAAAGTTTCCACGATTCCACTGTAAAGAACATCAAATTTATAATTTATGCTTGAAATATTCGAGTGACGCGGTTTTGTCTTGCATTGTAAAGTAAAGTTGCACGAGTAGTAAATTACTAGTATGAAATTTACATCATAAATTTTGTAATGATATTTGTATAATTAACGGCGGCCTAAATTGGTCTATTACACTTGTAGTAAGCTTTGTAAGGGCATCAAAAGGTTGTTTTTTGCCGATAGATTTGTTGGATCATATTGCAAGATTGCTACGGCTATAAAAGTATTGAGATTTTTATTTTACTAGAATATAGGCATTACCATAACTTGGTCGCCGTCGTCGTCGTTTGAAGGGTATCCACTCCAGGTCAAACACAAACAGTACTGGGGCCGAGGGTTTATCTTTTTACTACCCCAGACTGCTGCACTGCCTGAATCAGATGCTGGCAGTGACGTCATTAAGCCAGCATCGAGCTTTGTCATCCAAAACCGTCAGACCTCGTACTCCATGTGGTGCCCGATGTATAGGGCACGCTGTTAGTGGTCTGCGGTTTGCTCAGAGGCACCACACTCGCAATTCGGTGAAGGAGCGAGACCCTATTTGTGCATGGACGAATGGAATTGCCCAACACCAGTCCGCAGGCGGTTGAGCTTAACCCAAGCTACTCAGGGTAAGCTCATCCCAACAGGCCTGGCACCGGTATCGGGCACAAAAGCACGGAGCCTGGAAGCATTTTCACAGTACTCCGCGTTCCATTTGTGATTTGTCCATTCAGAAGCGCGGATGCCAAGTCTGGCAAGGTTGTCCAAAAGATTCCGTGCAGCTGGCACAAACGGGCGTCTGGATCTTAATCTCACTTGGCGAGTATCTGAGAACCCACTTAAAAGACCATACAAGATATGATGGGGGTCCAAAGATCCACGGTAAGCCAAGGAAAGTGTCGCTCCCATTCGGATAACTTGGTAATGGGCAATATATATATTTTTTTTATGACTAATTATAATAAGCATTTGAAGACATGTGAAATTTTGTTCTTGTTAAATCATTAGTGATTGCGTACTTTTGTTTTTATGTTGTTAACAAACTTTTAAAAAATTTATGGGTTTACATTAAAAAATTGTAATAAACAACAGAGGTGGATATCTCGAGACATGTCTCGAGACACGTTTTTTGAAGTCTCGGTCTCGTCTCAGTTTTGTAATCCCAAAGTCTCATATCAGTCTCGGCCTCGGACCACTGTGTCTCGAATCCAGCTCGAGACATTGCAGCGATGTGGGAAAAGCTCACCAGATGTTGTAAATATGTGATGATATTTGGTAAAAATAGGTTGTTAGTACATTTTTTTGCCATTCAGGCGTCATAGCCTTTTTTAAATTTGCCATTAGTCACAGTAGAATTGAACCATGGTAATCAAGAAGTTTGGACATCGTGTAAGGTGCTCGAGAATTTATAGACCTGTTTTTATCAATATTTAGACGACTTGTATTTAATATTTTTAAGAACAAAATTTGGTATTTGGAAAAGCGGCCATGTTACGATACTTTTAATTGTAGTCAATACTGTTCTATGACATTATAATAGATTGCATGTGTAAGGTTAATTAAGAAATTGACACGATTGCGGTTCAAAGCCTTGTCGCTTGGTTCTGCTTTGTCTTTGTGGAAAGATGCTTTACGACACTGTTTTTTGCTTTAAATTTCAATTGTGTTACAAAATAAAAATAAAAATTAAACATCGGGTTATAGAACTAATGGAACTAAAAATACCATCTATAACATTGTGCATTACGCATGCTGAACCCGAGTTCACTGATCGACCAAGGTGTTTCGAGTTTTAAACTCTCATCAGGGACCATCTGCTTACCCAGGTTTTGTCGCAGAGCTGATCATTTATATTGCGAAAAATCTTAAACTTCTGTTCCACCCTATGCATTTCTGCACTGATAGAAGCGGCATTGTGCATCACGCACGCCGATGGCCAGATGCTAGAAATACATCAAGTTGTAAACAGACGCACTAAAAGTGCCACCGGTGGCATTGTGTATTGCGCACGCCGAACCCGAGCTTACCGCCAGACCATAGTTTCAAGTTTTAAACTCAAATCAGGGACAGTCTGCTTACCCACGTTTTGCCGCTTCTATCAGTGCAGTAATACATGTGGTAGAAGCCCACAAGTCTTAGATTTTTCCTTTATTTATGACCAGCTCTGCGACTAAACCTGGGTAAGCAGGCTGTGAGCTCAGATTCGGTGTGATACACAAAGCCACAGGTGGTACTCTTAATGCTGTCTGTCTACAACTCGATATATTTCTAACATCTGGTCATCAGCGTGCGTGATGCACAATGTCATTCTATCAGTGCAGTAATGCATTTTAAAAGTCCACAATCTTAAAAAATAATTAAAAATTGCAATTGCACTGCAAAATTGTAGCATTTCCGGAAGCAAGTTGGGTGAATTGCTTGCAATAGATGGGATCCAGAGTTTCACTGTTAGACAAGGAGAATTCCACTTTTAGTTGGAAAAGTTAAGCTTGGCTTGATGCCTGAAAGAATGGTAAATGGTCTATTGGAGTGGGACGCAGACATCCAAAAGCTGAAAACGTCATTTAAGACACTATTAATGAGACAAGAATGTGCGCTGCAAAGTACTCAGCTGTCGATTAGACCGAATATAGGGCAACAGCGTGACGCGGAAAGGTATTTTTTACGCAATGCCACAAGTTGGTGCAAAACGTGAGCGATTTTTCTAGTTTTACCCCAAGATATATAGGGATCGAACAGCAATGTTGGCGTTAAAAAAGTCCT
Organism: Diplosoma virens; assembly: GCA_963680785.1. Taxonomy (NCBI): domain Eukaryota; kingdom Metazoa; phylum Chordata; class Ascidiacea; order Aplousobranchia; family Didemnidae; genus Diplosoma; species Diplosoma virens. The sequence continues at coordinate 38,017,293 of OY796887.1, read as the reverse complement.
AGATAAATCGTTTCCAAATCAGGTACAATACTGTGCAAATTAATTGGGACACTTGCGGTAAATTAAAAAAAAACACTATTTTTTCGTTATTTGAACTGTATTAGCATAGAAATAAACAATAAATTAACCAATTAATGTTTGATATGTCCTCCCTTTGACTTTATGGTCATTGACACTCTTTTTGGCATTGAGTGAACAAGATTACAGCACATCTTCTTTAGCTCTTTATCATGCTACCTGATCCTTATTATAGCTTCAATCAGTGATGTTTTTGTAGAACAGTCATATTTAGAAAGTTTTCTTTTGATTGTTGCCCAAAGATTTTCAATTGGGCTTAAGTCTGGAGAATTCCCATCCAGTCTAACAAGGTTATACCAGTCTGCGCAAAAAAAAGGTTTGCATTTTCTTTGAGGTATGCAAGGTGAGAAATCCTGCTGAAAAACTCTTCCTGCTAGGAAATCACTATCGGATAAGATAGGAACCAAATAATTTGCCAAAAAGTTCTTGTATTTATCCGAATTCATTATTCCTTTAATGGGTATAAGGCTTCCTGGTCCAAACACAGTGAAAAAACACCAAAACATCTTTTTTGGTGGATGCCTAGGAGCTTGCTGAATGTGTGCTTCTGTGAGTGGTTCACCGATGCTTCTCCTGACATAGCATAAACGGTAGCCACAGACTTTAAAATGGGTTTCATCAGAAAATATTACTTTTTCCCACTGGTCCTGTACCCCAGCTTCTATATTTCTTTGCCCACTAAAGTCTTTTCCTCTTTATTCTAGTAGTTAACAATTGCTTTTTGGTGGGTTTCCTTGCAATCCTCCCTGAGGAAAGGAGTCTTCTGCGGATAATTGAGGGATCAACAAGCACTCCTGATGTTGCTAGATCACTTTGCAACTCTTTCTTTTTTTCCAAGGACTTTTGACGCTATTTCTGATAATCATCTTATCATCATGGGACGTAGTTTTCCTTTTTCTTCCACATCTTCCGCGAAGGTAAATGATAATGTCACCACTCTTATCTGTTGCCTTCACTATCCTCCCAACGGTTGATTTGGCTATGCCCAATCGATCTTCTATTTGTCTTATCGATAGGCCGCTCTTCTGACTTGGTGCAACAACTTGAGATCGTTTACTTGGAGTGACATTCATTGTAGGAATAACACTGAAAATTTTGGAAATTTTAAAATATTTAAGCTCAAATTTAAGCTTACTTCACTCTAGCGAATTTGCAAAGAAATTTGAGGCATGAATAGTCACAACAAGGCATGTGATTCACAGATTATGACGTGCCGCATTATTCCCAAGATACAAACACAACATTTCAGCAAGAATTTTCCACTCTCTTTCAAGATATGACAAATCTATTCTAAAAAACGCTTGAAAAACCGCCTGTCCCGATTAATTTGCACAGTATTGTAAATTCAGCAGCAACAAAATCTTTTAAAATTTGTTCGTTAAAGCAATGTAATTACTCCACTTGACACTGCAAAAATTCCATCGTTTAGCTGGCATGCCCAGCACTGGCAAAGCAAAACTCGGTAATGTAAGGCTGTCCCGATTAATTTGCACAGTATTGTAAATTCAGCAGCAACAAAATCTTTTAAAATTTGTTCGTTAAAGCAATGTAATTACTCCACTTGACACTGCAAAAATTCCATTGTTTAGCTGGCATGCCCAGCACTGGCAAAGCAAAACTCGGTAATGTAAGGCTGATCGGTGTGAGACAATGTTTTAACTTGAAAAATTTTTGTGTGATTTATGTTAAAGATTTTTCCAGGAATTTTTTTTTGATTTTTGCGTTGGGATTCATGTGGAAAAAAGTCCTTGGAGATTATGTATTTTCTGTACTGATTGGTTAAACCACAATTGTTTAGTCGAAGAAATTATTTTTCAACTCCACCAATTTAAAGTTTCCGACTCCACAAAATCTAATAATAAGACTTCAACTTCAGCGCATGTTAAAAAAGACTCCGACTCCACCCTGAAATATGCGGCTGTGATAACTCCGACTCAACAATATAGTTACAAGCTGGGTTGTGGAGTTGTAGTTCCTGGAGTCGCATGTTTTATAGCTGAGTCAGAGTACTTTCTTCAGATTTGATGAAGTTGGACTTCCAAGAAGTAGACGGTTTTTTAGATTCGGTAGAGTTGGGAATCGGAGTCTTTTTTGCTTTGGAAGGCTTTGATTTACGTTAAATCATTTTACATTTTATCTCTATATTTATTGTTATGACTGGCAGGAAAGCGACAGAGGCGCTCTACATAGGGCAAGCAATTACCCCGACCTGCTTTCGGAAATTGCTGTCCGATAGAAATTTTTTATTTTGATTTTTAGTTTTGTAGAGATATGAGTAAAATTTAGAACTGCTTGCTAAGATCGCCAAGCGTGGGAAAGTGCCATAAAAATGTCTTTCTTAAAGACACAACAGAATGGCTCGAGTTGGTTTTGAACCGAGACCATGTCAATCACAACCACTGCGCTTCAATGCGCTTTAACCACTCATAGCCTCACCACACATAGGCTTCCAAGGTTGTGAAATCGGAAACGCTTGAGTCGCACGCTTTAGGATAAAGTCGGAGTTTTTTCAGATGTTCTAGCGGAAGGGTCGGAAACCTACGGCCCACGGGCCGGATCCGGCCCTCCAAGCAAAATCGTCCGGCCCGGGACACATCAATTAGCTATTACAAGAATACGCTCCGCCGTTTCTTGTATAGTTTCAAACTACAGTGTTACCATTGTTTGAAAAAATTTTTAGTATTGTTACGCCATCAAACTAGTGCGAAGGCGGTAGACTTAGCACGAGATTATCTGATTACACGATTTGATAAGAAGTAGATTGTTCCCTACTGCCCTATATTTATGCATGTGCTGACACGCGGATTAAAGGCTTTGAGATCAAGCTCGCCATACTGCCTATATTTGTGCATTTGCAGAGAAGCGGATTAAATGCTTTGAAATAACTTTTTTCAGTTCGAGTGCCAAAAGGTACCAGCGCATCACATTGCCGCAGCTTTGCAGTTGTGCGTAGCTGAAAATAGTGTGAAATGAATGAGTGCCGAAGTTTTAATGATGAGTGGACGGAGAAGTACTTTTCAATATTACACTTTGGTAAACCGACGTGCTCAATTTGCAATTAGTCTGTTGCAGCAAACAAGGAATTTAACATTAAACGTCATTATGAGACAAAACATTCGCAGTTTTCAAAGTACAGAGGTCAAATAAGAAAAGACAAAATTAACCGTCTTAAACTTTGCTTAGAAAAGCAGCGTAGTATATTTCAAAAACAAAATACTGAATCAGAAAAAACACTTAGGCAATCTATGAGGTTGCCAAATTAATTGCAAAAAACATGAAACCTTTCACTGATGGTGATTTCGTGAAAAATTGTTTGATGGCCGTTGTGGAAGTGATTTGTCCTGAGAAAAAAATTAGTTTTCAATATTAGGCTTTCTGCAAAAACTATCACTCAACGAATCGAAGAATTGTCTGAGAATGTAAAAACCCGCCAAACTGATTTTTTAAAAAGTTTACAATACTTTTCAATCGCTATTGACGAGAGCACTGATACAACGGACACAGCTCACCTTGCTGTATTCGTTCGTGGAGTCAGCTCAAATTTTGATATTTTTAAAAATTTGATTGAGTTAGTTCCTTTGAAGGGCACTACAACAGGAGCAGATATTTTGAAGGCACTGTTGCAGTGCACTAGCAATATGAGCCTCGATTTATCCAAATTGGTGTCGGTAACAGCCGACGGAGCTCCCGCAATGATTGGTAGAAATAAAGGTGCCGTTGCTCTGCTTCAAAAACATTCGGAAAATCTCGGACGCAATGACAAAATTACAAAGGTACACTGTTTAATCCATCAAGAGGTATTGTGCGCCAAGACAACAAATTTGAAGAATGTTATGGACACAGTGGTCGTCGTCGTCGTCGTCGTTGTTTGAAGGGTATTCACTCCAGGTCGGACACAAACAGGACAGGGGCCGAGGGTTTATCCTTTTACTACCCCAGACTGCTGCACTGCCTGGATCAGATGCTGGCAGTAGTGTTATTAAGCCAGCATCGAATTTCGTCATCTAAAACCGTCAGACCTTGGGCTCCATGTGGTGCCCGATGTATAGGGCATGCTGTTAGAACATGGTCTGCGGTTTGCCAGAGGCGCCAAACTCGCAATTCGGTGAAGAAGCGAGACCCTATTTGTGCATGGACGAATGGAATCGCCCAACACCAGTCCGCAGGCGGTTGAGCTTAACCCAAGCTGCTCGGGGTAAGCCCATCCCAACAGGCCTGGCACCGGTCTCGGGCACAAAAGCACGGATCCTGAAAGCATTTTCAAAAGTACTCCGTTTTCCATTTGTGATTTGTCCATTCAGAAGCGCGGATGCCAAGTCTGGCAAGGTTGTTCAAAAGATTCCGCGCAGCTGGCACAAACGGGCATCTGGATCTTAGTCGCACTTGGCGAGTATCTGAGGACCCACTTAAAAGACCATACAAGATATGATGGGGGTCCAGAGATCCACGGTAAGCCAAGGAGAGTGTCGCTCCCATTCGGCGAAGCTCAGCTGGCTGGATGGCTGAGAGTACTGGTAGGTGGTCCGTTGGAGTGGGACGCAGGCATCCAGTAACTATGCGCAAGGCGTCGTTTAAGACACTGTCAATGAGGCGAGTGTGAGCACTGCGACACCAGACTAGCGCACAGTACTCAGCTGCAGAGTAGACTAGAGACAAGGTGGCTATGCGTAGTGTTTTAGCACCAGCACCCCATCCCGATTCCATGAGTCGCCTCAACAGTGTGACGCGCGAAGATAGTTTTTAGCGCAATTCCACTAAATGGTGACGAAACGTGTGTGATCTGCCCAGTTTTACCCCAAGATAAGTAGGGGTTGGACAAAACGGTAAAAGTCTACCATTGTTGTAGACCTTTAGCTCACGTTTGGCCTCTCGGTTATTTAAGTGAAAGGCTGCCGTCACCGTCTTAGTGTGACTGAGCTTCAACCTCCAAGTCTGGAGATACGCTGAAAGTGTGGACATGTCTTGGCTTAAGGTTCCCTCCAAGTCCTTCCATTTTCCAGAAGAGTACAACAATGCTAGATCATCAGCATAAGCAAACTTTTTGGAAATAATGGAAGGAAGATCGTACGTATAGATGTTAAATAAGAGGGGAGCCAGGACCAATCCCTGAGGAACGCCATTTTTAAGACGGCGTAGCCTGCTTTGTTGCTGTCACCGGTGGTAAGGGTGAAACTTCCATTTCGGACAAGCTCCATGATCATTTTGACCATGTGCTTATCCGGAAGTAGTCTCAGCAGCTTGCAGGTAAGGCCACGGTGCCAGACAGTGTCATAAGCAGCTATCAGATCGATAAATACAGCACCGGCCTTCGTTTTAGCCTCAAAAGAATCCTCGATATTCTGGGTTAGCAGAACAACTTGATCTACGGTTGACTTCCCGCGTCGGAACCCAGCCTGCTCTTTAGGGAGCAGTGGATCAACTAATGGTTCAACGCGGGCGTAGATAAGCCTCTCGAGGATCTTGTAGGGGATACAGAGCAGAGATATCGGTCAATAACTCTTGGGATCCCCCACGGGCTTCCTGGTTTTTGGATCGCGACCACAAGCGCTCTTCTCCAAATCTTGAGAATTTTGATTCGCCGCAAACAGGAAGAAAGGAAGTCACGTAACCAGGACTTCAAAGCAGCTCCGGCATGGAGTATAAACTCGGGGAAGATGGAATCAGGACCCGGAGCTTTACCTGGTTTTAAGTGTTGGAGGGCAGCAGTAAATTCTCTTTGTGAAAAATTGTCAGAAATATTTACTGCGTCTGGTGTTGTGGCCCTCCAAAGGTCAGACACTTCTTGAGAGACAACTCGAGATGACTTGCTGTCAACAATCTCGTATTTCCCATTTCTGACCACATGAGATGCAATAGCATCGGCTGAAACGGGACAGTGACGAGGAGAGTGTCGTGACCTACCAGTAAGGTTGTTCAAAATACTACATGCTTTTCGACTAGAGTGTGAGAAGTCAATGCTCCGAACTGCTTCGGACCATCAATCCCTCCGCTTTCTGTCAAGCTTGGCAAGCAGAGCTGTAGCAGCCAAACTTGAGTCGTCTATCTGAGGAGACTGCAGAAAGGTTTTATAGAGGGATTCACACTCTTCATCCCAACACGGAATATAGTTATTTCGATACCCGCGTGGGATAGTCTTTTTGGCTGCTTTCTTAATGGTGTTACAGAAGTCCTGGTATGCCGCATCCACATCAAGTGAATCAGGCGGCAACAAAGTCTTTGCGAATTTATTCGTCAAAGCCATATAGTGACTCCATTTAACCTTGCGGAAATTCCATCGCTTAACAGGCATGCATGGCACTGCCATAGCAAACCTTGGTGGTGTAATAAGCGAGGGTCGATGTTGTGACCTGGGGAACTTGTCAAGGACACATCTATCCGGTAAGTGACTGTTTGGACCTACGCTAGCGAAAGCTAGATTTGGATTGGTGCCAATGTTCCAGTGGCCGGAATAAAAACTGGCAGTGTCCTTGGCATTATATAGGAGGGCTAGATAATTAATACTTACCCAGCCATCCAAGCACTCACTGTCCGGACTGTTGTCGTCGTAACCCCAGTCAGCATGACGACAGTTACAATGGCCAGCGTAAAGACAGGGGTGAGGAAACACTGGGAGATCCAGGGTTCGCGATCGTCTTGGCAGTGGTTTGTAGACGTTGACTATTTTATAGCCATCAACATCCACACACAGCCACTCGATCTCCGATGTCGGTGGAGATTGGTCCAAAAGCGTGTATCTCAGTCGCTCGTGGACAAACGTGACAAGGCCATGCTTCCTGCTTAAAGAAGATCCAGCTAGTTGGTAGTTTGGAAGTACCAACTTCTCTTCATCAATGCAGTGGGTCTCCTGCAATAGAATGACGAGTGCCTCAGACTGCATAGCGAGGTGATGAAGAACATTCATCTTGCTTGCAGTGAGGCCTTCGATGTTCAGCTAAAGAATAGTGGGTCTTCGGAACTTGTTGGCAATGTGCTCTAAAAAGGGCAGTTTTATCCTAGCATTTCCCCGACCTGAAAAGGATGTTTGCCGATTAGCAGACCCACACTGAACATCGGAATGGGTGGATACCCTTCCGTTTTGGTAAGTTCGGTTTCGGTCTGTCATTTTTAAAATCAATGAACAGACTTATTCACGGCCCAGGCTGCGAGAAAGCACCTACCATCTGGGCCGACACAGTGGTGAAAGCATCATATGCCACATCATATTTAATACTGCATCATATTCACAGCATCATATACTGCATCATATTCACAGCTTTCTCTGACACAATGGTAAAAGCTGTGAATATGATTTTATCTCACAAACTAAATCACCGACAGTTTCTCCAGCTATTACTAGAAGCAGAGAATCAATATCGTAATATCCTGTATTTCTGCGATGTTCGCTGGCTAAGTCGATGAGCTATGCTTGCGCGAGTGTATGAGCTGAGAAATGAAATAGCAACTTTCCTTGAAAATAAAAACATTAACGCCACAGAATTTTGCAATCCAGAATGGGTATCTAATCTTGCATTCCTAGTCGATTTAACGTCACATCTGAACAAATTGAATTTGTAACTTCAGGGAAAAAAACAACTGATTAATGAGATGTGGAGGTATATACTCGCATTTGAAACAAAATTGCAACTCTGGGAATATCAGCTGGACAAAGAAAATTATGTTCACTTTCCTACACTTGAGGAGAGCAAACCTACTATCGGTAGCAATACTGCATTTGTCATTGTGATACAAAATTTAAGAACTGAATTTTCCTCACGCTTTTCCGATATTCGTTCTCTACAAAATAAATTTAGGCTGTTCAGTACTCCGTTTGATGTGGACGTCAATACCATTCCAGAAAAAGTTCGAATGAATCTTATCACATTGCAATGCAGTGACGAACTGAAGGCAAAGTTTCATACAAAGGGAATATCGCCGCTTGACTTTTACAAAAAATCCTTCTTGAAAGTGGTCTTTATCCCAGCTTGATCAATCATGCAAAAGAAATGGCATCAATGTTTGGTAGTACGTACACATATCAACAATTGTTTTCAACAATGAAATTTACGAAGAGAAAGCTACAATTACAGATTTTCGACTGCCATTTAGAAATTGTTCTGCTTCTTGCTTCATCTGACTTGTCGCCAGATGTTGAAAAACTTTCACAAAGCAAGCAGCACCAAGTGTCACATTAATGTTGAGTTGCTGAAGTGTGAATTCATATATTTTGCTATTTTTGTGTTTGGTATGACTGAGATTGTAGCAATGTAGCGTAATATACTGAAGCGAGTCTGAATTATAGGGTTAATGAAAATTCTGGCCCGTCAAAAAGTTGTTCGACATGTGGCCCGTGACAAGCAAAAGGTTGCCGACCCCTGTTCTAGAGTCAAAGTTCGAATCGTAAAGTTTTAAAGAGCTAAAGTCAAGAGTTAGAAGAAAAATTCTCCGACTCTACAACCTGGCTAGAAGTCACACTTAGCAACCATAAAGGATCCATCAGATCAGGAGCAACACCTCCTTAGAATTTTCAAAAATACAACATTCAAACTAGCTTTTAGCAAAAGGTTTTAGCAATTGTAGTGATTAATATCGCAGAATTAGGATTTCAGCATGTCTTTTCTTATCCGTAATTAAGAATAGATTAAAATTGAAAATTTTTTGTTCTTACTCTTACACTCAACCGCTGAACAAAGCACTTTTTTCTCTTGAGTTAATTCATTATATAAATATTGGGAATAATAAGATATTACAAGCGGTAGCTTTAGACAAGTGCCCACAATTTTTAAAGAATCCCGACATTTTAGGGAGAGCTGAATTCGAATGAAGACTTTTTGTTTATTTGTCACTTTACTTTCAAAGGCTAAAAACTATTAAGTATATTTCGACGCATTTTTTCTAATAAAAATCATTTTTTCAATCTTTAGACAAATTTTTCAAAACAACTTGCAAACCAAAACTTATGTTTAATTTTGCAAGAAAAAAGCCAAATTCGGCGGTCAATATAATGCCAAAATCATTTTTAGTTTGCACTTCAAATTAAAGCCCAAAAGGTGACTTGTCCAAATACTCGCCGTACTTCGCTTACTTGTTTTTAAATCATTCAAATAATAAACATGTAATTAGAAATCAAGCCGCTTAAATTATGAGAAGCATCAGATTTGAGTTTTGCTCCTATGAGAGCTCGTCAGTAATGCTTATCTTACTAGGAATCGAGCTCGTCAGTAATGGTTATCTCACTAGGAAGCTCGTCAGTAATGCTTAACGCACTAGAAAAAGCATTCCCGGCTTTACCGCGCAAGCAATTCTATGTATTGCTTGCGCGGAAAGCCGGGAATAACTTGAGAGCTGCTTAAAGTCGAGTTGTTGTCCGGCTTGTGTGGTCTAATGGTGTTGTCTCCTGCGTGGAGCGCCACGTTTAGTCGGTTCGATTCGTAGTAAGATAAGCATCACTGACGAGCTCTAACAGGAGCAAAACTCGATTCTGGTGTTTTTCATATTTTAAGCAGCTTGGTTTCTAATTAATTATCTAAATCCTCATATTTACTACAATAAATATGGCTATAGCTTTCAGCAATTAACCGAAAATCGGAATCGGAGTGGCCAAAGAAAAGTACGAATCCCAACCAGCTCCAGCGCATTTAAAAAAGCAACTCTGGCTTCAGCATATTCAAAAAACTACTTCGTTTCCGACTCCAACCAAAAATATGCGACTCCGACTTCCGATTCTGACACCACAACTCTGGCTTAAACTAAAACAATTTATGTAAAGCCTCGTGTCTCGTCTTCGGTCTCGCTACCCCAAAGTCTCGTCTCGATTTCAAAGCATTGTGTCTCGACTCCACATCTGATAAACAAACAAGACTATACCACCTGAATGAAAATATATTCTTTTAAGATAAATCAAAATTGGTTTTAGGTAAAACGTAATTAAAATTTATAACAAACTTGAAGGACAAAAACACTTTTTCTGCTTGGCAAGTTTACCAAGCCATTCCAAATCTGAGATGATATTTTTTTTGGTCTACATTTCTTTTGTGCTCATACTTTTATTTAGATGTTTTAAAATGTTTTTTCCAAGCAAGAGAAAACTACCCGTAATATTTGTTCTTGCTCTTACAATTTATGATTCAATTCACAAAACTGTTTTTGGCTGAATTTGTGCAAATTTTGGAAAAGCCAGAAATAAGTTAAGATAAAAAACACACTCCTACGCCTGCTTTATTCTGTCTAATAATGTAGCCTATAAATGTGCTATCAACATATAATAAACTAACCGTACAAAGTTACCAAACTGAATATTGTGTTTCGGTTGCATAAAAACATGAAGCAGTGCCTAATAGCGACACTTATGCGTAGATAAGAAACTCACAATATTAGTAGGCCACAAACCGATAGAGATAGTAATCTGACGAATAAAAGATCAGAAATCAGTGCCAAATGCATGGTAACAAAAGGAAATTCATTCAGAAAAATTTTTTTCAACAAGAGTTTAAATTTGGAAATTTATTTACAGTATTTATTAATTGTTTTTATAACTGATTGGCGGTATTTTCTTATTTTAAGATTTTTTAGTCATGATTTTGTATTTAAAATTACCAAAGTTTTTTTCTTCAATACCAAATATAATCGTTATTTAATTAGACGTGCATAGCCTGGTGCATAGTCATTTTTAGTATTTAGATTGTTACATCAATCTGCAACATATTTAAAACTACGAAAAAAAATTTTTAAAATCCTTCAAGAAATTTTTTATAACAGTCAGACTCCCGTAAACTACTTCAAAAGAGTAAAGGCTTGTTCTATAACGACTGTTTGGTCAGATTCCATGTACGAAACAAAGAAAAAAATGTAGATTGAATTCTTGTGTTTATTTTTAAGTCATTACAACAATGGTTCCCAACCGCTGTGGCGCGGCATCCTAGTGTGCCAAAACAAGTACACTGCAGTGCCGCGAAGCGATGCTGTGAGGCAATAAATACTTTCGTAATTATTAGGGGAAGAGGTAATTCAAAAAGTTTTACCTTTTATTTCTATGCCATCAGATGCCATTAAATGCATTTTGGATCTCTGTCAGGAATGAGTATCCAGTTCTGATTAATAAAGCAATCAAAGTTTTGTTGCAATTCTCAACATCATATTTATGTGAACTGGGATTTTCTCATTTAAACATTATTAAAAATAAGAAATGAGAAAGACTTCACAGTGCTGAAGAAGAATTAAGAGTATGCTTTTCCTACATTCGCCCAGATTTCACAGCAGTAGTGAAGAAGCACCAGGCTCAATAGTAGCACTAGGACTGTATTGAATAAAACTTATTTGTTAATTAATGTGAGAACAATACTTTTTTTATCATAGTTATCATTTGATAAGTTAAATTACCGAATAGAAATTGAAAACAATAGGTTTCACGGTATTTAACGTATATTCTTATTTATATTCTTCATGAATGTGCTTTTTCATTACAAAATTTAGTCTCTTAGAATGCTTTGTGTTTTGTGTGTTAAGGCAGTCAGGTGGTAAACAGCATAAATATCAACAATACGATAGGTGTGCCGCGAAAATTTGAATAGCTAATTAGTATGCCGCCATATAAAAAAGGTTGGAGACTACTAGTCTACAATGTTGTATTGAAAAACATTAAAAAAGCATGGTGGCAAGTTGGCAACAAGTTTTTGCGTACTGTATTTGTACATAAACCTACAGAATTCTAGTTTGTTTATTTGATCAATAGTCATTATGTCATTGTGTTGCAGTATGTTTGTAATATTGGATCTATGATGTAATCCATCAGCCATTCTGATGAGTTTAAAATTAATGAGAATCAAAAAACCCTACTACAGTATAACTAAAGTAACACATTCAAAGGGAAAAACATTTAAAAGAGATTGAAGACGAACCGGATACAACATGTAAAAATTCCATTCTCAACTAGTACAAAGTATTCACAATAGAGATCACAATGAAACCGATCAAATGTAATTTTAACAAGTTTAATAGGAGCAATAAAATAAGTAAAACTAAAACAAAATAACAAAGAGGACGATTATTATGCTACAGGTCTGTTTCGGTTTTATGGACCTCATCAGGCGTAAGTTATCGTAGCCTCTAAGGCAAATGATAGCATGAAAGATAAAGATAAGAACTCCATGAAGTAACTTTTTTGGTAATAGGAATTCTAACTAAGAATCTACAATTCCAAACTTAAATAAGAGCAGTAAGCATTAAAAAAGAGTCAATAAGAAAAAGAGTAAAAAATTGCATTTCAAACTTCATCGAACCATTTGAAATAAATTACATCAAAAATACCTTGAAGCAACATCCAAAAGGTTTAATAAAATTTGAATTTCGTACTTCATCGAATCAATGGAATATATTACATCGAAAATATCTTAAGGCAACATCGAAAAGCACATCGAAAAAGAACTAATCAGAGAAGAGTTGATAAAAATTGAATTTTGGACGAAGCAAAGAAAAATTGAAAGAACTTTAAAATTCATAAAATTTATAACTTCAAAATTTGTACACCATGGTTTTTTTTCTTCCTCTTCTTAAAATACACTCTAAAGCAGCGGTTCCTAAACTGGGGTACATTTTGACTTTTCAAGAAATAAATTATACGTATGTAAGGAATTATCCTTATCAGCTTTTTCTTGTTAGAGCAATTGATTAAACTTAAATCTAGTATATTTTTAATGTATTCTCACTTGTTTCCAATGATTTACCAAAATTAAAATACAATAATTCAGTAATTCTAATTGGTCCATCAAGAGGTTCTTCTGAGGAAAAATTTTTGAGTCAAAATCCACATTTTAAACTTTGTAGAGCTGGTCACTCAACATCTTCGTGACCAGTTCTTAAATTCAGGATGGAAATTGATGGATATTTTTTAAGTCTAGGTAAAGATAAGTTTGCATACATTAGAAATCCTTTCACTGCAAGCGCTCAAATGCTGTAGCTGAGATATTTTTTTATTTTATTTGTATTTTTGGATAGGTACGAAAGAGGAGCTGTTTAAATTCTAACATGATGATTTTGCACGCGATGAGTATCTTGAGAAATGATTATATGAATTTTTGGTTTATGATGTGCAATTCATACAAAAAATTGCTACATCTGCTATTTAAGCATTGTTGCTGCTTCCATCATTACGGCTATGTGATCGACATTTTTAGTGCTGCTGGAAATTAAATCGAAATTAAGTCAAAACACTAGATGCACTTTGCTAATGTTTCGCCTCGTATCTGTGATCTTGTAGCGAAAAAGCAGGCTCATCCATAGAGTACTAGCCCTATTGCTGGTTTATTTACATTACATACTTGGCTTGATTTACTTTTGTATTACATAGCTCTGAATGATTTTTTATACTTTTCATTATTTTTGTTTTTGTAAAATTTAATTAAATTAATAATTATCACATTTTTCATACTAAACTAAAATTTACTAACTAAAACTGTAGCGATTAATTTGATAGCCAAAAATATAATTTTATATTTTTACACGAAATCTAACTTTAGTTATTGTATTAGTTATAAAATTTGGGAGCATAAAATTTGGAACGCTTAACTACTTTCAGAATAAAAAGTAAAGCCAATATATTTGAAAACATTGTTTTACTCAGGACGTTTCGGAATTATAACTCATTCCATCATCAATTGCGTTAAACTGTTTAATTAATTGCAAAGATGAATACTGTATTTAAATTTAGATAATTTATGATCTAACAGAATAGTATTGTCAAAATATACCTATTAACTAAAACGGAGTTACCCGCGCTTAACTTTAAAATTTAAATTGATACAATAGCAATTTTGGGCGTATACAAAATAAAGTGGTTTAAGAATGTTGAAACGAGTTAATAACACTGAGTTTAAACATTTACTGCACAATACTATTGTTAGAATAAATTAAAAAAGGTTTTTTTTTGTCTGACAGGTAGAAACTTTAAAGTTCAAACCTGCCATGATTTGCTTTTTTTGTGCATAAAGGTTTCGTTTCCACTACGATCGTTAGCAGGAGCATTTTTTGTTTGTTTTATTGCTTCTCTTAGCGCTTAAATGCGGAATAAAGTATAAATGCCTATAAACAAGCAAAGAATAATCCCTCTAACGCTCGTAGTGGAAAGACCCTTTAATCATTAATAAGTTCCAAGACAAAATGCCAACGAGATAGTTTGTAAACAATGTAAGTGCTTATGCACGCTAAATCAGAGATTGTGAAAAAAGCTGCCACCGGTCATTCCCCAATATTAAATTTTGCATGTGTGGTACCTTGCAATTTGTTTAAGAATATCAACTCCTACTTTGGGGGCATTTGCTGTGTTTGGTAACTTTTTGCGGTGTTCTTCATCAATATGAGCGGTCCTAATGGACATGTGCATGCAGCTGAGAAGTTAAACAATTCTAATCTTTTTACCTTTGTAGTAACTGTAAGTGCACATTCAGATGGTGATACGTGTATTTCTAATGGTATAGCGTCTTCGACTTTATAACAGCATAAACATCAGAAACTTCTTGTTTTTTATGGTGTGGACAATGGTAGTTTTTTCAGATTTTAATTGCTCTGCCAGGCTCAGGCTTGTAATAACAGTCCTTGGTTACTTTGTAGCCTTTTTTCAAGTATGGGTTTATTAGCCACAGGCAACATCTGCATGAAAGCTATGAGCAGGGTTGTGTGCCGGATTCTTGTCCAAATATGATTTACCATTACATAGATATTTAGACTTGACATCAATAAAAGTCAGAATTTCATAACAAACTTGCTGGTTTTTAGCCATGTATTGTATGAGAGTGCAGCGTGACTTAGAAAAAAATAACTGCTCATTAGTAGCAAGTTCAAACAAGAAATGCGACACTTTTTAAAAACTATTTATGAATGAATTCCAAACCTCCTAAATCAAGCAAAATTTATTTGATTGTTTTCTTGCTAGCCAACTGTTGATATAACGCCGTATTTCAACCTTTTCAGGTCACGGACTATTTTTGCAACGGCCTAAATCTTTGCGGACTTAAGGTAGAGCAATTACAAAAGCAATAATTGTAGCAAAATATATTTATTGCCCATGTTTTCAAATTTCAAAGGGAACCTTATCCCTGAACTTGCTTCATAAGTTTGTCGAAATCGGGGTTTGTGTTTGTTAAAGCGCATCTGATGTCATCTTTCGGTTGTAGTTGATTGCGGTACTTGGTTTTAACCATAGCTAGTGCTAAAAACGAGCTTCACAAAGATACCTAGTTGGAAAAGGCAAAACAGCTTTTGTTGCCTGCAAATAGAGTTCAGATAGATTGGGTCCCATTGACTGGACGTTTTCCCAAAATTGAGTCCGAGAAACATTTTTATATTTCTCTTTCCACAGCTGTCGACTTTGCAGCACAACCAGCTATTCATTAATGCAATGAATTCCGCATGAACCTGTAGAGCTGATTCCTCGAAGGAGATTCGCACCCAGTTTAACGCTATGTTAAAATTGCGAGAAGGGAAATATTTATCTAGCTCGGATAGAAATGAAATAAGGTGCTCAAGAAAGGTTCCACAAATGCTCTTCAAATCAAATTATTTTTCTTCCGAAAATGCGTTTAAAGCAGGAAATGCAGCTATATTTCCACTTTCCGTTCAATGCATTAACAGTTTAATTTTAGCTTTAAATGAGACAATATCTTCGATACATCCGAAAAGATTTTACTTTTTTCCTGCACGGTAGAGTTCAGCTAATTTAAAGGGCTGAAAAAATCAGATAAGAACAACAGTTTGACAATCCACTCGTTATCGCTGAATCGATCAGCAAGTTTATGATTTTGCTCTTTCAAAAAAACTCCGATTTCATTGCGGAGGCTAGCCACTCTCTCTAGAGCTTTTCCTCGTGTAGCCAACGAATGTTTGAATGGAATAAAACCCTACTGTGTTCTGCACCCATCTCGAAACCCAATGTTACAGGAAGTTCCTCGAGGTCTGAATCTCTGTGTGGCTATCTCGGAAATATACGCGTCCTTGTTTAGATTCAATTTAATTTTGCGCGAATGAAATATAAAACGATACGAAATAGTTGAAATTTGGCAATTTTGACAATTGCGAGATTATTAAAGATTACGAAGATGACAATTTAGACGGTTACGAAATAGGGTGGACGAAATAGGACGGACGAAATAGGACGGACGAAATAGGACGGACAAAATAGGATGGACGGTTTTCTATGAATAAACGTAAAACACTAGCAACTAATGCTTAAAGAAACACTTATAAACACTCACCTACTATAGACTGACACGGAGAGCACCAACAAAAATTAACAGTTTTGAACAGTATATCTTAAACAGTTCAAAGGTTCCAACAGTATTTCTAATGGTATCTAACAGTATTTCTTAACAGTAATTCGACCACCGTCACTCAAATGCTGAAGAAGCTAACTGAGTAGTCTTTTCACAATTTACAGCCAACGTGGAAAAAAAAGCAGCTCCACGCAACAGAAATTAAGCAAGCGAGCGCCGTGAAATAATGAAGCGGGTCAAATAAATGGCAATCAAAAATAGAAGTGAATTAAAGACAGAAACAAACGCGGATTCAAAATTTAAGTGATACTTGCTGTAACACCCAACGTTCGAAATAAACAAGTACATAAGGGCGGGATTTAATATAATTAACAACAGATACAACCTCTTTGAAGACTATGGCCAGGTCTCCTTGAATTTTTTTTGGTGCCAGGTTTTCTCGGTGGAGATAACGGCGAATAATTAAAATATCTTTGTTTTTCTCTTTCACGAAACTCATAAAACTTTTTTTGGTTCCCATCATAGACGGAACACCATCGGCATAAACAGAAACACAATTAGCTCATGAAAACTGATGTTCTTTAAATAAGGAATCTACTTTCTTAAATATTTCTTCTCCTGTAGTATTTTTGTAAGTTGACGGCAAAAAAGTAATTGTTCCATGTAGTTCTCACTTGCACGGTATCGCACAAATACCATAAACTGCGCATCGTCTCCAATATCTGTAATTTCATCCAACTGTAAACTAAATTTTCGAGTCAGTTTTAGAGCACCAATGGTCTGTTGCAGAATATTCACTGAGATTTCTTGGATGCGTCGCTCGATTGTATTGTTTGACAACGGAACCATAGCTAACTTATTAGTAATGGCATCGTCAGTCGGCAGCGTGGTCGAGTGGTTAAATCACCGGACTGATGATCAACATGGTCTCGGTTCAAAACCCACTTGCGCCATTCTGTTAAGTCCTTGGGAAAGACACTTTACGGCACTTTCCCCTGCTTGGTGGTCTTGGCAAGCAGTTCTAAATTACAGTAATATCTCTACTAGATTACTAGCGGACAGCAATATCTTGGCATCTCCGGAAGCAGGTCGGGGTAATTGCCTACCCTATGTATAGCGCCTCCTTCGCTTTCCTGGAGTCAAAAGGATAAATATAGAGATAAAAATATAAAAAGTCTCACATTATCCTGGCCATTTCGACGGCTGCTGGTTTAACCAAGTTTTCTCCCGTTGTATGAGGCGCTGTTGCTCGAGCAATTTTCCAAGCAACAGCAAAAGAAGCCTGCACTGCTTTTCTATAAAAGTAGGCAACTCCTCCTCAAATAGGTGGACGATTAATACGAATTTGCTTTACCTGAAGCTTTTTACTCTTGAAAAAGTCATGATTTTTGTCAACGTATTTTACATGTTTTGACTCAAGATACCGTCACAGTTTTGCTTCTTTCAAAGAGCTGTGAGCTAAAACTTTTAAGCATAACACGCACTGTCGTCTGAATTCACGAGATAAAATTATTTTCAAGTAATTGTCGTTATATGTAAACACCTGCTTTCGTTTTGCCATTAAAAAGTAATAAACATTTGGTGATACAGAATTTGAAGATTGCCGTCTGAATTCACGAGATAAAATTATTTTCAAGTAATTGTCGTTATATGTAAACACCTGCTTTCGTTTTGCCATTAAAAAGTAATAAACATTTGGTGGTACAGAATTTGAAAAAGATTGACCCTATTTTCAGGCAAAAAAAAACTTGATAATTTATACAAGTGTAACAGAGAAAAAGAATTTCATTTTCATTATATAGTCAAACACGAGGATTTATTTTTGATTACAAGTCGAGCTGCTTTGAAAATGAGAAGCAACAGACTCGAGTTTCGCTCTTGTTAGAGCTCGTCAGTGATGCTTATCTCACTGCGAATCGAACCGAGGACCTGAAATCTTCCACGCAGGTTACTATACCACTAGACCACAGGACCCGGACGACTCATTATCAAAGCAGCTCGACTTGTAATCAAAAATAAATCCTCGTGTTTGACTATATAATGAAAATGAAATTCTTTATCGCTTGGCAAGTTCTAAGAGAGTAAGCATTTGCTTAACTGCTTGTTGGGTTATTCTCGGTCATGAGGTCGCCTTGAGCTGCAAATCTGAGAAATACTTATAGCTGCTTTGAGTCCATCCCTCGTCCGGGTCCTGTGGTCTGGTAACCTGCGTGGAAGACTACAGGTCCTCGGTTCGATTCGCGGTGAGATATGCATCACTGACGAGCTCTAACAAGAGCGAAACTCGAGTCTGGTGCTTCTCGTTTTCAAAGCAGCTCGACTTGTTAAGAGAAAAAGAAGTAATAGAAGCAAAACATATAGCAAAAGCGTGCAAAATGCCACAACGGTCAAAAATAACCGCTTGGTATCTATAGGTATAAAGTTTAATTCGGCACAAACTGAAAAAGTTATTAAAAAAATTTATCCCATCACAATAAACTTTAATGATAATTATTAAGAGTCGAAGAAGCTCAAACTCCAGATTTTAAAACGGACAAAACAGTAATCATTCGGAAATCAAAAGCGATTGAAAATGACCGGTTGGTACGTACTTCTAGTGTTAAATATGCTGTAAAATGAAAAAAACAAAAAAGCTATTGTTTCCCTTATCAGGATAAAACGGGTCATGAGATCGAAATGTTGTCCACCTCGTGACCTTGCCCGGGACGTATTTTTGGATTTTGTACCCATGAAACTGAAATCTTCTTCAATTAATCAAATTTCAAAACCTTTTTCTCTGTTCATAAAATTCTTACTCAGCGTTTGGAGCAATCAAAAAGCACTCCTTGTTAGTTGTCACAGCAAAGCTTTTTTTAGTGATTTTTAAAAATAATAAAGAAAAGAATTTTCTCTTATACTGCGTTTGCAGATGTAAGTTTTATTTAATTTTATTTTTATACATGTATTTGTCGTCCTGACTCTCAGAAAACCGAGGTGCTATACATAGGGTAAGCAATTATCCCGACCTGCTTCCGGAGCTGCCAAGTTATTGTTGTCTGATTATTATTATTTTCATAGAAATATAACTGAAATTTGAAACTGTTTGGCAAGACCACTAAGCAGGGGAATGTGCCGTGAAGTGTCTTTCCCAAAGACACAACAGAATGGCGCGAGTAGAATTTAAACCGAAATCGTGTTCATCACAACCACAGGGCTCTAACCACTTTACCACGCTGCCGACTAACTAAAAATATACAAAAGCTTTTAAAATATACAGTAAGTACAAACTGTTTATAATAATAAATAACTTTGTTTATGGTTGTTAAATTTTGATATTGTGATTAATGATCATCTGCATTTTTGTTTAAGCAATACATAAATTATAAAACAAGCCTATATGATAATTAACGTCTATAAATTAAATGCTTGATTTTGGTTTAAACTGCAAAAAGATTTTTTTACCAATACTTCCAAAATTGCATATTGATTAAGAATCTTGAATTGAAATACTAACTAAACCAGGGGTTTTTAACCAAGGGTGCAATATCTGTTTTTAGGGAGTGCATGGTTGCTAAATTAAGTCTATGTCACTGAGACAATAGCAAAAATTTTACTGAGACATTAAATGTATAATGCATTACTATAATTTACTTTTTTGCTGATGTAAAACTACTGTAGCACACGATTGGGTTATTATGTTGTCAGTTACTTGTTTAAAATTTAAATAACAATGATTTTCTTATTTAACCAATTCTAAAAGCGATGCGAGAGTTGGTTGCTGATTTCAAAGAAGTGCTAGCAAAAAAAAAGATTAAAAGACACTGCATTAAATTAAAATGCTATGCGGTTTGAGTTAGAGGCTATCAAAAAAAAGTTTTTGTTAAAAACAAATACAGTGATACCTTGAGATACGAAATTAATTTGTTCGGCAGTGGCTTTCATATCATAATTTTTTTGTATATTGAGTCGCGTTTTACATGTACATCGCCTTATTCATTCCAAGCCCTACGAAAACACCGTAAAATTATTATATTTTGCATTATTTTCAGTTTCTAAACCTCATCAACTAACATTTATCTTTACGAAACGCTTAAAATTAATCTACAGTGTATATTTTTTCAGTTTCTAATTTTCATCAGATTCTTCTTCCCTTCGCTGTTTTTTCGTATTACTTTGACCTTTATCTTGGCTCAGTAATGGCCTCTTTGAAAAATAACGCATCAAGAAACTTTGTTTCTGCCTAATTTTCTATATGTTGTTGAAATAACTCAGGCAAATGTCATTAAACTGCGCAAGAAGACGACCAGTGTGAACCTTTTCGGGGTGTTTCTTTTCTATGAATTCTGCAACTTTATTATACAAAAATAGCATTTTCTTAATTTCTGTAGTTGTTGTAGTTGATCTTTGTCCTCCTCCTCTTTTTTGCAAAAAAACTGTTCTTAAAAGATGTTTACTTTCATATCCTCCAACTTCCTCAGGTTACCCGTCGTTAGATCCTGTTTGTGTTCCTCGAGAAGCTCATTAACGTCCTCCTCATCAACGACAAGCCCCATTGATCTTCCGAGTAAAAAAATTCCTCATCCTCAGGTTGAGGAACAACTTTAGGAATGATTTCAAGAATATTTCTAAGAATATTTTGCCCAGTCAGCCGTTTTGATATTTAGATAAGTAAGGTCTGTTAGAAAATTTTTGGCGCCAGACACAAAAGGGTGTCTTAATTTTATGCCCCAAGACTGCTCTTGTTTAGAGCAGGTGGCTGGACTCCATAACTTGGCAGGCATAAAACAATGTAGCTTCTCGGTGACAAAGCTCAGCTTACGGAATGCCTGCAAGTACTGGTAGATATTTCGTTGGTGTAGGACGCAGACATCTAATCACAATGCGCGGTGTATTGTTAATAATAGGGTCAATCAGGCGAATACGAGAACCGCAGCACCAAGCAGGTACAAAATACTCAGCAGCAGAATGTACCAAAGCTAAGGTTGCTGTGTTCAAAGTTATGGCACCAGCACTCCAGCTTGCTTCTGCCAGACGCTTGATTAAGAAAACTCTTGAAGTGAGTTTTTTACGAAGTGACTTCAAATGTCGTCGGTACGTGAGCAATCTGTCCAGTGTTACACCAAGTTATTTCGGTATTGCACAGAAAAGCAGTGGATTGCCATTTCAACAAACCAGTAATTCATGTTTTACCGCCCTGTTATTGAGGTACAATGCATACGACACAATTTTGGATTCGCTGAGCTTCAATTTTTACGATACGCCTGGAGAGTTGACATGTCTTGGCTAAGAGTCCCGTCAGCATCTTCCAGTTTCTATCACTTTGCACTAGACCAAGAATTTCGTCTTGGATCTCGCCTAGATAACGTATTGGAGGCATGTTAATCCGCGGGGTTATGCGGGCCGCATTCATGGCATGCATGAGATCGTGGGCCGCAAATTCAGGAACGCTAAACAATTTTTAAACATTTAGTGTAATAATGTAATAAAGTGTCTAATGTTTACTTCAGCGCGTACGAAACAAAATGATTAGAATTGAATTTTATTAAACAAAGCAATCTATTGCATGCTATTATGTGAAATTTGTTTTTTAATGCGCCCGTGACAGCACACTCAATCGTGTGGTACTGCGTAATATGGCAAGCTAATAGCAGCTTGAGTTAAATTTAAAAAACAACCTAGGGCCGAGATAAAACGATAATCGCTACATCACAGGGATTCTTAAACTTTTTGAGACGTGCCTTTCTTTTATCATGCAAACATAACTCGCGCCCTCTTCCCTTGATGTTACCAACACCACCCAAGTCTATCATATATTTTACAAAAATCTAAGGGCATTAAACAGAGCAACAATTTTTTGAAAAAAAACAACAATAATTAGATTTTGTTAATACGAAGGATGTACTGTAACTGTTTTTTGGAAAACAAAAGTTTAATTAGTGACTTTGTAGCAGATGACGCACCTTAAATCGGCCTCACAGACAAGTTTGTTTCTGTGTATTGTCTTCATACCAAGTAAGAAAACCCACTTTTGCACATATAAGTCGATGAAAATGAAAGGAGTGTACGTATAGCTGCAGCAATTACATTGTTTCATATGTGCAGATATTTCGCCCAGAAATCAATCAGAAACATAGCTTAAAAATTGTTTTTTACAGCCGACTTATTCGCCCCTGGCTTGTTCCATTTGACGCGATAGCTACTGATGAGAGTATCACGAAAAGCTTTTGGCTACTATAAAATCGACTTTGTTTAAAGCGATATTAAAGTTCTGTACCACAAAGAAACTCTTCAAGTCAAGTTATATTTCATTTCCAAAAATTCCTCCAGCAAATCTTTGAAAAGAATGTCTTTTTTCAGACGTAAAGGATTCCTTGTCATCTTCAATTCTGGAAGTTCAGTTTCGCTCATTCAAAAAGTATTGCTTAAAATTTTGTCTTAAAAGTCACAGGTAACCCTCCACCTCGACCTTAAGCTTGCTCTTAAGTTAAATCTGTTTCTTCTCGGGCAATATTTAGTTCAAGAAAGGAAGCTGCATCTTGTTTTTGAATTCGACGATCCTCTGTCCCAGTTTTGCCAAGAAAGCGTTGATGTCATTGTAATCATAAATACAATTTATATTTTTGCCATCCAAAATCAAGTTTAAATCATTCAATGCTTCGAAAATATCCACGAGGTTTGCCAACGTCAGCTAAAACTCTTTAGATTTGATTAACAAAAGAAGATCTTGTTTTTGTCAGGTTTAGAAAAAATCCTAAATTCATCTTTTACTTCATACACGCGGGCTATCATGTTAACTTTTGATAAGCACCAAACGGATGTATGAAGAAGCAAAATCTCATGATTGAAATTTACGTCCTTGCAAAACTTGGTGAACAGTTTTGAATTGACAGTAGCTGCTTTAACTCGTTTTCTCCCAAGTTTTGAATTGATGGGATTTTAATTTTGTTTTTGCATTTTTTCCTACCTATTGGTAATGCTATAATATGTTTTGCAGTTTTTTAAAATTAAAAAAAGTCACTGCGTTGTCGGGTTGTTCCCAAATGGGAACAGTGGACAAACTAAATGGCAATTCTCCATGCAAAACCATAAGTACTTTAAAAGGAAATAATACATAATCATTTTGTTTGTTGTGTTTATTAAACATTTAAAATGTCAAGTTAAAGCATTCCAAAATACAAGTACAACACATCGTCGTCGTTGTCGTTTGAAGGGCATCCACTCCAGGCCAGACACAAACAGGACTGGGGCCGAGGGTTTATCCTTTTACTACCCCAGACTGCTGCAATGCCTGAATCAGATGCTGGCAGTAGTGTTTCGTCATCTAAAACCGTCAGACCTCGTGCTCCATGTGGTGCCCGATGTATAGAGCACGCTGTTAGAACATGGTCTGCGGTTTGCTCAGAGGCGCCACACTCGCAATTCAGTGAAGAAGCGAGACCCTATTTGTGCATGGACGAATGGAATCGCCCAACACCAGTCTGCAGGCGGTTGAGCTTAACCCAAGCTGCTCGGGGTAAGCCCATCCCAACAGGCCTGGCACCGGTCTCGGGCACAAAAACACGGAGCCTGGAAACATTTTCGCAGTACTCCTTTTTCCATTTGTGATTTGTCCATTCAGAGGCGCGGATGCCAAGTCTGGCAAGGTTGTTTAAAAGATTCCGCGCACCTGGCACAAACGGGCATCTGGATCTTAGTCTCACTTGGCGAGTATCTGAGAACCCACTTAAAAGACCATGCAAGATATGATCGGGGTCCAGAGATCCACGGTACGCCAAGGAGAGTGTCGCTCCCAGTCGGCGAAGCTCAGCTGGCTGGATGCCTGAGAGTACTGGTAGGTGGTCCGTTGGAGTGGGACGCAGGCATCCAGTAACTATGCGCAAGGCGTCATTCAAGACACTGTCAATGAGGCGAGTGTGAGCACTGCGACACCAGACTAGCGCACAGTACTCAGCTGCAGAGTAGACTAGAGACAAGGTGGCTATGCGTAGTGTTTTAGCACCAGCACCCCATCCCGAGTCCATGAGTCGCCTCAGCAGTGTGACGCGCGATGATAGTTTTTTGCGCAATTCCACTAAATGGTGACGAAACGTATGTGATCTGCCCAGTTTTACCCCAAGATAAGTAGGGGTTGGACAAAACGGTAAAAGTCTACCGTTGTTGTAGACCTTTAGCTCACGTTTGGCCTCTCGGCTATTTAAGTGAAAGGCTGCCGTCACCGTCTTAGTGTGACTGAGCTTCAACCTCCAAGTCTGGAGATACGCTGAAAGTGTGGACATGTCTTGGCTTAAAGTCCCATCCAAGTCCTTCCAGTTTCCAGAAGAATGCAACAATGCTAGATCATCAGCATAAGCAAACTTTCTGGAAATCATGGAAGGAAGATCGTACGTATAGATGTTAAATAAGAGGGGAGCCAAGACCGAGGAACGCCGTTTTCCATCATGACAATGCCTCAGCACATTCTTTTTAAGAATGTGCTGAGGCATTGTCATGATGGAAGATGATCCCACGATGGGGCTTTCCTAAACCCTTTTTAGCTAATTCTACTCTCAATTTTCTCAAAATTTGTACATAATAGGCTCCTGTAACAGCTTTTCGGCATTCTAAAAAATCTACAAGCACAAATCTTTCAGAGTCCCACAAAATGGTTGCCATTACCTTGTTAACAGAACTCTCAGACTTGAATTTGATTGGGCCAGATGATTCGCGTGGAAGCCATTGTTTGGACTGCTGTTTTGTTTCAGAATCATACTGGTAAACCTATGCATTGATCCCCAGTGATGATTCGACTGAAACAGTTGTTCTTATTTGCCTCAATTTTAGTCAAAATTGCCGTTGACTGTTCACTTCTGAGATTTAGCTGATTTGGACGCAGCGCGTTTGGAACCCATCGCGGCGTAAGCTTGCTGAGGCCTAAATCGTCATGCAGAATTGAATGAGCTGAACCATCTGATATTTCCATAGTCTGAGTTATCTGATAAACTATCAACCTTGAACCTTTTTTGACTAGGTTCCTAACAGCATCAACGTGTTCAAAAATTTTTGAGCTTGTTAGTCTTCCACGACCCTCATCATTTTCAATAGTTTCTCTACCATCTCGAAAGCTTTTAATTCATTAGTAAACTCAAGTTTTCTTTGGAGTATGATCCCCATAAACTTTCTGCAAGGTTTAAATAATCTCCATTCCTTTCCAACCAAGTTTTACTAAAAACTTTATGTTGCTTCTTATCTCAAAATCATTACGTTCCATTGGTTTAATTTTAATCTACTTTTTACTAACTAGTACCAGACGGCTTTATTTCCTTTGAATAATGATTGCTAGCAACCATTAGATTGCCTAGATCATGTTCTTTCTGGATGGCATGTTCGAACAGGTTTTATTTTGTTAGCACTTACTTATTTTTGGAATTCCACGCATTTTTTGAATCGCTCTCGTATAACCATAACAACTATATATAGTTAAACACGAGGATTTATTTGATTACTAATCAAGCTGCTTTGAAAACGAGAAGCACCAGACTCGAGTTTCGCTCTTGTTAGAGCTCGTCAGTGATGCTTATCTCATTGCAAATCAAACCGACTGCCTGTGGTCTAGACCAATAGACCACACAAGCCAGACAACAATTCGACTCAAGGCAGCTATAAGTATTTCTCGGATTTTCAGCTCAAGGCGCACCTCATGATCGAGAATAATCCGACAAGTGGTTAAGCAAGTGCTTACTCTCTTAGAACTTGCCAAGCGAATCAAGAATTTCAATTTTATATAGTTAAACACGAGGATTTATTTGATTACTAATCGAGCTGCTTTGAAAACGAGAAGCACCAGACTCGAGTCCAACTCATCACAACTCATCACAACTGTGTTATCATAACTTATCATTATCATAAAATAAATTCACAACCACAACTCATCACAACTGTGTTATTTCCAACTCATCACATCTGTGTTATCATTCCAAGAAACAAGTAAAACTTCAGCATTTTAATATACACATCAAGCATAAATCCGGCGAGCTCGTTTTTTTGACATCAGAAAGGAGATTTTTTTCCGTACGGTCACTCTTTATTGTTCCAGTGAACCCAATACACATATCCTTTGAGATCTCAGCTAGTTGAACAGAAGAAAAAACCGATCTGCGAAAAGCTTGAACTGTATATTTTCTGGAAGTTTTGACATCGAGTCCAGCACAACTGAGGCATCAATACCAATATATTTGTTATAATATTCCCTAGCTCTTTGGTAAGGTTTACACTGAATAAAGTCTCCAAGGCGATTGCAGAAGCATCAAAATTTATAGCGCAATCTGATCGGCTTGCCTCGCAGAAACTCTTTGGTGCCATGTCTTCCGTAATAAGGAACCATGCTTTCGTCAATGCACAGACTTTCTTCTAACAAAGAAAACTGTAAGAATTGTTTGCTGAGCATGTAGAGAAGTGACCTCACTTTGAAAAATTTGACTTTTTGTCCAACTTTGAGTTATCGGAGAAGAGTGCAAATGCTTTTAGTTTTTCGAAAACGGTTTCTGCGCATACATTTAGCCACCGACGGGACATAACATTTACTGAGGGATTCCCACATACATCTCCATCTTAGGAGTTGAAAATAGCCAGTGAGCATAACAATGCCAATCCAACATTGCAGCTCAATGGGAGAAGTCTGGAAGAAGGACGCTTACTTTGTGAAGCGTGTAAGTTAAACATTGTTTCCATACAATCTAGCACCTCATCATCAAAATATAACTCAAAAAAACTCTTCTGGCTCTATAATAAGAGGCAGGTTTTTAAAAAACGGTCTAAATTGTGGAAACTTTGGCTCAATATTTTTGTCTTTTTTTGTACATGCCTTTTTCTCATGTTTTGAGACCGAAAAACTTTTCAGCATCAAAAACTCCCACCGTCTTTAAAACGAATGTAGCACCACCATCTTTATTGCCGACTATTGTCACTTCCGCTGCAGCACTGCTCTGAAGTTGCTTCCTGCTAAAATTATTGATAGTACCCCAAAGGTATTTGTCAATACAGTCTTTTTCACTTTCCATCCGATAATCAAGGGGTTAAAGAAAGACTTTGGCAGAAGTTATGCCATCAGTTTCCTCAACAATGAACAAAACTCCTCCAGACAATATTTCCTGCACACAGAAATTTGAATGGGGTCATTCATGCCACTGTTTCCCAATGAGAACATGTTTGCTAAAATGGTCGTAACTACAGCTTCACAAATGAAACTACTACAGAAACAGTTGAGTATAGTAAAGCAAAGTTCTAAGCTCATTAGCTAACCACAATATAACAAAGCATATACAAATAAAAAGACAAAAACCTTACTTGATATTTGACGATTTAGCTGCAATTGTAAACCGTTCAGACATTCTTCTACCAAACAGTACAGAAACCTAATAATGCTGAAACAAACGCTAACAATAAAATTCAATCTAACTCTGAACAAGCAAAATTATCAAATGAATAAAAAACGTAACTTTTCAACACGTGTTCCCAAATAGAAACAGTGAACGAACACGGGTTAACGTAGTTGACGACTTATATGATTGTAGTAAGGTTATCTTTCATGGTAATTGATAAACCTGGAGCTCAGAGCTTTTCGGTGAATCAGGCAATAAAATTTAACCGCACTGGGGTTTTCTCATTTATCTTTGCGATCAAATGACTTCGAGACCCTAACGTTGTCAGACCACCATCAGTGCAGACAACTAAAAATTTTTCCAAGGTATACTATTGTTGTAATAAACTTGGAGACAGCTGTAGCACACCTTCTGCTATATATACGAGTATAGTCCCTAGGGATCTGCAAAACAGCATATTATTGCAGCATATTAGCTCTTTAGCTTTTTGGCCCAGATTGTAGGTGCTTTCTCGCAGCTTGAGCCGTGAGTAAATCTTTTCATTGGTGTTAAAGATGACAAACCGAAACCAAGCTACGAAAATGGAAGGGTATCTATCCATTCCGATGTTCAGTGTGGTTCTGCTAACTGGCAAACGTCCTTTTCAGTACGGGGCAATGCCAGGATAAAACTGCCCTTTTCAGGGCACATTGCCAACAAGTTCCGAAGACTCACTATTCTTCAACTGAACATCGAAGGCCTTCATCATGAATGTTCTTCATTACCTCGCTATGCGGTCTGAGGCACTCGTCATCCTACTGCAGGAGACCCACTGCACTGATGCAGAGAAGTTGGTACTTCCAAACTATCAACTAGCTGGGTCTTCTTTAACATAACAAATAAATTGTTGACAAATTGTCAACAATTTATTTGTGTTATCTTTTTTGCTTAAAAGTACTCAAATGTTGCTTTTGGTGTTGTGTTCAACAATTAAAAAGCGAAAAAGCATTATGCATGATTTTGAAATTAAAAATTTTAGGTTTATCTCTTACAATTACCACAAAGTTTTAACTTCAATATTATTGCAACAAACGAAATGGTAACGAATGAAAGAAATAGGCACAAACACATTTCAACGACAGATGCTACACATTATATATATTCATTTGTGTCCAGTTGTTCACATTAAGATGAATCAGCTAAGTGAAGACAACCAATGTTCAGTCATTTATATCGAATGGCCATAGTTAGCAATCCAAACAGTGTACTTTCTTCAGGAGCTTTCTGTGTCGCGGGAAGATAAATTGCTCGCAAGTTTGACATGCTGATCTGGTATGCTTGTTGCACCTGGAGCATCTTCCACGCTTGACTGGTTGAGAGGTTCGCTGCGAACTGTGTGGAGCAGCATCAATAAAACCCATTCTTTCAGCAAAAAGCTTTGTCTGGCCAATCAATTTCCTCTTTCTTACATATGGTTGTGCAAGTTGAAAACTCAACCGCTTCAGAAACTCGGTCTTTTTGCTGCTCTTTCCGACGCCTCTTATTACCATAAATGCATTATTGGTGGCAACATTTATTAAATTATAGTTAATAACCATTGGCCAACGATTTGTCTTTCTCAAACAATTGAATTCTTCACAGTTTTTATCCAGAGTGTCGAATCCACCTTTGTGGTTGTTATAATCCATAATTATTGTAGGTTTGCTGTGGCAATCTGTGATTGAAACATCAGAATGAGAAGAGGACATCATCAAAACATTACGGTTTCGTTTGGGTATGTACGATATTAGCAAAATGCCATTAGACTAATCATACAATGCCTTAGTGCTTTCAACTTCTTTTCCTCTTGCCGATTTGAATTGAGACAGAATTTCACGTCGATTCGACATAATTGTGCCAACCAGTGTAAGTTTTTGAGACAGCAAGTTGCATACTAACTCTTGAGTAGTAAAATATCTGTCGACATAAATATGCCGGCCAGTACCATAATAAACAGAGCACATATTCATCACAATATGGTTTTCAAGGTTTCGGTGAGGTGCATTGTTTTCTTCTCTACCTGAATAAATCATGCCATGCAAAACAAATCCTGTTGTGGCTTCACATGAACAAAAAAACTTAACACCATATTTCCTTGGTTTTGAGGGCATACGCGTATATATTCTGCCAGGGATTTTCCCACGATATCCGACTAATTGCTCATCCACAGTTAATGTTTCATTAGGAACGTAGATGTTGCGCAAGTTATCATTAAAAATGGACCATACTTCTCAAATAGCCGCAAGCCCATCATCTGCTTGTCTGCCAGGTCGATTTTGATAGTTATCGAGCTGCATGCAACGTAGTAGAAATTTAAATCGATTCAAAGCCATAGTTACTTGATAAAATGGTCTGCTGTCAATAAGATCCCACAAAGATGTAAATCCGTAAAGTTATTCCTGTCTAAGCCAGTACGAATCATGATAGCAATACCAGTTTCAACTTCTTCAATAATAAAATCTTTGTAAACCAAATTTGGCAAAAGACCATATTGATGCCTTACATCTCTTGCTTTTCGGTTTGTCTCACGGACTATAAGAAATATAATTTCTGGTCGGTAAAAAAGTTGGAATGCATTTATTTGACAATCAGGACTAGCATCTATTCGAGCACGTTGAGTCAAAATATTTCTTCCTCTGAGCCTACTTTGAAAAGGTTGGGCATAATACGTTGTACTCCCAGCAGTTATTTCTTCTTGATCTTTATTTTCCGAGCTTTCATCTTTAGATTCTTGACCATCATCACTAGAAATTTCATAGTCCTCATTACTCTCTTCTTCAAATACATCTATGTCAGAAAGCACTTCTTGTGGAGGAAGTTCATCGCCGTCTGATGCAGAATCAGACTCAAGTGGGCAATTCGATGCAGACTCTGGTAGGCAATTCGATGCAGACACACTTTCGCTTCCATTTGTAATCTCCTCATCTGAATCATTATCGTTTTCAGAAGTTGTCTGCAATTTATTTAGAGCTTCTTGAAAAGTAAGACGTCTTTGTTTTTTCATTTAACCAGCAGATTTCAAATTTGATGAGGAAACTTGCAAAATTATTTCACTAATAAACAATCCTACAAAAAAGGATTAAATTTTAGCTTTTGAAATTGAAGCCAGTTTTACTTGACACGTGTCACACGAATAACGTGAAACGCAAACTTTTTTCATTTTTTCATTTTTGCATCTGTTGACATTTTGTCAACAGATATGCCGATTAAGGTAATATGCAAATATCTTGTTTCTGGATCATCACTATGCTTGTCTACCTCTGCTGAGGTATGCTACAGAAAAGCCTTTCCTTGGCTAGGGAGTTTGAGCTAGTGTGCAGTGGTTGTCAACACCTCACAAAAATAGTTTGAAATTGACAAAATGTCAACACATGTGCCAATAAGAGTTAATCAATGTTTCTCCAATGTTCTGAGGTTTCTTTTATTTAGCAATCATTTGAGCGATGACGCTTCTACTATTTCTGCAGACGAAGATTGGCAAAAGCACACACTTACTTGCAATTTTTAATTTTTTTGGTCTTTTTTGGTTTGAAAAAAGCTAAAGTTTTATGGTTATGGCCTGGGTGTTTTGTCTGAAGATGACGGTTGCTTGGCCACATTGCGTAATTGCTTAAGTTTTTTTGGCATATCACCCATTGTTGTACCACTTGACTATTCATCATGAATACTATAAAGTCATACGTTGAATAATTTTGTTATCTTCTCTTTTTTCCATTTATTTTATGACAATGCAATTATCTAATCCGTTTGCAGCCAGTTGCTCGCTCCCTCCTTGTGAGCTTTTCATCCCCAAAGAGGGAGCCACCTTGTGAACCTTTCATGTCTCAAAGGGGGGAGCACACCCAGTTTAAGAAGCTCTGCGCTACACCAACACGCTACCTCCTAAAAAATCGTTTTTCGTAGAACTTTCATAAAAGACAATGACACATTTTACTGAGCAAAATTTATGAATAAAAGCTTTTTGGTTAATCTACTCATGCAGTCGAAGATGTTGCTTAAATAAAGCTTGAAAGGAGATGATTCAGGAATGAAAGGAAATGCTTTAACACACTTTTAGGTTAGGCAAATTTAAGCTAAAAGAGTATGTTTGTTAACTAAGAAGAAAAACATTTAATAATTTTGAAAGCTTTCTCCGAGAGACTAAAGCAGAATTATTAATGAATTAGTTTATGCTTATTAACTGTAAAATAGTTTGAGGCTTCAATTTTTCCTGATAAGTTTAATTTAGCCAAGTTTAAATGAATGTCAAAGAGGCGGCCTCTGTGTTCTAGTTGTTAAAACCAGAAACTATTTTTTTTGTTTAGAATTAAAAGAATTATAAGGTAAATTTATGGATGAAGGAGGTGTTAGACGTTTAACACGTTACCTATATCGTATATGTTCCACGAGGCACATTACTGACGGACGTTTTGAAGTTTTGAATTTCATCATTTTAAGATTTTGTATCAGTGCATTGGCAGATGAGCTGTAATATAAACTCGCATAGAGTTGTTTGTTGGGCAAAACAGCAGGGGTTTCGAAAGCAGCAAAAACTTAGGAAAACTTTTTTTCAAACGATAGGGAAAACGGCAATATATGCCTTTTGAATTCTGTTTTAGTCTTTGATTTGTTGTGTTTTGAATAGCTCTTAAACGACCGGGCGAGTTTTAGTGCATCCAGCACGGGTGTTATAAACTTGCCAGCAGAGGTAATCGCCATTAGATCAGGTAATTAAACATCGAAATTTTTTTAAAAGGATAATTTTTAGTAATTATAAATTGTTTATTAACTACTATAATAAAATATTCAGTTTAAAATACTGTCATTGTTAAATTAGCTACGTCTCCATTGTCAAATATTTGTTTTCATCAGCTTTGTTAAACGTAAAAATTTAATTTATGTTAGATTAAGTGTCTGATATTTTAGACGAATGGAAAAAAACAAATCAACTGAAAATCAGCTTAGCTGTATGGGTAAAAAAATTTGTTCAAAAATTACAGTAAAGTTGAACCATTGTCTATTGCTTTTATCGATAATTTCTGGATGTCTTGTTTGTTTTGAAATTGTAAGTACAAAACAACAATCAATAAAAATGCTACTCTTTTTTAGCAATTTTCAAAACTCTAAAAATTGTTTAAAAAGTCTTGAAGCAAACATGATTAAGAAAGTGTGCGCCAAAGAAAAACGATAAAATAATATGTGCGTTGTGGAATAAATATAAAGAAAGGAGCAAGGTCGAAAACCAGAAACAAAATGACCAAGTCGCAACAGTTTTGTGCCATCTTCTGTCGTTTAGTACAGTGCTCCGCGACCGGTGTGCCACAAGACAACGATGATCTGTAGTTTTTAAAATGCAAAAATCTTCATCTCTTAAAATTCAAGCTTTACAACTGCTATAAAATTAGCTGACTTAAACTATAGCAAGGTTCTCTAAGACATTTTTTGATTAAAGCAAACATTTAAATCTATTAGTGTCGAAATTGATTAAATTTTTTTCATTTTTGATCGCAGTGCGCCGAAGAATTTTGAAAGTTTCTAAATGTGCCGTGGGTGGAAAAAGATTGCGAAAGACTGGTCTAGCAAATCTAAAAGATTTATAAATAACCATACAGATTGCATACGAGTATTAGCATCAGATATTCGTTATGAGTTGATAATGTCTTAAAGTTAAATTCTGCTTTAGATATTTTTAGTTTTAATTTTTAAACTTTTTCTTCGAGTCATATATTTTTTACAACTTGCTTTCGCTTTTAAACTTAATGAAATGAACACAAGAATTTTGTAGAAAAATAGGTTAAAATAAAACAAACAAAGCAAAAATTTTAAATGAATTTTTCTTTTGACCAATGCAACATAAATTTGTAAACAACAATAACATGATTTTCATTTAATATTTTCAGCTGTTCTTTTATCAAAAAGCATCAACTTTCAATTTTGGCAATATTATTACGAAATATTATAACCATAAAGGCCACAATAGTCAAGATAAAATTCTTAAAAATTCTGGTGAGAATTTCTTATTTATAAGTTTTATCTTCTTTAAGTAAGTTAAGGGCAATCGATGTTTCTAAAACTAAAATGTTCTTTTCAAAATTTTTGATGTTTTGTTTACGGTAGCATGAATTTTTTTTTATGTTGAAGTTTAAAAGATACTAACAACTTGCGAATCAAGGAAATATTTGAATTCAGATTGAAATGGACCCGAAATGAATCCAGACATACGAAACTAACTTGTAAAAAGAACGATTTGTAGCTCATATACTGTAAACCACAGACAATTAATTAATTATTTATTGATGGATGCAATGGTGTTTTCATTAATGTACTGAAATAAAAATGGTTTGGTCGCGGCATTTTTGGGATGGGCTAGATATTAGAAAACATACTACGACGGAAATTAATAAAAAAAGTGCATTTTATACATTGAATATCACGGTGGTAATAAGTTTAATTGTTTTGAATTACAAGATTTACAATTTGATCTACGTTTTTTTGAGGTGTGTATTTTAATTTTTTAAAAAAAGTCTCCAAATTAAAATTAAAATTTATTTTATTAAGATTTCATTAAAAGCAGGTTTTCTTACATAAACAAATGTAACTCAATGTCAGCAATACATGATAAAGATTGAGAAGTAAAACTAAAACTTGGAAGAAAAGAGATTAAATACCAATTTAATTTCAATAAAAGCATCAAAATTCAATTTGGGAAGATATTGTTACAAAAATTTTATGTTGTGTTACCAGAACTTTCATCTGAATTGAACAATAAGCGAGCATGCGTAAGTACGATGACGACTGATCCGTAAAAAGGGCCAATTTTGTGCCATCTATTTAACTGAAGACTATGAAAAAAATATAAGATTTTGTTTTAATAAGCACCAAAAAGTTTTTCCTGAAAAAAGTTAACTTTTTCTTGTTTTGAGGCTGTTTTCGTGCCAAAATTCAAGTAGAGACTAAAAAGTCACCTGTTAATGCAAAGATTTTTTTTGATCCGTACTTGACTTTTAAAGACATAGCGGTCTTTGCAAGAGCAATCGGTTTTAAATCAATTATCCACGTTTTATCCGGCTTGGCTTAAAGATTGGCGCCGTCCCTACTGAAGGAAAAAGCGAAAATTCGGGCCACAAAGAGAAAACACAAAGTTTATTTTCATTGAGAGGGGATAAAACTAACTTTTAACTTCGAAACAAACATGTTTCTTAAAAAGTAACACTTTATTATTTTCTAAGACTTTGTTCTTAAAAATACGTGCAAAATGTTTGTCTGATTATAAAAAAATAGCTTGGCACATTTTTTGAAAACCAAGCTACAATTTTTTCCTCACAATATCAACTAAGAAAACCTCGGTTATAACGTCATTTTATGACACAAAAACAATGAAGAAATTACATCGCAGAGAAGGAGCCTGGCCGGGCCTACTGCTTTAAAATTGGCCAAGGTTTGCACTTTTTTGCAAAATGACTGAAATTTATTAAACAAAAAATTTGGCAACAAAAAAATTACAAAATTATTTATTAGATAGTCCTGAAAATAACTCTTTGCAAATCAACAACAGCAACAACAACAACAACAACAACAACAACAACAACAACAACAACAATGACACCAGTATCAACAACAAGTGTTTGATATTATTGTGGGCACACTTAGAAAAGATTAAGGTTGAAATCCCTAAACATTAACTTTGTGGAGGAGGATGTGAAGTGACTAGGGATCGCAGAAGACTGGAAGAAGCTGCAGCTGTTGTTTTCATGATGAAAATGCTAAATAAAAACAATTTATCTGATCCAAAGAAACGGTTATTTTTTGTTACTTCTGTACATTAATAAATAATCATTAAAAATCATTTCTTTAAAAGCAATTTTAAAGGTTTTAAAAACTTTTTTTCTGAAACTGATAAGCCTACACAAAAATTTTTCACAACTTTAAAAAAATAAACGAGATAAAACGGTGGCAAATAAATATTTTTTATAATACGATAATACGAGTACTTATAATACGAGTATTTATAATCGCATTTATCGTAAAACATAAATTTTTTACCACTTATTTCTAACCTACTGTAGGTCTATAAGGTACGTTTTTATAAGAGTTGTTCTCACCAGCACCATATTATGAAAAAATATTAAAGTAGGCTATGAGAATTCTTTGTAACTTTAACAAATCTGTTTATTAAGATATTCAACAACAATGTAGTTTAGTTTCTCATTTTGCATATAGATAATTCGATATTATCTTATCCACAATTGATAAGAAACCGTTGAAAAATTATTAAACAAAATAAATTTTGAGTTTATTTCGGGCTGAGTCTTTTACGCTTTTTAGAAACTGAAACAGAACGTGGTAAGAATCATGTGATTGATAATATACTAAACGATTCATTTGTTTCTAGATCATTGGCTCAAGAACAACTTTCTGACATACTTTTAAACCGACCTTACCCTATCAAAAATATGTTAAATAATAAATCAAAAAGTCAAGTACCCTGTATTTGCATTCTTTTTTTAAGAATGAATATTTTAAAATTGTGATGAGAGTAAAAGAATCAGTTAAATAGTTTGATTTGGTTGCAGAAAGAATCATCAAGTTTTTGTTTGGTTTTCGCGTGAAAGCACGTGGACAACACTTAATTTTTATCAAAAGTCTTTAACTGAGTTCGACAATTACTTCAACTGGACAATGACGTTTCGACTCGATTCTGACGTCGATGCTTCGATGCTTCCTTTTACTTCGCGTCCGTTTGTCAACTTCTTGCTATCGAGGTATTCTATTGTTCGGATAGTTTTTGACATTACGAGTATAACAATTAGTGATGATTTGAGTTTTAAGTACAGGGTATTTCCTTAAAATAAAAAAAGTTTTATTTCTTCGAATTTAGTTTTCACTGCTGATATTTTTAATATTTGTTTTTTATTGTTTCAGAAACTTGAAAGAATTGTCTAGAAATGTCAATATGAGTGATTTTAAACGGCATTCAATCGTGAAAGACGCTCAAGAATGTAGAAACTCAAAGCAGTTGAACTCTCCTTTTCCTGATTCTTCCAAAAAATTCGGTTTAGCTATTTGGATTTGTCGAAACTGTGGCTCAACACACGGCGCCAAACTTCGATCAGCTATCATCAATGATCTGTCAAAAAAGAGCTTTAATCTTAATCTTACACTCAGTTGCGTCAAAAATAAAAGGAATGGGCTTAAGCTGACTAACGAAAAATTATTAAAAATCATATCTTCTTACAAATTCTATATGGCGTTCGAAAACACTCACGAATGTCGAGAATATATTACGGAGAAATTCTGGTACAACTCTCTGTACGCAGGGGCTGTTCCAATTGTCTGGGGTCCCAGCAAAAAAGATTATCAGCGCATTGCCCCACCAAAATCTTTTATATTTTACGAAGATTTTCAAAACATCGAAGAGTTTATCGACTACATCAACTACTTGGACAAAAACGACACTGCATATTTGGAATATTTTTCTTGGCGCAAGCAATTTTTTTGCAAATATTCAATGTTGAGTAATAAACGTGCTAAATCTTTCGCAACTTTTGTGAATCCATTCACTAATGCATATTGCAACTTGTGCAAGACTCTCAGGGAAAAACTAAACTCATCTCATCATAAAACAATACCCTCACTGAACAAATACTGGTTCGGTAAAGAAAATAAAAACTGTCTAAAATAGGGCGCAGGTCTATGATAATAATAATTTTTTAAAAGAAAAGTCTTGATTCCACTGTAAAGAACATCAAATTTATAATTTATGCTTGAAATATTCGAGTGACGCGGTTTTGTCTTGCATTGTGGAGTAAATTTGCACGAGTGCAATTACTAGTATGAAATTTATATCATAAATTTTGTAATGATATTTGTATAATTAACGGCGACCTAAATTATTCTATTGCAGTTGCAATAAGCTTTGTAAGGGGATCAAAACATTATTTTTTGTTGATAGATTTGATAGATTTGTTGTATCACATTGCAAGATTGCTATGACAATGAGAATATTGAGGTTTTTATTTTACCAGAAGGATATAGGCATAATCATAATTTGCTAATAGAAAATTTTTTATGACTAATTATAATAAGCATTTGAATACATGCGAAATTTTAGTTTTATTAAATCATTGATCAGTGACTGCATACTTGTGTTTTTATGTTGTAACCGAATTTTTAAAAATTTAAGAGTTTACGTTTAAAATTTGGGTAATAAACAAAAAAGATATACAACCTAAATAAAAATATATTCTTTTAAGATAAATCAAAATTGGTTTGAGCAGTGGCGGCTCGTACATAGGGGCCACAGGGGCCGGGCCTCACTAAAAATTTGACTAATAATATGTAAATTTCTAAAGAAAAATCCTATATTGAATATCAAAATGTTTACATGCATGCCAAGATAACAGTTAACCGAAAAACAACCAGAATATTTTCATATATTCCCTGAAGTCTTTTCAAAACGATCCAGAGGGGCCCACATATTCTGGCCCGTTTACTCCTATATATTTACATCTAAAGCCAACCAACTCACGCGCCGCGCTTTGTGAAGATTTTACTATGCAAGTCAATAGCACAAAATTGGGGCCAGCGATGTCTGGCCCAAACAGCAATCGTAACTTATAAGCAGACGTTAGCTGCGCCTGCGCCTGCCTTTTTTGGCTTAAGCGTGAGCAATTGTACAGTTTAATTTGCTTTAATTTTGTGAGTTTGAGTTCGTTTTCATTTCGACAGTTTTGAATAAGGTATTTCAACTTCAACTTAAAATAAAGAAATAATTTGTTAAAGAATAATTTTGGTTTTCTATTTGAATAAGGAAACAAATTGTTTAGTAAGAATTACCTCAAGTAGAATCAATTGCAGTGATTTCACTGCAATGATAAACATGCTTAGTTTATTTACATGTATATTTAGTGAGAGTTTTGTGTTTCCAGATCAAAATAATTTAACTTCAAACAAGCTATTCCAGTAAGTGGTGTCAAATTGCTCACTAGCGATTACTACATTGTGGTTTGTTTTCTCGTAATTATTGAGCTTAGACGTTACGTTTTGCATGGTTTATATTTGTGATTCAACATCCCTCACCATGAATAAAGTTGATAATTTATTGAAAAATCCATTTAAAAACTTAAAACATGAGGAACAACTAGAAATTAAAAGACTAGTCCATCCAGAAAAATGGTAGGAAATTGAGGACAATTTCATCGACGTGGTTTGATAAAAAATCGTGGCTTACGGCCTGCGATAAAAGAAAAAGTTTATTTTGCTTTTCCTGTCTCTTATTTGGAGGTGAGAATTTATGGACAAATAAAGGTTACAACGACTTAAAACATTTGTCAGAACGAATTTCTAAGCACGAATGCAGTAAGGCTCATATGAACAATTGCGTTTCATTGCAAATGTTTGGAAAAGTCAATATATTATCTGCAATTGATTCTGGCTATCGTCGAAGCATAATTAAACATAACGAATTAGTTGACAGAAATAGGCACGCTTTAAACAGGATCATTAACTGCATAAAATTTTGTGGCTTTCATGAATTACCGCTAAGAGGACATGATGAAGTGGAAGGGTCTGCTAACCGGGGTGTTTTTCTTGATCTTGTAACGTACACGGCAGATTTGGACGGTGCATTTCGTGATCATCTTGAAAAATATAATGTGGTAAAAAATACATCGAAATCTATACAAAATGATCTTTTGTCTTGCATGCTTAAAGTA
The DNA here is from genome assembly GCA_963680785.1 of Diplosoma virens. Lineage (NCBI taxonomy): Eukaryota > Metazoa > Chordata > Ascidiacea > Aplousobranchia > Didemnidae > Diplosoma > Diplosoma virens. The sequence continues at coordinate 37,977,930 of OY796887.1, read as the reverse complement.
TATACTTAAGAAATAACAAGGGAAATTAAAAATTCTAGTTACGTGTCTGTGCAGGCAGATGAATCTACTGACATTTCATGCAAATCTCAATTTGTGATTATAGTGCGCCATGTGAAGGACTTTGAACCTGTCGAAAGATTTCTTAAGTTTGTTGAGCTTCAAGATAGAACAGCTAATGGACTTACTCAGGCATTGAAGGAAAATCTTGATTCGCTTAATTTGGAAAGCAAGCTTATTGCTCAGGCGCGGCAGTAATGAGGGGTTCCATAAATGGAGTCCAGGTTCAAATGAAAAAGTTTTTCCGACACGCTCATTACGTTCACTGCTACGCTCACCAACTGAATCTGATCATAAAGAAAATGGCTTCTTGCAACAAAAGGCTTAAGCTGTTTTTTTCAAGTTTAAATGGAATTGGGATGTTTTTCACTATTTTACCAAAGCGCAATAGTCAGCTCAAGAAATTCTGTTCTGCTCAGATACCAAGAGTATGTGAGACACGCTGGAATTATATATCTAGAATAATCTCTGCAGTGTGTAGCAACAGGGAGCAAATTTTAGAGTGCTTTACCAGCATTCAAAATGGAGAAGGTTGGGACCAGAAGAGTTTTTGTGAATCAATTGGATTCACGAAAATTTTGGAAGATAAAAAATTTATTTTCTTTGTAGAATTTTTTGATGATTTGTTCAAACATGTTAGTGTACTTTTTGGAATCTTATAGTCTAAAAAATCAAACAGCATAACTTCTGAAAAAGCTCTTATGTCTTTTGTCACAGCTGTTAATCACTTGCATGGAAATGTGGTCAAATATTTCAATAACAGTGAACAATCAGAAGCAATAACAGAATATATGACATCCCAGCAAACAAAGAGGCCTAGAAGAGCTGCAACTCATGCATCTGTTTCTCATTTGCAATTGCAATCATGTGTAACGGAAACATGTGATACAATCACAGAGGAAGTTAAAGAAAACTTCGGATCTTTGGATAAATTTTGTTCATTTTCCATAGTGAATCCAGCTGAATTTGAGCTTTATAGAAACTCTTTTCCCGACAATTATGTTAAAGAAATTGCTTTGAATTACGCAATGCTTAAATAAAGATAAACTGAAGTGTGAATTGTCCGTTTTGTATGCAAATGATAATTTTAGTGGAATTTCCAATATTAGCGAGCTATTAAAATTCATAAATGAAAATGGACTTGATGAAACATTTTCTGAAGTGTCTAAACTGCTTGAAATTGTTCTTGTGACACCAATTTCAACTGCTGACTCAGAGAGAAGCTTCAGCACAATGAAGCGAATAAGAACGTTTCTTCGAAACACCATGTTGCAAGACAGACTGAACAGCCTCGCCTGCCTGTCGATACACAAGGAGTATATTAGCAAAATCAGAGATTACAACAACAAAGTCATCAACATTTTCGCGCAGATAAAGGACCGAAGAGCTGACTACTTATACAAATAAAGGTTAGTGTTGAATATTGCATTTTTTGTTAAAAATTTATTTACCCAGCCTTTGAATTTAGGTAGTCTATGTATGGAACTTTTTGACATTTCAATAATTATTTTGCGGGCCCCACCATTAATGAAAGCCACGAGCCGCCACTGGGTTTGAGGTAAACCTAATTAAAATTTGTAACAAACTTGAAGGACAAAAAGACTTTTTTCTGCTTGGTAATTTTACCAAGCCATTCCAAATCTGAGATGATATTTTTTTTGGTCTACATTTCTTTTGTGCTCATATTTTATTTAGATGTTTTAAAATGTTTTTTCCAAGCAAGAAGAAACTACCCGTAATATTTGTTCTTGCTCTTACAATTTATGATTCAATTCACAAAACTGTTTTTGACTGAATTTGTGCAAATTTTGGAAAAGCCAGAAATAAGTTAAGATAAAAAAACACACTCTTACGTCTGTTTTATTCTGTCTAATAATGTAGCCTATAAATGTGCTGTCAACATATAACACTAACCGTACAAAGTTACCAAACTGAATATTGTGTTTCGGTTGCGTAAAAACATGAAGCAGTGCCTATTAGCGACACTTATGTGTAGCTAAGAAACTCACAATATTAGTAGGCCACAAACCGATAGAGATAGTAATCTGACGAATAAAAGATCGGAAAGCAGCCTTAAATGCATAGTCAAGGAAATTCATATAAAAAAAGTTTTTCAACAAGAATTTAAATATGGGCACATGTTTACTGTTTTTTAACAATTGATCGGCGGTATTTTGCTTATTTAAAAATTTTTTAGTCATGATTTTGTATTTAAAATTGCCAAATTTTTCTTCTTTAATACAAGTATTGTTGTACAGTAGAACTTGCCTAAGTCGCCTTTGGCTAAGTCGCCAGTTCGCCTAAGTCACCACATATTGCTTGGTCCCGGCTGAGAACCTATTGTTTTCCGTGTTTTGGCTGAGTTGTTTTCACCTAACTCGTCACTGTTTTTGCTTACCAAGAGCAGAAAAATTTGTTTAAGTTGTCGGACCTATAAAAAGTTTGCCAGCGTGTTATATTCCAAACTTATAGTCTGCTACCACAACTCAACAATTGTTTTGCCTAACTGTCTGCAATCCTTACGTATGTAACACAACCCCAATTTGCATCACAAACTTCCTTTACGTATAATCTCATTATTTCATCATTTTAGATTGTCTTGATCAGTTTTAGTTTAATTCAGTCAACCATCTTACTGTTATGTGAAGCAGCATAACTATGACAAATACAAAAGCTATCAACTTATTAAAATATATAAAATAAATCCAAAAACTGCTTTTTGTTTGTGTTCTTTATTTCTTAAACGTTCAGCTTTTGCAGAAACCAAAGCATCTTAATTTTGTGTAGACCTATGCATATTTAAACTACTGTTTTCCTAAGTCGACACTTTTTCTGTTCCCGTTTAAGTGGCGACTTAGGCAAATTCTACTGCATTTTGATTAGATAAGCATGGCCTTGTGTATAGTCATTTATAGCATTTAGATTGTTACATCATTCTGCATCATAATCAAAATTCTGAAAAGCAAACCAGCTATTTTTATTATACTAATGTTGTCAATTGAATTTGCTCAAGTAAGTATAGTTGTAGTTGGTTTATACAGACGAAATATATGAGTATGTTAATATAATATTATTACTAAGTGAGTACCCCTTGTTATATAAAAAGAATCCTTAAATATGAATATTTTATTGCACATGAATATGTATCTATTTTATTAAAGCTGAAATTTTTTCAGCACGTTAATGTAAGTCATTCTTTACGTTTTATTTTTTGTGTGCTGTAGACCCCAGTGGCGATAGCTAAAAGGGAATCAAGATAGTCAATAAATGCTTCATCAATTTCTTTCTAGAAACCGATTGACATTGAGTTGACTTTTTCATTTTTACACAGATAGAATCGATAATATCTTATTCATGATTGTCTTGGTCAGGGTTTCCCAAACTGTGTGCAGCGGCACACTGGTGTGCCGTGAAAAGGATTGAAGTGTGCCGCAAAATTTTCGTGTTTTGACAGAAAGCCATAGAGTCTTGGTCTACAAATGACTTATGTGTTTTATGTAATTTTAGTATTGCTAAAAATCTTAAATATAGGCTGCTTCAGTAAAAATGTAAAAGGAAAGAGGCCATTTGTATATAGCTGTTTGTTTTTTGCGATATTCAAAGTTAAGGGCCCGAGGCAAGGATTCCCAAAAATTGGTGTTCCCTAAAAAAAAAAGGGGGCTTTGATCTCGTATTTCCTTTATTTTTTCCAAAATCATGATGATCTCTAAAAAAAAAGATCTTCACTACGATTTGATTTCTAATCTCGCTATTTTTCTCCCAAAATCATAATGATCTTTAAAAAACATATACAGCAAAATGAAACTATATGCGGTATTTTCAAGGGGGGCTCACTGCCTCATTCGCCTCACCCAATATCCACCACTGCCAGTATCAAAACAATTTTGTAGGCACACCCTTTCATTTGGTGTTGCTACTATCATATATTAAATATAATTTCTGTACGTAAACTTGAAGAGTGTATTAAGTAGGCTTTCGCCTTTATGAAGTAAGTGTGCCGCAGGCAAACTCAGAATTTATTAGTGTGCCGTAGTGAAAAAAAGTTTGAAAAGCACTGGTCTAGGCACCATATTCAGTGATTCATTCATTCATTTATTTTTATTTTATTCTTGACCACCAACATGATCAGTAAATTTTACACATTTAAAGGTAGTCCGAGAGTCAAGAAAAGGTAGACGCAGGAAAACGTCAGACGTTAAAACATGCAATAAAACGGCACGGAAAAAAGTAAGAGAAAAAGAAAACTGGAGCAGCCTGCGTCACCAAAAGAACAAAAGAAAAAGGAAAGAAAAGAAAAATTCAAATTAAATTGTACACAAGTGTAGACATCCGAGCCATATGAAGAGAATGTTGTATAACCATGGGTGGGAGAAGTGATACTTATTTTTGGTCAATTCAGATGGTAACCTTTATATAGCTTATTAATATTAAAATGGCTCTTCAATGCTCTTTTTTTAAATTAAAAAGACATTTTGAAAAAAGGCATTTTCTCACTTTACTGGAAAAGTTTTTTAATGATAAGAAAATGTTCCAGCTTTTTCGGATTTATATGGTGTGAATTCAAGTCAAATTTTTTATATTTAACAAACAGTTTATCTATAGTTGTTCAACTAATTGAGAGTTTATTTTTTCGAGATTTATTTATAATACTTATCCACCGCTTAATCCACCGTTTATACAATTAATTATTGGACTTATAGATAAGATAAACCTCATCATGGCAAAGAGTGACGAGTGGTTAAAGCACCGGACTGATGATCAGCATGGTCTAGGTTCAAAACCCACTTACGCCATTCTGTTGTTGTGTCCTTGGGAAAGACACTTTAAGGCATTTTCCCCTGCTAGGTGGTCTTGACAAGCAGTACTAAATTGCAGTAATATCTCTACTAACTTACTAGCGGACAGCAATATCTTGGCATCTCCGGAAGCAGGTCGGGGTAATTGCTTACCCTATGTATAGCGCCTCCTTCGCTTTCCTGCGAGTCAGGAGGATAAATATAGAGATTAAAATAAAAAAATAAAAAATTTGGATTATGCCAAAGTGGCAAAATATTTTTTCAACGTTTATGGGGTGACCTTGTAATCGTAGCTGGATCAACAAGCAACGTCCTTTGATCTCAAATTAAAAGTAGCCTTCGTCGTTTATATCATCTTAACAGTCAAAATTTACAAAGCGTTCATGCATAAGCATTCTTGAATGTGGTTTTTTATCAAGAAAGGATCTTTTGATTCACAACAGGAGTTCTTTCGGTGGATTTGTTTGCCTATAAGGCTGGTAAAATATGTTTAAGCTTTTGCAGAATTTGAGGATTGATCATAATTAGTGAGCCCAAATTTATAGAAATCTCAATTTCTCTATCCTGAAGTCTCCTCAGGGGTATGATCCGAGTTTGGCTGCCACAGCTTTAATTGCCAAAACTGACGGGAAACTCAGGGATCGATCGGCCGAAGCAGTTCCGAGCATTGACTTTTTACACTCTAGTTGTAAAGCATGGAGTATTTTGAATAACCTTACTTGTAGGTCAAGACACTCATCTCGTCACTGTCCCGTTTCAGCTGATGCTATTGCATCTCAGCTATTCAGAAATGGGAGATACGAGGTTGTTGATTGTAAATCATCTCGACTTGTCTCTCAAGAAGCGTCTATCTTTGGAGGACCACAACCCCAGACAGAAAATATCTCTGAGAATTTTTCACAGAGAGAATTCATTGCTACCCTTCAACACTGAAAACCAGGTAAAACTTCGGACCCTGATTCTATCTTCCCAGAGCCTTGATCATGCTGGAGTGCCTTGAAGTCCTGGTTAAGTGATATCTTGTTCCTGCTTGCACCGACTCAGATGTTCAGATGATGCATAGTAAGCCCTCAGATGCTCGCCAAGAAAGACAAAGATCAAGTTTTCACTAAAATGGCGTGTAAACTGTAGGGTACTAATTTATCATTTAAGAAATGGGGGACTTCAATTTTAGAAAAAAATTTGCGTAATGTCAAGCACGACAAAATTGTATATAATGAGGAAATGATAATATCGCCTATCATTTAAAAGAAGTTTTTTATATTTAATAACTTTGTAAAGCATTTGCTTCTCGATAGTCTTAAAAAAAACTCTCTACTTGAGAATTCTTTCGGCCAACTTTTGTTAGAAGAATTTGTTGGAAATAAAAAACTTCAAGAAAACCGTGGTTTATATAGTAGTGAAGACACCGAAAGCAACGGCGCCTCTGATTGGTTGGAGAAAGCAAGCACGCAATTAGTTACGCACTCACTTGAGCAGCAAGCTAGAAAGCTTCAATCCATAGACGAACTTTTTCTGGATACCAAGAGAAAATTCAAGAGACTGTTATAGTGTGTACGTAGGTAGAACGTCCCAACGATTGGAAGAACGAATTCGACAACATGTTCAAAAATTTATTAAAAATAAAATTAAACTTTAAAAAGATCTCTCGAGACGTCAACGTAAATCCATTCAAAACGCACCTATTTTTGATTCGGCTATTGGCCGACATTTGTCAGACAACAAAATTTGCCCAAAAAAATTTGATATTAATCGGCTCTCTATTTTAGCTATAGGACAATCATCTTTTCATCTGGCAATGCTTGAAGTCACCTTCATAGAGTCTCTTGAATTTTCTCTTGGTATCCAGAAAAAGTTCGTCTATGGATTGAAGCTTTCTAGCTTGCTGCTCAAGTGAGTGCGTAACTAATTGTGTGCTTGCTTTCTCCAACCAATCAGAGGCGCCGTTGCTTTCGGTGTCTTCCACTACTACATAAACCACGGTTTTCTTGAAGTTTTTCATTTGCCAACAAATTCTTCTAACAAAAGTTGGCCGAAAGAATTCTCAAGTAAACAGTTCTTTTAAAGATTATTAAAAAATTGAAAGAATTATGGTTCCATACAAAATCGGTGATTTTGATAACGCAGTTGGTTGGCCCATCTTGTGATTTCGATAACGCAGCTAAAGTTGAGTCCAAAATACAACGTTAACTTTTACAGTTATGGTTCCGTCCATCTCATCGATTATTTTAAAGTTCTATGTGACCAAGAGTTTATTCAAACATTTGTTTTTTAATATTTCAGCAAGAAGCGGAAAAAAACATTCAATTTTTAAGAACTTATTTACAAATTTTTTCTGTACTTGCGATTATTCGTGAAACAATTACAGCAGGAGCGTCCAACCTTTTTTGAGCCGAGGGCCATTTTGGCTCATCAAAAATATTGGCGGGCCAAACAATAAAATACCCCAATTTTTCTCCCAAAATTGTAGTGTCTCTACAAAAAAAGGCCTTTCCTTAAAATCAGTCTCGGATTTTTTGAATTTCTTTCCTTAAAAGCAATGCTTTCCAAAAAAAAAAAAAAAAGAAAAGAAAAAAGGTCTTTACTTCAAATCAATCTCGGATTTCATAACTTTTGTCTCGAAAAACTAATGATCTCGGAAAAAAAGAAGAAAAAAGGGTGTCTGCACATAGAATCTGTCTTCGATTTCTGGTGAGATTTTTGCCATAATGGGCGGGACAGAGCCTTAAAAATCGAGACGTACGGTAAGTCTACGTCATTTCGGAGAATACTGCGGGGGCCACTCAAAACCTTTGCGCGGACCACGGGTTGGGCGCCCTTGAATTACAGATTACACAAAAAATATTTTTTAAAAATTGAATTCACATAAAAGCTAAGTAATTAACAAAACCAATGCATTAAAATCTTTTGCCATTAACTAATGGCATCTTTAATTTCCCATTTAAATGAAAGCAAAATTGAATTTGCTGTTGTTAATAAAAAAAAGATTTTAATAACTTTTTTACTAATATCTTAGCTATCTTATTTGTATTAAAATTACAGATGATTGGTTGAAGACCAAACGGCAAAGTACCGGTAGTTCAAATTGTGGGTAGGAGTATGCGGCCTGACTTAAAGAGGTCGCGAGTAATTTTAAATTTCCTTAATCTTCTACATTTAAATCTTTTCGAACAGTTTTAGAAAGACAAAGTCATGGCTTGAAATGAGCAGACAAAATTACTTTTTTTTTACAATCGATTTGAAACGATGACCTCTTTTGGTCTTCGGTTGTCTTTCAAAGTACGAATATAGGCAAAAAAATTATTGGTCATCCATTGGAATTGAGGACCTTTTTTTAGTCAATAATCCGCTAAAAAAGTTTATTAGACTTGCTGCGGACCACAAGATTTTTAAAAATTATCTTGCAAGAGTAAAAAAGTCTAAATCACCTTGCATCAACGGGTAGCAATATATAATAAGTTGGGGCAAAAAAAGTCAAGAGGGTAGTTGGGGCAAAAAAGAGCAACCCCCTACACCCCCAAATTGTTGCACTGCATGAAAGATATTTCTGTATGACAAAATATATGTATCTAAGAAGTCTTCCAGCCAACTGGAATTTTTACTGCTGTATTTATCAGTCTGATAGGTTGGTTTTACATAATAAGCCGAAACATTACACCAAAAAAACTTTTTTCATGGTTTCCTAAACTTTTGTGTAACACGTTTACAGCTGAATGCCGCCGACTCGATGCCAAGCCAACTTTTAACAGTTTAACTTTCAAATTGTTGTTTACTAACCCTAACCAGTTGCCTGGCATCGAGTCGGTGGCATCAAGTCGGCGGCATCGAGTTGGCGGCATCGAGTTGGACCATTTCCATAGAGGCAATCCCAAATTTTTCCACAGATGTGTTAGCCAATAATCTTCCCAGGCAATGTAAAATAAATTCGTTTCAATACACAGAGCAAGATTGGTATCAAAGTTTGTGCTTATTGATTTTTTTGCCCCAACTTACTATACTGTATATTTACTCTCATTTTTATGCCTTTCATTTTTAGTACCTCTTTTTCGCAAATGGTTTATTTAGTGCATGTGTTTGTGTTCAAAAGCTTTGTATATCTATGCTTGAGCTAAAGCATTGATTTCATGACCAAAACCAAGTACTCGTACTCTTTTCCATTTTTGATTTTCTAAACTAAAAAAATTCAAAAAATGGAGATTTTACGCAGAAGAAAATATATAGTATACAACTAGAAAATAACGTTCCTAGAACGATAAAAACTTTTCTAAACGGTTAACAGTAAACACGATTTTTAAACTTTGTCGGTCTAATAACTTTTTTGTCTAAAAGTTTTAATTTGCCCTATTTATAAAACGCCCCCTGGGTTTTTTAGTTTTTTTTTAATATCAATCTTTCGTAAATGATTAATCAAATGTTTTTAAGTTTTTGTTATATTTGTATATTTTCTATATTAATTTTGCTTGGTTTTTCGATAAATGAGAATAGAGTCTTACGTCGGTATATACACTTTTGCTTATATTTTTAGGCCTATTTCTTATGTACCAATTGGCTACCAATTATTGCTGTATTTTAATTTTATGTATTTTTTGTTTCGTGAGGTTTTTTGATTCGTGAGGTTTTCCGTGAGGTTTGTTTTTAAAATATTACAGTATATATAATTTTTTTGATACAGCAGATACTCTTTGGTCATAAAGTTTATTTTACGATCTTTTGCAAATATTAAATTTTTTGTTTAATGTTTTTTAAGAATTGTTATAATGAAGGGTTTCGCTGTAACCTGATCTTGAAAAAATTTCTAAAAAAAATTTTTTGTGCAATGTCACTTTTTTGTTTGTACTTTAATAAATAATGTAAAACTTTTGTAGAATTTTGTTGACATTAACTAATATCCTTTATTAGATTTTTTTGAATCTTGATAGTTTATTAATGAACTGAAAGTTATGAGTCGAAAAATTTTGTTGAAAATTCTTTCAAAGCAGTCTTCTTGTTTGGTTGTTTTGTTTGTCTATGGGTGGTCCATTTATTTGGTGATAGTAAGTAAAAGAAATAAGATGAATCAAAAGCAAAAGACTCATACAGTTTTTTCGTGCAATCTTTTTTTTAGGCTCACTGCAAACATGTTTGAAAGAATAAACAATTTAGTACAGTTTTCGTACAATAAACAACTCATACAGTTTTTTCGTGCAATCTTTTTGTTAGGCTCACTGCAAACATGTTTGAAAGAATAAACAATTTCGTTGCAAATGCATCATTGCATTTAATAAAAAATCAAATATAAATTTATTCAAATCAAAAGAAAAAATACTTAGCATATTTTATTCATATTTTCTGGAAATCTAGTTTTTAGAATATAATTTAATAGAAAGACAAAAAAATTTTACAATGTTAATAATGCTTGCTAAAGTATAGAGTAGAGAATTTAGCTTAAGTCTAACAAGAAACGCCGGAAATGTTTTGGTTTGGGGCTCAAAATTTAAAGTAGGAACTTTTTTGTCGCAAAGGAACTCTCAACGTAAAGAAATTTTAGAAAAAACGGGAAAGCTAAGCTTAGTGGATAAGTGAAGACCAAAAAAAATCTTTACTTATGTACAAAAGTCAGAAAGACTTCCAATTATCAACCTTTTTTTAGTAATTTAGTTCCAAAAAAATTTTTATTTGCCAGGACTGTACATTCAGACTGTGAAGATTTTTTTATGTTTTTTTTATTAAAGTTTTAGTTAGTTAATATGTTTTTTTTAATTAAATAGTGCGCTTTTCTTTCAACACGTGGGCTCCGTGGATTAGTTGGGGCCCTATGAAGAAGTGAGGACCACAATTGGTTTTTAGGGAGAGCGGTTACGTCGGACCGATAAGTTAAGAAAAAAATGTATTTTAAGAGCTGGTGCTCAAAATAAACCATCAACTGTCGACATCACTGCTTCTCATATCTGTAAGTTGGAACCTGTAAAAACTTTAAGTTGACCGTGCAATTTTTACTTGAAACGACACTATCTGTTCATCTTTTTTCCCCTTTCCCGTTTCCGGCGTTTCTAAACCTAAAGATTGATTATACTGTATGTTTTACGACATTCATTAAAACACTCATACAAGTCTAATTTGTTCAACATTTAGTCAAAACAACATTATGCTATTATTTTTTTATGGTTTTCTACACTGTATTTCATTGATTTTTTGTCTAATTATAGTCATTATATTTGTTTTACAATAGATATTTTAAAACCCACAAGACCAAGCTTCTGTTTTTATTTTTTATATTGAAGTTTAAAACTGTTTCTCTGACCGTCTATTAAATTGCATCAAAGAGTTTATATTTACGCCCTGCTTTACCCATAGAAAATTTGGCAAAAAATCTTAAAATTGGATGAGTTTTTTGCTTTTTTTGAATTTCAAACAAGTACTTTATAACTTTACAAAATATTTGTTTTAATTAAATTTTACTCAGCAAGCAGGAAAAGTCTCCATAGGATTCATTATAATAACTTTCAAAATTTGACATGACAGACTCCGACCTGGGGTGAGCCTGGTCAAATAAAAAGAAAAAAATTCACCTCTTTCTTGTTACTTTGTAATAATGCCAATTATCAAACTGAATATTAAACCCCGTAAAAGTATGAAAATATAAAAAAAACTCTTCGCAATAAAAATCTATTCCGAAAAATAAGTATGTGCTTCTCTTCAGTTATTTATTCGTATTTGAATTCCAAAACAAAGGCTGAAACATTTTGCTTAGAGAAAACGCAAAACCAATTATTCCCAAATGCTTTTGGCAATAATAGAATACCGCTGTCTGATTGATATTAGACGTAACTTACAATTGCTGCCATTATTTCCAAACAGAAAAAAATTTTCGGAAAAGACTTTACCTAGCGACTCCGACACACGATCTTACGTCTCTCATCGCTAATAAAAAGCAATCATGGCAAACTCCTGTGTCTTCCCACATGTAGTGTTAGTTGATAGGACGCAGGTACTATTGTGTTTTACAAGTAGGCCACAAATCGAAAGCAAGTTTAGCCTTGTAGATTTAAGCTGACATTTAAGCTGATATCAACAAAAATTGCTTATCTTTTGATTGACAGAATTCGTCCGCAAAGAACGGCAGCAATCTTTCAAATCAAGATTCTACCGGGGAAAATTCAAGTAATTTTAGACTTTTAACTAACTGCTGAAAATACTTTAAAGTTTTCGAAAATTGACTTTGTGGTGTAAGTCATGTCAATTACAATTATAAAACGTATTCAGTTATTCTGTTTTAAAATAAAAAAGCGTTGGTACATATAGTAGCGTATTTTGGGGGGCTATTGTGCCATGGCTCCCTTGGAGATTACTAAAACGTAGGCTTACCATACCTTGAACAGTAATTTTAGTGCAAAGTTTCCCTCTTAAAGATCTTTTGGGTAAAAAATCCGCTAAAAAGCAAAAACAGATGCCATGTGAAAACCCTTTTTTGTTTTTTAAAAAATCACTAGACTTTAGAGACGAAAATTATGAAATCCGGGGCTCATTCAAAGCGAAAACTTTTTTTTCCTACCACTTGAATAAATTTCTCCACTAACGACATTTGGCTGTGGTAGTATGCCCCGCCCTTTAAAAAATCCTCGGTGCACCACAGGCTTCAGGCCAATTTTCAAAAAGCTTTTTGCTGGTACAAAATTTCAAAATAGCTATTAAAACCAAATGCTTTACTCTTTTGTTTAATTAACTAGCCTTTAAAAAAGGCTGTTTTAAAAACTCAAACGTTTTCGTCCAGCTCTCTTCAGGAGGTCTCGCTAGAATAACTAAAGAACTGAATTTAGAGCAGTACCGATATTTGAAAATTTGAAGACTGGTTCTGATTGGCTGAAAATTAAGATTAATAACGGTTATCAAAACCACGTTCGAAGCATAAAAATTTTGGTGATAATGCAAACAAAATTATGTGAGTTTTGTATTAAAATTACAAACTAAAAACAAAATATTTTATAGACATACTAATAATTTATGTATGTAAACAAACTCTCTCTGTCTACATAACTTAGGTTCACGGAGAGTAATAAGAATCGATTCTAAGACGGATAAATGGTAATCGGATCTTGCTTTATGAAGAATATAAAATTGGCTGTTTTTGTAGCACGATGCACATTTTTGGTTGTATAACAACTGACTTCCAACCGACAAGTCACAATGAGGTGTAGAATTAGCAAACTGTTCAACATTTCCTGGTTTCAGTAATGAGAAGAAAAAGACTGGAATATTCAAGGGCCTTAAATAAAAACTTTAATAAAGATCATCTTTTAATTACAACAATGACTGAGACAGAGGCAAGAGCCTAAACTGCATTTTCTGATGTGCTACAGAATTTCCTAGGAAACAAAAAACGGGCAACTATGAAGAGATTGTGGAAGAGCTACTCGTAAGCTGTACTGTGAGATTTTGTTTCTAGAATGAACATGAAGATTCACTATTTACATAGTCACTTGGACAAACTTCCGGATAACTTGGAGATATGAGTGACAAGCAAGGGGAACGCTTTCATCAAGATATTTAAACCAAAGAAGAGCGATATCAAGGCCGATGGGGCTGGAACATAATGGCAGATTATTGCTGGAGCTTGATGAGAGACAACCCAGGAGCTGTACATCAGAGATCAGCTAAGAAAAGGGAGGTTAAATATGCGCCATTTGCAGTTGATAAGTGCACCAACTCTATTTTTGCATTTCAATTTTCTTTTAATGGATTATGTTAGATGTACATGAACTTTTACATAAATAATAATTAGAAAGGAAAATATACAGGGTTTCCATAAAGATTTCCATATCGATATCTCGAAAACTAGAGTCAATTCAAAGAACGTATGTCATTTTCGGACTCAGTGACCCAAAATTACCCAAAAACCGTTAAAATACAGGGTGTCCATAAAGTCCTGCACACATTAAAAATTTTAATATCTCAAAAACCGCATAAAATAGAAACTTTAAATTTTCGACAGTGAATTATACCACCATAAAGTTTTTTGTTATTTTTTACAGGTTATTTTATTGTTAAAATAAGCAAGAATAAATCATTTTTAGTAAAGATCTAAGTTTGCAACAAAGTATGAAACATGTTGACCATTCAACAAAAAGCACAACAAAAATGTTCTTTGGTATCATAAATTGAAATCACCAACTGCAGTACAACGTAAATTCAGAAATGAGTTTGGACAAGACCCTCCTCACACTAACAGCATTAAGAGATGGTTTAAAAATTCTATGGAAACTGGCAGCATTTTGGATCGCAAAAGATCGGGTAGGCCAAGCATTGATAAAGAGACTGTTGATGCTGTACGTGTAGTATTTCATTGCAGCCCAAAAAAATCAATTCGTGTTGCATCGAATGAACTTGCTATTCCTTGAAGCATAGCTCACAAAGTTTTATATAAACGACTTCTGTTCCATGCTTACAAGTTACAAATTGTTCAAGCTCTTAAGCCGGATGATCACCCTTGCCGAGCAGCTTTTGCTGAAGAAATTCTTCAGCGCATTGACGATGACAATGACTACCTTAACAGTGTGGTTTTTACCATTAACAGTATGACTACCTTAACAGTGTGGTTTTTACCATTAACAGTAATTATCTTAACAGTATGGCACCAAAGAGCACATTATGCTTTTTATTGAATGGTCCACATGTTTCATACTTTGTTGCAAACTTACATCTTTACTAAAAATGACTTGTTCTTGCTTATTTTAACAATAAAATAACGTGTAAAAAATAACAAAAAAACTTTATGGTGGTATAATTCACTGTCGAAAATTTAAAGTTTCTACCTTATGCCGTCTTTGAGATATTAACATTTTAAATGTGTGCAGAACTTTATCGACACCCTGTAGTACAAAAAAAATTGTTTTTTATGTTAAAATCTTCGATCATACGAGCAAATGAGCAGTTTCCATGAATAACTCAAAATGGTATATCTCAAAAATGTTATGTGATAGACAAAAACTAAATTTGTAATTGAATTTAGCAACCCAAATTTAGTTAAGGTTAGCTTTTAAGCCTTTTTCCAGGAACATCATGTTGACTACTGTTATTAGTATAAGCGTAAAAAAATTTTTTTTTGTTTCTAATTTTAACACAAAATTTACATAATTTTGTTTCTTTTTTTACCAAAATTTTTACGCTTACGAACGTGGTATTACTTTATTGTGATCATATTATGATATAATATTATTAATCTTAATTTTCAGCCAATCAAAACCAGTCTTCAAATTTTCAACTATAACATTCAGTTCTTTAGTTCATTCTAGCGAGACCTCCTGAAGAGAGCGAGACGAAAACGTTTGAGTTTTCAAAACAGCCTTTTTTAAGGCTAGTTAATTAAACAAAAGAATTCAAATAAAGCATTTGGTTTTACTAGCTATACCAATTTTTGGCATAATTAAGCAGTCTTTATTTGTTAGAACCTGTTTCCACTTCAAGTGTGGAATGAAGCATTTTTTCCTTTGTTTTATTAATTTTTTTACTTCTTTTCATGCTTAAGCGCTAAGCGAAGCAAAAATATCAATAATGGAAAGAAAGAATACTCTATTCCAAGCTCCTGTAGAACGAGCCTTTAAGCCGAAAAGTTTCAAAAATAATTTTTCGATTAGAAATGTTCAAAGAACAAAATCGATCAAGTTTAAAACTTGTGAAATACAGTAAAAAGCTTGCTAAAGAAGAATTTTTTTCGAAAAAATGTTTATGGATATAAAGTTGCGAACCTGAAAACAAAGTACGTATTAAGTATTATAGAATTATTGAAACGAAAAAACTCTTCCAGATAATCCTGCAAATAACTTTTTGCAATCAAATGACAACAACAGCTGTTTGATATTATTATGGGCACATTGGCAAGAGATAGAAGTCGAAATACCAAAACATCAGTTGTGTGGAGGAGGATGTGAAGTGACCAATGATCGGAAAAGATTTGAAGATGCTGCAGCTGTCGTTTTCATGATGAAAAGCATAAACAAAACCGATTTGCCTGATCCTTCAAAAAGGTCAGTTTTTAATGCCTGCTGCAATGGTGCTTGCTGCAATGGTGTACCTTGCATTCGCCGCTTTTGTATTTAACAGCAAAAATTTTTGCTTTTTTACTTTCTCATCCTATCAACAGTTGGTTTATAATTTCTAGATAAAAAGCTAAATTTAAAAGCACAAAATACTCCAAGTAGAAAGAAACACATGTAACAACATAAAACAATATGATATGTCCAAAAAAGCAATATACAAGAAAGTTGCATTTTTCATAAACAAAAAAGTTAACATTTTTAAGCACATGTAGTTTTGCTTTAGGAAAATATAGCGATCCTGAAGATTATATAATTTTTTATTTAATAAATCAGAACTTTTTGCAAAAAAAGAATTCTTGCTTTGTTTCCTATATCGAGACCGACGAAATGTATTGGAATAGTTTAAAAAAGAAAAACAAAATAAAAACTGAATTGAATATGCGAAAGCATTCTCACATATCATAATTAATTAAATTGCATAGTGAAAAAGAAACACTGTTAACATTTATTCGAATCACGACGACTTTTTTTTTCCGGCCAGCAACATCTTCTCGATGATGCAAACGTAAAAAAACTAGTGTTTTTAAGACTACGAGGTGGCATGTAGGTAGTTATAACAATCTCTTTCAAGACATTAAAAGTATTTTTACTGCAAATGAATATTTACAAATTGACTTGGTTGGTGCTTTTGTCGAATCAGAACTGTCACCATACGGGTTAAGGTTATTGTGTTTGTAGTTTTCACAATTTTTAACTTTTTGTTTTTCTATGAGCAAGTTCAATTGTTTTTTACTGAAAAATCCGAATACATTTGTTAGTAGCGATGCGAATTTGATCAATTAGCAAGTAAAAGCGTGCTTACGTTTTAGGTCTATTACTGAAAAATCCGAATGCTTTAAAGAAAACTTTGAAGCCTTTCTTACTGACACCAGGCAGGATTTTTTAACTTTTTGTGTTACGTCACCATGGCCTCCCACGTAGAATTTCCCTTCAAAAGTTCTTGAGGCTCGTTTCCACTACGAGCGTGGAAAAGAGCATTTTTTGTTTCTTCTATTGATCTTTCCGCGTTTAAAATTGCAGCAAGCGCTAAGCAAAACAAAAAAAAATCAATAAAACAAACAAAGAATAATCTTTTCCACGCTCGTAGTGGAAACGGGCCTTTAATTAAATCATGCAAATTTCACCGTTTTTGTATATACGTTGTAAATTAAAATATTTTTTGACGTAAAATGAAGACTGAAAAAAGTCTTTACGGTAACTTTCATTTTGGGCATAATTTTTATGTACTGCTATGTAACGTTAAGGTTTGTTTCGCTTACGAGCGTGTAATGGAGTATTTTTGTTTGTTTCATTGATTTTTTTACTTAGCTTAGCGCTTAAGTGCGGAAAGAAGTAAAAATATCAATAAAACAAACGAAGATTGCTCCGTTTCACATTTGCAATGGAAATGGGCTTTTCAATTTTTAGAGAAACACTGTGCAAAATTGGCGCAACATTCCACTTCTTTAGTCTTTCTTTCGAAGACTTTTACGCCCTTTTAGCAGTAGTTACCCCCAGTCTAAAATCCGCAGACGTAATATTTGTTGCTACACCCTAACAAGCGTAATATCTAAGCAAAAATTTCGGCAGCATCTTAATTTGATAACCTTATGGTTTTCCGATTCTTTTTGCCATTGTACTCTAATATTCTGAATTGTAAATGTTTGCTTATACTTTTTCCCACATTATTGTTTTTGTTGTTGGTAATATTTTTTTGCGAACAATTATTCTATCTCCTCTCTCTCCAACTAATATTAGTGTTTTGGTAGAAAATACAATCAAGTTTTTGTTTGGTTTTCACGTGAGAGCACCTGGACAACATTGAACCATTATAAACAATCTTTAACTGAATTCGACAATTACTTCAACTGGACAATGACGTATCGACTCGATGCCGACGTCGATGCTTCGATGCTTCCTTTTACTGCGCGCCCATTTGTCAACTTCTTGCTGTCAAGGTATTATTAGCATTTATGCTAAAAATACAGCAATAAATCATGTTTTGGATTTTTTACATTGTTTTTTAAAATATTTCGCGTTTTTAGAATTTTTGCGCGTGCAGTAAAGTTATTTATAATTTACGACTTGGCTTATTAATCAAAAGTTTTGATTTTGTCTAAGCAATACAGGGTGTCCCAGAAGTCGCGCACCATGTAAATTTTTTTAAATTATATATGAATAACAATTTTATTAATAATAATCATAACAGATGCTCAAATTGTTCACCCTCTGCATTGATACATGTATCGATTCTCTTTATAAAACTGTCTTTTACTCTATTGAGGGTTTCAGTACTGATCCTTTGACATGCATTTATTATCGGATCTTTCAAATCATCATGAGTTCGTGGGCGATTCTGGTAAACAACAGATTTAAGATGTCCCCTAAGAAAAATGCTTCATCTTTTGCAAACATAAAAACCAATTTAACTCTTTCCTGTATAATTAGTTTTTCACTCATATCTGGAACATAGAAAATAAATTATTAAACTTACATGGTGCGCGTCTTCTGGGACACCTTGTATAGTCTTTGGCTGCAATTATATCTGGAGCAAGAGCTCAAGCAACAATCGGGGTCCGATTTTTATATCAAAACTAAACGAAATGCTTTAATCGACGCATTAATTCAAACTTGTGGTACGATAAGCGATGATGCTTTATGACTATTTCTAAATTATCAATGTGTAGTTAACTTTTAAATTTCAAGTTGTCATTTTATGGGAGAAAAAATTAACGTGGCAATGATTCAAATTTCTAGTAGGGCGCCGTGCCTCAATTGAGGAATTGTCACTTTACAATGCACAATAACAAGCCTCGTTTTTTGGATAAAGCAGCAGTTCAAAAAGTTTTGCTCCATTATTTTTGCAGATAATTAGTTGGTAGCGATGCGAATTTGATCAATTTGTATTTGAGTTCTTTTTTTTTTTTTCTTCTTTTTCGTTTCTTATACTGTTGCCGAGTCAATTATTTGAGTTCGAATTCGAATTCGATTTTGCTTTTTTTGTGATAAGTAGGAGATGGTTCTAATTTTTATTTTGTAAGGATTGATTTTTTTATCTACTTCTTTGTCGTTTGAAAATGTCTAGCAAACCCTCTGGGTCAGACCAAGTCAGACACAGCCAGGACTTATCACTCTACTATCCTAGGCTACTGCACGGAGGCTGGCATGCTCTAAACCAGTTTTTGCCAACCTTTGTTCAAACGTGTACTATTTGGAAGTCCTTTTAAGCCGCTGTAAACTAGCTACTTTATAAAAACTACAAACAAATTCTATTTTCGCCAAGAATAAATGGTTTACAATATTAACCTACAGTAGCCTGCTTTTCATCATTAAACTAGGTCATTTTCTGGTCATCTTTATTTCTTTTATTTTAGGCATCTTTATATTCTTGTCATCTATTTTGGCCATCTTCTTATCTCAGGTCGATTCTTCATAATTAAGTTAGTCCATATTAGGTGTCTGCTTTGTTACATCATTTTTCATATTGTTTAGTGAATATTATTAAAGTAGATTATTTAAGAATTAACAAAACTTATGTGGAAATCGCTTTTATGATTAGGTCATAAAACAGATTGCAGCAAACAAGCGACCAATATTATTAAGCGTGGGATTTTTACATTTCCAATTCAGACGTTAATTTATCATCATTAAAAATTTTCATCGGATACTCTTGCAAATCATCGGTTAGGAAGCCCTACTCTATGTGGTGCCCAATAGGGGAATGCTGCTGTGACGTTGTCTACGGTTTGCTATTGGCGCCGCTTCAGGAATTCAAAGAGCTAAACCCCATTTGTGCATAGACAGATATAAGTGCTCACCCCTTAGTTCTAAGGCGAAGAAGCAAAACTTAAGCTTTTCTGGACCACCCCATTCCAATTGGCGTGGTACTAGCCTTCAAAACAAGAGCAAGGAGTCCGAATATATTGGCAAAGTACTCGTGTTCTCCGGCTTAATTGTTTAACAGTTTTCACTCATCTGGCACAAACCGTTCTCTATATCTCAGTCGCTCCTAACTGCCATCTAGACATTCGCCTAATACGGTGGTCCCCAATCTTTTTTTTTAAAGCGACGCCAATTTTTAAACAATTAAAGCTTGTAACTTTTCGCGAGCCCAAGATTGGCCTGTTAAAGAAAAAATCGTCGCTTGAAGCAGATAGACTAAAATTACTTATGAGATTTACACTTGTACTGGCTATAACTGAGACGGGGAAAATCTGGCTCCTTTTATTTATTAACCCGGCAGATCAAACAATTTATATCAATCGTAACGTCATTTGAAGGGAATGTTTTGAACTTGGTCATAAAAAAATTAACTAAACCTTAATCTGTTTTTGGCCAGTATTCGACTTGTCTGTCAAAATTTTGAAAACATTGGCCTGCAAAATAAAGTTGCTCACTCCTGGGCTAAATCGTAAAATTTTAATTATTAAAAACTGTTGCAAAAAATCAAGAGGTTATTTGCTCTGACAGTTTTGGAAATTTTATGAACAATAAGTAATTTTATGAATTTTATGAACAATATTATGAACAATTTATTAAGAAATTTTATGAACAATTTTATGAACAATAAGTAAAAACATTAAAAAAAGCAATTCAAGCAGAGGCGAACCAATCATTTTTTCGAGGAACTCCATCTGGGGTCGCAACCCACAGCCAGACGACCATTGGCTTAACAGACCATTTCGTGTGTTATCAAGGTTCAGAGTTCCATGGTTAGCCAAGGGGACATCGCCTGTGGTCGGCGAAGCTTAGCAGGTTGGATGCCTGAAACAATCAGCAGGTGGTTGGTTGGAAAGCACACAGGATTTCAGTGACATGTTTGAAGCGTCATTCAAGAGCTGCTATGAGGCAAGTATGTGTGTGCTCATGCGATATTAGACTTGGTGCAGTACGCAGCCATAGAATAGTCTAGATTCTAAAATCTAGATATAGAACACAGCTGTGCGCAGTGTTTTGGCACCTGCGTTTCTCTGCACGTCGCCTCAGCAGTACGATGCGAAAGGTAATATTTGCGCAATGTCACTTGATGGAACGTACAGAAACTGCGCTGTTTTGGAGAAATAAAGATCGTAACCGGACAAAGTGGTAATATTTTAGCGCTATTATAAACTTTTAGCTTACGTTTGCCTTTTGTTTGTTTAAATGAATGGCTGTTTTACCGTTTTTATTACGATCTTATTCCTAAAGTAAATTTTTCTTCTGACATGTCAATGATTATTGTGATGCACAAGCAATTTTCTAAAACCTTCAAAAAATATTAACAATGGTGTCGTCTTACTATAAAACCAAAAAGAAAGCTGTAATTGTTTTTTTAAAACAAAGTTAGATTTTTTAAATTGGTTGAGATTTATTGTTGTTTTCCGAAGTGTTAGTGGACGTCAAGGAGTTGGAAGCGTCCTACACTTCAGGCTAGTTGTTTGTATAGTACAAAACTGCTGGGTTTTTTCTCGGAGCAGCGTTTTTCTATTCCCACTTTAATATTACTACAAAGCACTTGGCTGATAAAATCAAGAATTGAGGTTTTATGAATCGAGTTTAGACTCGAATTAAAAGCTAATTTTAATCGAATTTTTAATGAACTCTAATTGAACGCTTCTCAACCAGTTGTCCGCGGCCCACCAAAGGGCTGCCAAGCTTTTTCAGGTCGGCTGTACACTTTTCACTGAGACATTTCATTTTGGTAGGTGCCAAAAGCAGCTATTTTATTCTAAGTTGAAACTGACGCAAAGTATAGAAGACAACTTGCTTTTTTAATTAAAATGAAAACTTTTTTTTACTCTTCTTTTTTTTCAAATGAAGCGAAAACCCATTGCCATAGCCATAAGAGAGGAAGGGAGCAGGGGGAAAACTTCCCTTTTTTCTACTCTTCACTATTTTTTTGTGACAAAACTGGAAGAAATAGGACGCAGATGCAAAGTGAAGATCTTTTTTTTTAGTCTTCCCCAATTTTTTCAGACCAAATTGTGCGACATTTTATCACTATAAAATGCTACAAGATCATGATTTGGGAAATCGTTAATAAAATTCAGACAAAAGGTGTTGCGCCCCAAAAACGTTTTCGGCTGGTATGGCTATGCGCACTACCGGCCCACCAGTGATTGTGATTGACTTGATTTTGGTTTTAAATCTACTTGCGGCATTCTGTTGCGTCCTTGGAAAAGACAATTTACGACGCTTTCCCCTGCTTGGTGGTCTTGGCAAGCAGCTCTAAATTCAGTTATATCTCCATAAAACTAAAAAAACAAAATAACAAATTTCAACCGGACAGAAATATCTTGGCATCTTTTGAAAGCAGGTTAAGGTAACTGCTTACCCTATGTATTAGCGCCTCCATCGCTTTGCTGCGAGTCAGGAGAATGATTATAGAGATGAAATGAATAAAAAAGAAAAAAAAACAACCATTGTTTTACAAATTTTCTGCTCCGCGATGTGTTAAAAAGTTGAGAAGCACTGCTCTAGTCCGCTTGTAAAAATTATGAAAGGACTTCGAAATCACTCGAATTTTATGCAAAGGACTCATAATATTAAAATGTAAATGAACGAGTAACTAAAAATCGACTCTAATTAAATTGAAAAATTAAACAGTATTTGGAATTTCAATCAATTTAAATTTTTTTTGATCCACTCCCTTCACAAAAAAAAATTACTCAAACTCTGTAAAAAATTCAACCAATGTGATTATAAAAATTTTTAAACTAAAATTGAAAAAATTATTCCAGGCACTCTAACAGATGAATGTTTAACATTTGGTATTCTGTTGTTTTGCAAATTAAAAATATCATATGTCAGAATATATTTGAAATTATTCTGGAATTTTTTGCACACTTATCAAACGTTTGTTAATTACTAGTAGTTCTGTAGAACTTAGCGATAGCAAAAGAGTAAGCCTTAAGCCAAGTCTATTTTTTGCCATACCTACAAAGCGGTACTTATAAAAATAAAGATAATATTCTGATCTTAATTTTTTGTTTTAGAAACTTAAAAGATAATCCATCAAAAACAAAGCTTAGTGGTTTTAGAAAGCATCTTATCGCAAAAGACGCTCAAGGATGTCAACATGATAAATTATCAAGTTCTCCTTTACCTGATCTTTCTACAAAACCGGGTTTAGCTGTTTGGATTAGTCGAAACTGTGGCTTCACACACGGAGCCAAACTCCGATCATCCATCATGGCAGATTTAATAAGAAATTATTTTGATCTTGACTTTACGTATAGTTGCATAGAAATAAGAAAAAAAACGTTTACCACAAAAAATGTGATTGAAATTATATCCTCTTACAAATTCTATATGGCGTTCGAAAACACTTATAAATGTCGAGAATATATTACAGAAAAATTCTGGTACAACTCTCTGTACGCAGGGACTGTTCCAATTGTCTGGGGTGCCTGCAAAAAAGATTATCAGCGCATTGCCCCACCAAAATCTTTTATATTTTACGAAGATTTTCGGAATATCAAAGAGTTTATTGACTACATCAACTACTTGGACAAAAACGACACTGCATATTTGGAATATTTTTCTTGGCGCAAGCAATTTCCATGCAAATATCCGCTGTTGAGCAACAAACATGACAAATTTTTCGCAACTTTTGTGAATCCATTCACTAATGCATATTGCAACTTGTGCAAGACTCTCAGGGAAAAACTAAACTCATCTCATCAGAAAACAATACCCTCACTGAACAAGTACTGGTTCGGTGAAGAAAATAAAAACTGTCTAAAATTAGGCGTAGGTATATAATAATAATAAGTTTGTTTGAACTTAAACTTAGGTTAGACATGTTTAGCATTTTGCTTAGCTGAGAAGAGTAGATGAATTTTTGAACTTAAAGCTTCGATATTAATTTTTATTTTCTGTTATGTACAAATGAAATTAAATGCAGAGTATAACAAACTAGCTGTTCTGGCTGTTGTCCAACATAAAAAAATTAAAAATCCAACCTAAAAAATTAAAAAAAGTAGGGGCGCCGAAGCGGGGAAAAGACCGGCAGTTGCCCTCTTTATCGCAATTTTGCAAAACGAAAACATTTGATTGCATCTGTCTTTACAATTTTGAAACTTCGACCAAAATTAAATTCAACAAAATTTGTGAAATGTTTATTTAGGCAAAAAGTCACAAACTTTTTTCGGAAAGAGCAATACAGCAAATTACAGTAATTTAGAAAGGGAACAAAGTTTAGGAAAAGAGCACTTTTGTGTTAAAAAGCTGTCTCAACAGATGTAAATTTTAGCGTATTGCAAAAAAATTTTCACTAAGAAACTTAGTGAAAACCAAAATGATAAAAAAAAAGTTTAAAGGTAAAAAAAAAAGCTTCAATCTGGAGCGTTAAATTTTTAAGCAAAGTTTTGACTCATCAAAAATATTTACCGGCCAAGTCAATAAATTACCACGGTAAAATTTACTGGTAAAAATCTGTTTTTTGGAAAATAGCAGGTAGAATAATAGAAATCATTTTCAAAGCTTTTTGTCTGAAATTCTTGAACAGAAATTGTCAGAATAAAGAATAAGCGAGCCGAACTGAGAAAAAAGTGAGCTCTCATTTCATTAATCGAGATTGATTGACCATTGAGATGAGAGAGAGTTGAAAGAGTTTCAAGTCATAAACAAAAGATTTAATAAAAGTAGCTTTTACAGCCAAAAAGTGAAAGGTAAAAGAATCTTGAGCTAGTAAAGAATCTGTTGTCGCTTTAACGAAGACCACATTGCGTGTTGTCCAAAAAATGCTAGCCAATGACAGACCTGTGAGAAAGGCGATGTTGGGGTCTGCTGTTTGACTGCCTTGGTGATTTACTATTTAAATCTCGTCAAAACAGTTCCTATTTCTGAGACGTAAAGATGGACTGGAATTTTCCACTTGGTAGATAGCCTTGACATTAAGTTGTTTGATTATTTGAATCGAATTGATAACACTACGTAATAAAATTTTACAAAAAATTTGTTTGGCTAAATTTTATAAATGTGTGATTTTCAAGCGCGGATTCCAAAAATACTATCAGTTTTTTTCTATCATCGATCGTTTTCAAGATATGATAATTTTTGTTTTTTTGTAATTTTCCGTTATATGTATGATGCGGTTATGATTGCTGTGATCTGTCTCTATCAGCATTATCTTGTTGTAAATCGGCGTTTTATTTAACTGAGGGAGTGAACGGGCATATTGGAGTGCGAAATCTCACTGTAAAAAGTACGTTTATTATTTGTCAGTCCTCAGTTCTTTTTTATCTCTGCCTGTTAAATTCAGAATAGTTGATGAGAAAGTCATGTTTACACTGTTCAGTGTATGCAGAGAGAAGTACAGTGTTGTAGTCAGAACCTAACAGCCAGCCTTAAATGCCAACAGCTTACTCAGTACCCCAGATAATTGTATTTTGTAGAGTTAAGTCTTGTGTTAATCTTAGATTGAATTCATCTTTTAAATAGTGAAAATCAAAATGTCCAGTAAAGAATGCAAAAATTTACCGAATTGCTTTTGTTATGTATGTGGATTCTACATCAGCGGTAAACACACCACATACAAAATTGTAAAAGGAACAAAGTATTGGACAGCTTATAGACTATATTTTGGGATGGACATTGGTGATCAGGATAAGCCTTGGGCACCACATGCAATCTGTGGCAGCTGTAGATCTAATCTTGAAGGATGGTTGAGGGGTTCGGGAAAAATTATGTCATTTGCAGTTCCCAGAGTTTGGAGAGAGCCCCAAAATCACCATGATGATTGCTATTTTTGCATAATAAACATTTCAAAGTATCGCAAGGTCAGCGGAAGAAGAGCTATTACATATCCAAGTATACCCTCATCCATTGAACCTGTTCCTCACAGCGAAACTTTACCGGTTCTAAACCCACCATCAAATGTGAGTTTTTTTTGTGGATCACTAACACTAATTTATTTTTTTTGAGATTAGATACTATTTCTTATACTGTATCCTATCTAACCTACTTGTTCTTTATCGTTTCAGGTAGAAATGTACTTTAGTGAAGACTCATCAACAACAACTGACACTGATGCCGAATGTGCATCATCAACAAGTTCAGAACCTCATTTTCCAACTAAAAAAGAATTGGATGATTTAATACGTGACCTGGGTCTTACGAAATCTGCAGCAGAATTATTAACATACAGACTGAATGAGTGGAATCTGCTTGGGGATGACTGTAAGAGTACTCCTACAGAAATAGGCACCTGGAGTTTTCTGTCTATTTTGATGTTATTGAAGACCTTTGCTATTCTATTGCAAAGATGTGGAAGGCTTGTTTAGCGCTGTTGGAATAGATCATAATCCTACTCAGTGGCGGCTTTTCATTGATAGTTCTGCCAAAATTATTAAAGCAGTGTTACTTCGCAATGGCAATATACTGTATATCCGTCAATTCCACTGGCTTATTCATTACAGATGAAAGAAGACTATGAAAATGTCAAGCAACTGCTCATTAAAATCAAATATGCTCAGTTTAAGTGGTATGTTCGCGGTGACTTTAAAATACTAGGAGTTTTTCCGGGTCTGCAGAGTGGATATACAAAATACTCTTGCTTTTTGTGTTGGTGGAATAGTAGAGCTGACGGTGAGCACTATGAGAAAATGCAGTGGCCGACACGGGAAGAACTAGCACCAGGAATGTACAATGTCATAAGGGAGCCTCTTGTAAGCCGGGAAAAGGTTTTACTGCCACCTCTTCATATCAAATTAGGTCTAGTAAAACAGTTCGTTAAAGCTTTGAATTTTGAAGAAGTTTTCTAAGAAATCCGTTTAATGTTTCTCAGACTATCAGATG
This sequence comes from Diplosoma virens, assembly GCA_963680785.1. Lineage (NCBI taxonomy): Eukaryota > Metazoa > Chordata > Ascidiacea > Aplousobranchia > Didemnidae > Diplosoma > Diplosoma virens. The sequence continues at coordinate 37,951,247 of OY796887.1, read as the reverse complement.
CCAAAATAAAAGGAGGAATATTTGTTGGTCCCTAGATAAGCACAATGTCAAAGTCTGAAAGCTGGGAAGCAAAAATGAATGAAACAGAAAAGGAAGCGTGGCAAGCATTTCGAGGTGTGGTTAAAGGATTTTTGGGAAATAAAAAGAACTAAAATTACAAAAAGTTAGTGAAAAAACTTATCAAAAGTTACCAAAACATGGGTTGTCGCATGTCTGTAAAACTGCACTTCTTATGCTCCTATCTGGAATTTTTTCAAGAAAATCTTAGTGAATTTAGTGAGGAGCATGGTAAGAGATTTCACCAGGATATTGAACCCATGGAAAAACGATATACAGGCTGCTGGGACAGTGCAATGATGGGAGACTACACTTGGTCTTTGATAAGGCAAGATAAGAGCGGTCATAAAAGAAAAGCTCGCTCAACAGTACATTTTTGATTGACTCTTACTATTTGAAAAAATCTGTGTTTATTTGAACCTTCTTTTTTATAAACGTTTTAAAGCTAAATTTTGCATTTAATAAGCTGAGCAAAACCTTGATATGCAGATATAATTTACTGCAAGAATCGAACACAATTCGCTAACTACAGCTACGTCGGATCAAACAAAAAGTAATGATGTTATGAAAAAACTACCCAGATTTTTGAATTCAGCACCCAAAAATACATAAAGGGGCGCTAAAAAAAGTAGCCAAACAAAAATTGTGTTATGTACTGTAATAGTCAGTAATGATTAAAATTGATCGAATTTTGTCCAATTCTGTTTGCAATTTGCTTTTCAAGCAGATCGGGCGTTCTGTCAAACAAAATATAAACATGATTAATTTTGCGTCTTCGTGGGCCTCAATCCCCAATTATTTCCTCATCCACCTCAATTTTAAATTATTATCATCATTTCCAACATTTTCTTCATGAAAAAAAACAATCACTCCCATTCTTAGACGTTTTGCTAAAAAGACAAACATTCAAATTTGTAACTTTGGTAAAGACCAACTTACTTTTACTGACCATTAAATACGATAGAAATCTTTTATTTCCTAAAAACACTTAACCAACGAGAGACACTTTTTTTTGCTGTATAACTCAGTTCGACTCGTTGCCGTTTTATTCTAACGATTTCTCCTAAAGCAGGGGTTCTTAACCTTTATTCTATCGTTTACCCCTTGGCAAATTTCCAAAGTAAAATTTACCCCTTCCAATTTTTTATATTTTTACTTATACAAATGCCTATAATTATTTGAAGGGTGAAAAAGGCTTTGAAAGAAGTAATTTTAATGTAGAATTGTGGTTGTAGATGCCTAAAATTAATTTCGTTAAGTTCACATAGCTACAATTAAAGCAAGCAACAATGCTAATTTTTTTAAATTACGAATAAACAATTTCAACCAATCAATCAATCAATGAGACTTTGTATTTGCTTATCACATACAATTTCTGAGATTCTTGAAACAGTTATTGAAAGAGCTACTCGCATGTCGTCTTTGGCAATTAAACGAGATTGTTGTTTGGTTTTCATGGACATTAATGAGGAGAACCCAACTACACTAACAAGTAGTTGGAAAAGTTATAATAGCTCCCGATGTGCGCTTGGTCAGCGTAGGAAAGAAACCCTTTAACCAATCCACACCATAATTTAGAAAAATGACCATTGTACAAAAAAAATGTGGAATAAAATACTGCTGAAGATCGGAGATCAATTAATTCATCTTTGCTCATATACCGTCAGCAATACTTTCAAAACTTGGCTTCGAAGGGATCTGTTATCCGATAAGCATTATTGTTAAAAATTACATCATCAAAATAAGCGTCAAAGTTGGTTTTCAATACAGTTAGGTGCTGACACATCTCACCTTTGAGGTCAGAAATCTCGCTATCGTTCTTATTGACTTTCCAGACATCAAATGTTAAAAAATTTGTGTAAATTCCTTTTTGAATTCTCCTAATCAACAGATTTAATTTTGTCTAAAAGCCCCAAATTTTATTACGTGCATCAATAATGATAATATACTTTCCATGCATTTGTACATTTAGTGATTTAAACTTTAAAAAATGTCTGTCAAATAACCTAATACGCCAATAAATTTGTCGTTACTAAACTGATTGCTCAACAAGGACTTCTGTTCTAGCAGAAAAATCTCGATTTCAACAAGCAGTTTAAAACTCGAGACAAAATGATATCCCTATAGAGCAGTGGTTCTTAACCTTTTGTTAGTCACGGACCCCTAAAACATTCTAATGAAAGCTTTGGACCCCTTTAGAAGAAACACATCGCAATTGTCAAAATTAGCTTTTATTCAACTTAGTAGTATAGTCCAGAAATTTGCAGACCAAACAGAAGCAAATTAATAATTCAACGAATAATAATGAATAATAAATCAATTACCATGTCAATTAAGTTATACAACAATTACAAACCATAAAGAATCAAAAAATGCAGTGCAGTAACCAATAAGTAGAACGCACTCAGGCGGTTTGCTTTGAGATGAACCATAAAGAAAAGCACTAGTAAACTAAGTTTAACGCAAATAACTTTTTAAATCAATGCGAAGGTTGCTCCTGCTTATCTTCAACAAGAACACGAAATTGTGGGACGGTTTTTGCCAGGGCCACACGCATGTTATCCTTAGCATCCAACCGATTTCGCTGTTTCGTTTTGATAGCAAGAAGAGCAGAAAACCCTGCCTCACAGAGGTAGGTAGTAGCAAAAGGAATAAGAGCAACCATGGCTCTCTTCACCAGGCGAGGATACGCTTGTGCCAAGGAACACCAGAATTCTGCAAGGTTCTTTGAATTGAATTCGCTCCTTAGCATTTGCATTGTCCTCAACTCAATGAGGTCATCTTTGGCAAGATCGTCATCACCAATAGAATTTAGATCTGCAAGAAATGGGTTGCGAATCCACAATTCAAAATTCGGATCATGTGAGCAATAACTTTCAAAAGATTGCTGCAATCTGTCTAAATTTTCGCACATATTTCCACGTAGAGAGGAAAGCAGGCCTTCAGTATTATCGATTCGGCTTTGAGAGATCACTTCCTCCAGCATTGGGAAGTTGGCAAAGTTGTCTGTCTCAAGTCTTCTTTTCCACAAAGGAAGCTTTGCTTGAAAAGCCTGCAGTCTTTCTGTAACGTCCATAATCGTTACATCTGGTCCTTGAAATGACAGATTTACTTCATTCAAGTGACCGAAAATATCTGCCAAGTAAGCTAAGCCATAAATAAACTCCTTTCTGTCAAATTGCACTGATAGAGGATTTTGTTTTTCTCGTAAGAAGAATGAAACTTCCTTTCTCAGTTCCATCAAACGCTTCAAAACTTGACCTCTCGAAAGCCAGCGAACTTCAGTGTGGTACAAAAGTACTTCATGTTGTGCACCCATTTCTTGGCAAAGTCTTTTGAATATACGATTGTTTAAAGCTCGAGCTCTGACAAAGTTGACGATCTTTACAGAAACAGACAAAATTTCTTTTAAAGCTGGTGATAGAGTTTTTGATGCCAATGCATGTCGATGTAGAAAGCAATGAGTCACAATGATGTGAGGAGCTTCTTTCTTTACCAACGAACCAAATCCTGAGGTTTTCCCAAGCATTGCGGGCGCTCCGTCGGTACACAAACTACCAATATTTCTCTTCCAATTGAAATCTTGTTTGGCAAAGAAATTGTTCACCATCTCTAATACGTCTGCAGCCTTTGTAGTTTCTGAGAGAGGCTCGCAAAATAGGAATTCTTCTTTAATTGTATCAGCGTGCATATAACGAACATATACAAGAAGCTGGGCACACTGAGAGACATCTGTGCTTTCATCCAGTTGCATGCTAAATGGAAATGGTGATGCTTTAAGTTCCTCCATTACTTGTTTCAGAATATTATTAGAAATGTCAATAATTCTGGAGCTGATGGTATCGTTTGACAAGGAAACGGCTTCAAGTTTCTTTCTTTGTTCTGTGCCACATACCAGCTCAGTCATTTCCAGAGCACACGGTTTTATCAATGTCTCTCCGATAGTGTGAGCTTTCTTTTCCTTGGCAATGCGGTAAGCGACCTTATAAGATGCTTCAAGGCAAGGTTTCTGCGTCTTGATGAATCCGAACTTCGGCAAAGTCCCCGATTTCTCAAATCGAGCCTTCTTAGAACGAAAAGAATCAACACTATCCAGTGCGTTTTTAGGATGAATAGATATGAGGTGCTCTTTCAGTTTCGCTGGCTTCAAACTTGCATTGGCAAGGACTTTACCACATAGAAAACATTGCGGCCTTTGGCTGCCATCACTATCAGTAACAAAGGTAAAACCAAAAGCTACATAATTTTCACTGTACTTTCTCTTCTTCGACATTTTTTTAAATTGGTAAAATTTTTAATTTATTTATCCTTCCAGGTTATAAACCTTTGTAGTAGAAAACACATAAACAAATTGACAGCTTTCTATAATACTCACTGCAGCATACACGTGCACGGTTTTTTGTTCAATCTATTTATTCTATTACGACATAGACGTTGTGTATGATTACATAGGCCTATTTATCACAAATGCGATGTTGCTTTTTTAGGTTCTGATCGGTATATTCTTATTTGGATTTGCGGACCCCTTAAAGTCACTTAAAGTCCCCTTAAAGTCCCCTTAAAGCCTTAAAATTATTAATTTATTTATCCTTCCAGGTTATAAACCTTTGTAGTAGAAAACACATAAGCAAATTGACAGCTTTCTATAATACTCACTGCAGCATACACGTGCACGGTTTTTTGTTCAATCTATTTATTCTATTACGACATAGACGTTGTGTATGATTACATAGGCCTATTTATCACAAATGCGATGTTGCTTTTTTAGGTTCTGATCGGTATATTCTTATTTGGATTTGCGGACCCCTTAAAGTCACTTAAAGTCCCCTTAAAGTCCCCTTAAAGCCTTAAAATTATTAATTTATTTATCCTTCCAGGTTATAAACCTTTGTAGTAGAAAACACATAAGCAAATTGACAGCTTTCTATAATACTCACTGCAGCATACACGTGCACGGTTTTTTGTTCAATCTATTTATTCTATTACGACATAGACGTTGTGTATGATTACATAGGCCTATTTATCACAAATGCGATGTTGCTTTTTTAGGTTCTGATCGGTATATTCTTATTTGGATTTGCGGACCCCTTAAAGCACCATCATGGACCCCTTAGGGGTTCATGGACCCCAGGTTAAGAACCCCTGCTATAGAGAGCTAACGGACTTTGGTGTAATAAAGAAGAACAGAATGCTAGTTTTGGGTTCAAACCAAGGACAATTAAAGCGATCTAAAATTGCATTTCTAAATAGCTTGACTTGCAACCGCAACCAATTCGTAACGGTAGATTAACTCTATTTAGTACACAATAATTTGTCATTTATCTGAACTTCGTTTGCCCTTATTAACTTTTCTTTTTACACAGCGCACAATGATTTGACACTTATCTGTCCTTTTGGCCCTTATGAACTTTCTCTTTTTAACTTTTTTTTTAAATTCATATATTGATTAACAAAGAGCCCTCAAAATATAAATAGGGTACGCCAGAGAAAAACATTTATTTTCATTTAAGTGGGAAAAATATTTTTTGGCCGAAGTGTAACTAATTGCTTTGAACTTCGAAATCGCAATGGTCAACTTAAGTTATTTGGCTCTCCACTTTCCTAAACTTTGTAAGTTACTTTTAATTGGTTTTTGTATAAATTTTTGTAGTAGCTGTTTTCATTGATTTGCTCGTATATATTATGTATAGGATTACAAGTACAAATAGAAGTATTTGTCAATCAAGTTTTTAACGTGGAGAGAGAGATTCGCGATAAACAATCTAAACCCAAAACAATGCTCTTATCCCACTTGATCACAAAACTCTTTGAAAAGGCGAAGCCAAGTTGAAAGATGGAATCTTTGTTGGGACACAAATTCGGAAAGTTTTTTGAAGACCCAGATTTTAAAAAAGCTTTAAATACATTGGAACTACGAGCTTGGCATGCATTTAAATAGTTTTGCTCGAATTGGCTGGGAAATTTCAAGTCACCTTCATATCAAAAAGATGTTGCAGAGTTGCTTGCGGCATACAGAGATGGGGTGCCGCAGGTATTTGAAAATGCGTTTTCTTCATTCACACCTTAAGCTTTTTCCTGAAAATCTTGGAGCAGTTAGAGATGAGCAGGATGAAAGATTTCGCTAAGATGTCCAAGCAATGAAAGAAAGGTATCAAGGAGTTTAAAATGAGGTTATGCTGGGTGATTTTTGGTGGAAGTTGTACCGAGATGATCCAACCCATGCATACAAACGGAAATCGAATGCCATACATTTTTTAACTTTTGTCTTAAAACTGGTATTGATTGCAGTACTAAGTGGTTCCCAGGTTGAAGGCGATCATTTTGCCATGCTATTCTTAAACAGCATTTTTTAAGGCTACCCAAAACAAACTTTTTAAAGGCTATTTAAAAGCATCTTTTGTTAAGACTGCTCATGTAAGACTAGCGGCTTTTTCAAGACCACCCAAGAACAGTTTGTTTCAAGGCTTTCAATACAGTCTTTTTCAAGACAACAGACAAAATAGAGGTAGCTTGTTGTCGTTGTTCAATTTTCATTCTAATGGTAAAAACCAACTGCTGTACGTTAAACTTGCTTGTTTAATCTTTGATAACCATAACAGCGTGCTAATCTGTTTAATATGTCAAAACCTAAACAACTGTTCTGATGGTGGCAGATATATTGCCATTCATAGGATATAAAATGCCCGCATCCTCTCATATCTCTAAATTTGATCTACTAGAAAATACTAATGCCAGATTTGAAATCAGCGTCCTGGGTTTACCCAAAAACATGTGCTCTTGTTCCCGTTTAGAAAAAAAAGCTATTTTTTGTTGACTAATGTTATCGTTTTACGGCACATCAATTGCGACGCACTGAGTTAAATTTACACGTAGTTCCACAAAAGTTTATTATTTTGATGTTTCTAGTGTTTTTGAATAATTTTTTAGTGTGAACACGGTTAAAGCTACTCTAGATTGACATGAACAAGATCTACAATGATATGCGACGGGGCTGGCCAAGATGTTGATCGCGATCGACTAGTGCAGTGTTTCTCAAAGTGAGCCACTTGGCTCCCCAAGGAGGAATTTGTAACCTGAAGGGAGGAAAAATTGTTAAGGGAGGAATTGGGGAGGAATGTGAATGAAACATTAAATTTATTTAAATTCATCTATGAAATTATACTCCACATGTATAATTGCATATTAGGGTAACAGTATGAGCGTTGAGAACCACTGGACTAGTGGGTAACGATATCTCCACTTGTCAATCGCCTCTATTTTTGACCTGCTGTCTTTAGTAGATAAATTTTTTTGTTTTGTAGGATATTATAATATTTCGAGGATTTTTATATAAATGGTTTATTTGTTACACCCGAGTGTCTAAATAATTTACTTCTATATAATTGTTCTATATAAAAGGCTGTCACTTGGTCAATTGAGATTTTATTATCTGCCACAAAATATTCGTTGCGGTCGATCGCGAATTTTTAAAAAGATTTAAAGTCGATTTTACCAACAAACAGATTGGCCAACTCTGTGCTCAGAATTGTGAATGTCTATTTTGTAATTTAAAATCAACCAACCGATTTCTATCCTCGATAGCGTAGTAATCGAATAAAAAATCAAGCAGATAATAACAATATTAGGCATTTTCAAAAGCAGGTTGGGGTAATTGTTGGGCGATTGCCCAAAGCGTAGGGTCCGACACTTCCTGCGAGACCGAAGGATAAATAGAGATAAAAATAAAAAGATAGTGTTACAGCAAGCTTTGTTTGAGTTTCGAACCGCTTTCTGTTATTAATAATTCTTTGTTATTTAGTAATCCTTCTGTTCGCTTTAATTGATTCTTTCTTTTTCACGCCGCATTCTTTTGACATATAATTATCTTAAAGCAACGTTTTTATTCCTATTTATTGTAGATCGCTTTTTGTAAAAGCTACTGTAAGTTATCGATAGAGAAAAGTTGACTTTGTGAGTAATTATCTGTTTTAGAAGTAGAAGACTGTTACAACGTATATTGTTCCGAATTAATTTGTTATAGCTGCAGAAGTATATTTTGAGTAAAAACAATTTAAAATCGTATAATTTGGATTCGCATCACTTCGTATGATTTTGGATCACATCGCATCAAATTGCCTCACTTTTCATCGCATTTGTATTAAGACGCTTTTTCATTGACATTATATTCAATAAATCAGTTTCCCTTTTTTGGTGCGCATTTTAAACGGCTACAATTTGCTAATGCAGATAGCGTTTCAGTCACTGCAAACATATTAACAATATTATTTGAAATAATCAAACTACTTTTGACTTGTACCTTATAGCCAGTTTCGTTAGTGACAAGCTCGGCATTTAAACCATTTTATGCTATAAATTTTGAATGACAAGTATTTTTAAAAACCTCTTGTGTTTTTATCATATGCAGAAAAATTCGTGAAAAAAAAGCCTTAAAGAGCTAATCGCACGGACAAAGTATAGTTGCAGTAACAGGGAAAAAGCAAAGCTCAAACATACTTCAATTTTTTAGCATAATAAGAAGTAGAAATTTCAAAGTTCTTAGAGAAAAATGACACTGATGCTTTTAGTCTTTCTCTGAAGCGTAGTTGGTCTACTTTGCTGTTACTTGTTTTATCTCGTTATTTATCTTCCTGACTCGCAGGAAAGTGACGGAGGCTCTAATACTTAGGGCGAGCAATTATCCCCTGCTTTCGGAGATGGTGCTGTCCGGTTAAAATTTTTTATTTTAGTTTTATAGAGATATGACTAAAATTTAGAACTGATTTCCTAGACTACCAGGCTGGAAAAAGCGCTGTAAAGTGTCTTTCAACACAGTAGAATGGCGCGACAAGGTTATGAACCGAAATCGTGTCGATCATAATCCGGGCGCTCTAACCAACCGACCACACAATTTTATGCTACAGTAGCAAAAGTACGCCTATACCTCATTTGGTGGTGATATTATGAAAATTTTATATAAAATTATTTCCGAATTCAAAAGAGTAAGTGAATTTCCTACTCTTGATCTCATGGAGCAACAGAAGAGGCGCTTTTGAATTCATAAAAAGAAAACGAACACTCACGAAGAATAATTCTTGCGTTCGCCACTATAAAATTTTGACTTAGTGGTCAAATAAACTAGAAAATAGGAATAAACTTAAAATTGAATAGACTTGGGAATTGTTCCATACGCGGGAAAAGGCAGGGTCAGGATATTAGAACAAGTAGGCCAACTGCGATTGGTTCGGCAGCATTGAATGGAAAAATAAAGAGTTTTCAGGGTCAAAAAAGATTAATTCGACAAGCTTGACCGTTTATTTATTTTTGCAAACAAAATTGTAAAATTTATAGTTTCAAGAATTACAGCAAGAATTTTATCTGTCTTGAGTCTGGTTCACACTGCTTGTCTTTCGTGATTTGAGTAAAATATTCAAATCTTCAGTTATCATAATCGAAGTAATAGTCGTCTTCATTATCTAAAAAAAGTATATGATATGTTAACAGTATTGTTAGCAATTTGAAATTAAGTGTATCTTTTAAGTTTTCAATTAATTTTATGTTTTTGTTATCGGCATCACTTTACCCTAATGATCAGTTTTTTTTTCAACAAGAGTCTGTCTCAGTTAGTTTGTCTCAAATGCGTTTTTCTTAAATTGCTACTATACCAGCAGTTTCCTAACCCTTTATTATCTTTTATTTTATTTAAAACTAATCATTTTGCAATAAGCAATACAGAAATTATCAATGAACTTTTGTCTTTCTGAGCAGTTCTGCAAAGACTCAAACATAATAAAAAGCACTGAACGAGAATAGTAGATCCAAAAAAGTATCATCAATCTCAACGTCATTATTCAAAAACCACACAATACCAACTGCTCATTACCAGTGCTTCCATTTGGGTTTTCAATTCTCACCAAGGACAATTTTTTATTTGGGGATTTCAAAAAAGTAAAGTATCTTTCTGCAAAACAAATTGCTATCTATCTACGCGATTTAGAGGTAATGATCTGTGGGAGTTGTCAGCGCGCCTTAAATGACGTGATCATCTATAGGCCACTCTCCCTTCTCATTCAGCAGCATCGCTTTTTGGACTGATGGCTTGGTTCCGTGACGTCGGAGAAGGGAAGAACAGGGATTAACAGTATATCAACTGTACGAAGTCTCACTTTTTTTGCCTGGACTCTCGGCTACCAGCTAAACGCTGAAACTTACGCCATTCTTTATGCTCTAATCTAGAATGATGTATCCCTCGTTCGTTGTCCTGCGACTATCAATTTATCACCCCTCTACTTTGATTTTCAATCTATTTTAACAGCTGTCTTAATTTCTTTTTTATATCTATTATTCATATTTTTTTAAACTCTTACGTCTAAGTCAATCGTAGTCCATCTTTTGTTGCTTATTTGGTTACTCTTCTTTTTGTGGCAATGATTTAACAAACGCTTTCTTTAATCGAGCCGCATTGAATGGCTCCTTCACAATTCCGCTCTATAGGCCCCACGCCTACTGTGCCAACGGTCATAGAAAGTAAAGAGGGAATGTTTATTGTAGCTTAAGCAATACTGCTACAGTCCTCGACATAGAAAATGTATAATTGTAACAACCTACCTGAAGATACTGCTGTAGCACGTAATTTTATTCCTTTTTCATTATTGGCTGTGATTGGAGTGATATCGAATGTATATGCTTCTTGCAAATCAATACCCATGATAACTATATCAGCTAGAACTCCACTTGGATCAAAAGTGATCGTGTATGTCACCTAAAAACAGTCTTTTGTCAACAAAACCACTATATACAAGAATCACAATTACCAACATGTAAAATTGAAGTAACAAACAATTTATGGCCTATATTTGGAAAGTTAAACGCAAAAACGTAAAGTAATTATTAAAGCTTATTGAAGCTACTCAAAGCTGTTATGTCGATAGCATCTGCAATCATTTGCGCGTTAATCCAGTGTTCATATTTAATTTCTTTCAATATACGGAAAAAGGCAAAGAATAAATTGGAAGAATCTAGTGAAAATCATTTGGGTGCAAAGCAACTTTTCACACTTTTAAACAGAGTTGTGGTTGTGGTGGTGGGTCTACCCAATTCATTCCTGGAGATGGGGGCGGGGATCAACTCCGCGGAGCCCAGTAACTGGGCGACTCCCCATGGACGGAACCAGAGGTCCAGAATGGAGATGGAGTGGCGGAATATGGCCCGATGCATATGGTCGAATACAGGGCAGTCTAGGACGAGATGAAAAAGGTTCTTTAATTCAGAACCACAGTTGCTGCATTAAGGAGTCTCGGCTCGACCAACCCTGTGGAGATAAGTGCCAAGTAGAGTGCTGTGCCCGTCGCATCGTAAACGAGAGAGAGAGCACAGCGAGCGGAGCAAAAGAGAGTAAGCTCCTCAGGAGACACTGGAGGGATTTGATGTAGAAGAAACCAGATTGGACACTGCATCTCCAACTGGTGTAGAGGGATAATAGTCTGTGTGAGAAATAAAGGGGTGTGAAGGACACTGATATCTTTTAGGGGTCAGGAGAAGTTCCAACTTTAGCAAGAGAATCAACTAAGTCGTTGCCAAAAAGGGAAGAGTGACCAGGTATCCTTTGAAAGTGGACTACCTTAGATTCAGATAGAACATTAAAAAGGAATTGTGTGTCGGAGAGGGATTTGGGGGTTAAGTATTGTAAAGGAGCGGAGAGGGTTGATAAGAGAGATAAAGAGTAAGAAAATAAGATGATAGATTTAAAAGCACATGTCTTGAAGTGAAAGATACACCATATAAGAGTATGAAAAATGGCGCGAGTCTTGGCACTGTAGCTGGTGGCCCAGAGTCCAGTCGAGAAGGAGAGGGAGGTAGCAGTGACGCACTTTGTACACTTAATGTGGATCCGTGCACTACCCTGCCCCAGCCCGCCAGGAACCGATCAGTCAGTCCAGGCAGTGATGTCGCTGTGGGGTTGGGAGGATAGGTGAGAGGTAGCTGTGATATTGCAAAGGGAGGCGGTCATTGTGAGAACATGGGGAAGAGAGTTGAAGTGAGATGTTCGAAGTAGAATGGGTAGACCAGAGAGGTTTAGGAGCGCAGAGTAGTAAAGGTTCACGAGCAAGATGTAAATTACGGGTAAGGTTATGTGATCGGGAGAAGGATTTCCATGAACTTTTCTTGAGACGTGTGCGGGGATTAGAATTTGCAGAGAAGCTCGAGGAAAGGTTGAAGGTAGTCGGAGGGATCATTTAAAGAAAGAGACGGATTGGTGGGTGAGGGTGACGCGTAGTGGAGGAAGAAGCGCTTTTACATGAAGCAGAGGGATAGGAGTGGACGATAGACAGCCTGTGATTACTCTACAGGAAGATCTGTGCATCCTCTCTACAGAGGTGATGTGGGTAGGAGGTGATAAGGGAAACTAGTTTGAGGAAGCATAGGTGAGGATGGGGCAAATAAAGGCTTTATAAAGGGTACATAAAGATTTCTTTGATGGGCCCCAGGAGGCGGAGGCTACAAAACGGAAAGCATGGAAATGGCTGTGAAACTTTTTTCTCAAGAATAGGACATGATGTTTGAAAGATAGAGTGCGGTTAAAGGTTACACCGAGAAAGGTTGGGCATGGGTTAAAGTTAAGTGGGTGTTAAGTGGGGTATAGAGAGGGTTTTATACGAGACTGGTAGGGGTCTAAGCTAAAAAAGGATGATTTACATTTGAGGGGGTTAAGAGGAAGGCGCCACATGGAGGACCATTCCACCAGTCTGTTGAGGGCAGCTTGTACTGTGAAAATTGTACACTCAACACTTGGGGAGGAGGCCCAAATGGCAAGGTCATCGCATAGAGTGAAACCTTAACAAATGTAGGGAGAAAGGTGGGAGGATCATTGATAAATAGAGAGAAGAGGACTGGTCCAAGAACTGATCGAACCTTGGGGAACACCTCTTCGGAGACGGAAAGAACGACTATAGGAATTACAGATGCGGACTTTCGAACGACGATCTGAGAGATAGGATCGTATCCATTCGACAAAACAAAGAGGAAGACCTAAAGAGAAGAGTTTAGAACGGAGAGAAGAATGCCAAACTGAGTCAAAAGCTTTCGCAAAATGCACTGTGGCGAGGACGGTACGTGTACCTGGTTTAGATTGGTGAAAGGAATCTTCGATTGACTGTGAGAGGAGGAGAACCTGATTCACAGTCGATCTAGCAGGTCTAAAACCAGCTTGCACGGGTGAAAGAATGCTATGTTGTTCGAGAAAATAAATCAGTCGTCCTAAAACTATTCTTTCGGAGAGTTTGGAGGTACAGGAGGTGAGAGAGATAGGGCGATATGAGGAAGGTGAATCAGTGGGTTTTCCGGGTTTGAGAATGGGGATGATGGTCAATTGTTTCCAGGCTGATAGGAAGGTATGAGTTGAGCAAGAAAGGTTAAAGATATATAGAAAAAAATGTAGCGCGGATTGTGGAAGGTGGGTTAGAAGTGGGTAGGTAATTTGATCAGGGTTTGATGAATTTGAGGTTGAGAGTTGAGAGATAGCTGTGGAGAGTTCAAGAGAGGAGAAAGGTGAGCAGAAAGTGGAGTGCAGGGCGTTACAGTGTGCAGTTTTTGATGGTGTTCATGTAAATTTTCTTAATACTTCTAAAGGGTTTTGGGGTTTGAGTAGAGAAATGGGACTGTACATGTGAGGAAAGTTGGTTAGCATAGTCTACAGGGGTATGACAATTTGGGAAGTTGGGGAGAACAGATGAATTTGAGCAAGAAAAGACAGAGATGGAGCGAAACAGAGAAAAGACTTCACTTGGACGGGTTTTAGGAGAAAGGCTGGAGCAAGTTTTCCGCCATGACTCAGCTTTAGCCTTAGAGATCACAGTAAAGATATATCTAGATATGAAAATATAGTTCTGGAGGTCTTCTTCAGAACAGTGTGCTTTTGCGAATGCCTTTCGGTGTTTCGCGACGGCATCTGCGACTTTAGAAGACCACCAGGCTTTGCAGTTGATGCTGCCGAAGGGAATGGCAGCAGTGGCAGCATCATTGAGGATTTTGGTAAAGGTGTGGGTGGCTTCAGATAGAGAAAGTGTTGCAAAAATTAGAGGGAGAAGGGCAGGGCAGTGGGTATCAATATAAGTAAGGTAATTTTCCCAGCGGGCGTTATTGTAATTAAATGAGGGAGGGCGGGAGATAGAGTTAATTAAAGGGAAGGTAGGAATAGTGATAGAGATAAGAAGGTGATCTGAGCCGAGGTCCGGAAGGGTCTGCCATGTGCATTTGAAAGCCATGGGGGCAGGAACCAAAGTGAGATCAGGGGAGGAGCGGTTTCTAGTGGCGCAGTGAAGTAAGGTGGATGATCGGGGTTGTTAAGAGGTAAGAGATCAGAAGAAAGGAGCCAGTCAAACAAATCTTTGCCTGATTGATTGGTCTTGCGGGGAGTGAGAGTCCCAGGATGAGTAATGGCAGTTAAAATTATTGAAAATGTAAGTAGTAGGAGATGATGGTAAGAGGAAGAGTGAGAAGGATTTAGGGCGAGAGTCAGAGGAAGAAAAGCGGAGAGGAAGGACATAGATATTGAAAAGGTGTATAGGTGAGGCTCCTTTTATTTTAACCGTGATAGCTAAATAATTGGAGTTGGGATCGAGGGAGGAAAGGAATTGTGTGGAGAGGAAGGAGTAAGTTAGACCGTTTTTGACGAGTTTAAATACACCAACTACCAGGTTTTCCGTAGAGTCGGTGGTTCCTCTCCTCTTCGTAGAGCGGTCCTTCTTAAGAGTTTTATAGCCAGGGATGTGAAAAGTGGAGTCAGAAAAGAGGTGCGACTCTTGTACAAAGGTGATATCGTACCGATTTAGAGAGAGAAATTTTATAAGTTTAGTACGACTGGGGCGAATCCCCATTAGCATTCCACTGTAGAATTCGAAGGTTGTTTCTAGAGAAAGAGAAAGAATGAAAAGATTGTGTGAGGGTTGAGAAGGAGGCAGAGATGACGCTGAGGGAGGGTAAGTAAAAGTTAGTTGGAGGTGATTAGGAAGGTTGGTGCGGTTATTAATGGTGGGGGGTTATTTTTGAAGATGAGGGTTTTTGGGTATTTGTAGATAAAGATGGGGGTTTGAGGGTGTTTGTGGATGAAAATACGGGGTTAGGGGGAGGGTGGGCACATTGGACATGTCCAAGAGTGTCCTGGGGAGATTTTGCAAAAATCTGCGAGGGAGAGACCGGAACAAGAGAGGTGTAACCACAGAGAACAGTTGCAACATTGTACCGATCTGTTTCCCCAGGTGACTCTACGGGAGCAGACGGAGAAGGAGTCCATAGGGCCTGGGTTGTGATGAAAGAATTCGCTGATGAAAGAAATTATCAGTGAGCAGAATAGGTAAAGAGGAGGTTTGGGGTGGGAGAAGAGGGCGAAGAAAGTTGTCAGGACAGTAGAAGAGATGGGGGGCGGTCATTTGGGTTTAAGAATGCGGTCCATATGTGACCGCGCAGTGGACAGCAGGGATAAAAAATGAGGAGAAGGTTGTCCGGGAAAGAATCGTCCGAGGATTAGACACTCGGGGAATTGACTAGCCATTTCGACCCTCCCCAGAGCAGGAAAGGCAACTGCACTACCACGTTTAGGTGACTTGTTGTTAGCACAGGAGTTGTGGAGTCGAACTCGGAGTGGAGTCGCAGAGTTGTACGTTTTGGGGTGGAGTCGGAGTTGAAGCAGGAATTGTTTTTTACATTTAGTGGAATAGAAATCACTTTTTAGATGTGCCGGTGTCGGAGTTGGATTGGAGTCGTTATTGTTTCTGACACTCCGACTCCGCTTTACGCTAAATTAAGTTGACGTGTCCGCTACACCTAATGAAATGTATCAGACATACAGCCTGGGACAAAAGTTTAAGACCACCTTTTGCAATATTACACATTTAAGTAAAAAAGCTTCTTATTCACGCAAAACTAAGTATTGTTGCGTCAGAATGCATATTTAGGTTTTGGAATTAGGTCTTGTTATTTAACAATAATATATTATTATTTTCGATTTGAATTTCAGACGTTTAGCCATAAATTACCTGTAGAAATACAAAATTTTGACAGCTAAAAAATGGGCAAAAAAGCAGCTCTCAGTAGTGAAAAACGTGCCCAGATAGTCAGTCTTAGCACAATGAAGCTCTCAGAACGCGAAATATCAAGGCAGATGAAGGTTAGCAAGACTGCGGTACACAATGCTATCGAAAAATTTCGAAAAGAAAACACTTTTAAGGACAGCAAAAGGTCTGATCGTCCAAGGATTTCCAGTAGCAGGGATGACCGTTTTATCAGGAAGGTAGTGAGTCAATCTCCTATGAGCTCTGCTAAAAAAATACAGGCAGGAATGGCGGAAAGAGGAATCAACATGAGTGAAAAGACTATTAGGCGTAGATTGTCTGTGGATTTTGGCCTGAAGTCATACAGACCAGCTCAGAAACCACGTCTAACCGAAACAATGAAAAAAAAGAGGTTAGAGTTTGCAAAAAGGCATCTTGACTGGGACACAAAAATGTGGAAAAATGTTCTTTTCTCAGATGAATCTTCAATGAAGCAATTCTCTGTTCGGAAGTATCGAGTTTGGAGACCACCTAGAGCTCGGTATCAGGAGAAATTCACCATTGCAACAGTGAAACACCCTCCAAGTCAAATGATTTGGGGGGCCATGTCAGCTAATGGGACAGCTGGTCTTTATTTTTTGCCGCCAGGAAGCACAATGAACGGCTCCAAATACGTCGAATTGCTTAAGAAGAAGTTGGTGATACACATGCAAATACATAATTGCACAATTTTTATGCATGATGGAGCTCCCTGCCACAAAAGCAAGGTTGTACAGCAATTTCTCAATAGCCAGCATATCAATGTGCTTGACTGGCCTGGGAACAGTCCTGACCTGAACCCCATAGAAAATTTGTGGGCTTTATTGAAGACGAAAGTATCTCAAAGACAGCCTTAATGTCTTGAGGAAATGCGGAAGGTGATCAAAGAAGTTTGAGTGCATGAACTTTCTCCGGATTATTGCCTTAACCTTGTAAGTAGTATGCAACGTCGCCTTCAAGAAGTTATAAAAAATAAAGGCGGTCACACCAAGTATTAAGAATTTTTAAATTTTTGTTCTTTGTTTTACCAAAATACAATGCATTTTCTTGAGTAAGAGATGTTCGTTGAAATACAAAAAAGTTTTTGCAAAAAGTTTGTGGTTTGTGCACATTATGGCAGGTTTAACATGAAATGATTAAAAAACTTCAAGTGGTCTTAAACTTTTGTCCCAGGCTGTAAATACTAAAACACTTAGGCTTACTAAACCATAGTTAAAACCTCAAAAAAATTTCATTTTTTTCCAGGTTAAAAAAGTTTCAGTCAGCGGTAAGCCTACTCAGTAAATGGAAAAGACGTGCTAGAGTGATTAAAAAAGTTTGGCTTGCACAAAATTTTCTGCTCGTCGACTTCAAAACGAGTAAAAATTATTTTATCAACACCCTAATTAAGTACAAACTATATTAATCACTTGAATATTTGCTTTTTTTTAGTTCCACTTACCCGAAAATATGTTTTTTGCACTATATATGAGAGGAAGCAAGAAAGATTTAAAAAAGATCTCTGGTTTGACAGCTATGCATTTAAAAAAATTTTTGCACTGTCACTTTATTGTTTGGGTAAACTCTAACTTTTATTTATCGAACTCCATTCGACCCCTAAAATATTCCAACAACCAACAATTCCAACAAACAGGATCATTGGTTTAAACAATATAGTTGTTCATCTACATAGCGCACTATTAGATAATATGCATCGCCAAGACGAAATACTTTGGGGAAGGTCAATAAAAAATCTGATATTATTATATCTTTATTCAATTCAGTCGGCAACGTGGTCGAGTGGTTAAAGCGCCGTGTTTATGATCAGCATGATCTCGGTTGAAAACCTACTCGCGCCATTTTGTTGTGTCCTTGGGAAAGACACTTTTACGGCACTTTCCCCTGCTTGGTGGTCTTGTCAAGCAGTTCTAAATTACAGTCATATCTCTATTAAATTACAAGCAGACAGCAATATCTCGGCATCTTCGGAAGCAGGTCGGGGTAATTGCCTACCCTAATATTCTGACCTAATATAATTATATAATTAGCGCCTAATATAATTAGCGCCTTCATTGCTTTCCTGCGAGTGAAGAGGATAAATACAAAGATAAAATAAAAATAAAAAAAATAATAAAGTTTAATTCTTTCCAGAATAATTACTGTTTAAACGTCTTAAAATGTCTTAAATTTACTGTTTAAATGTCGGCAGCGTGGTCGAGTGGTTAAAGCGCCGTGTTTATGATCAACATGGTCTTGGATAAAAACAATTCGGGCCGTTGTGTTGTGTCCTTGGGAAAGACATTTTACGGCACTTTTTCCTGCTTGGTGGTCTTGGCAAGCAGTTCTAAATTTCAATCATATCTGTATTAAATTACAAGCGGGCAGCAATATCTTGGCATCTCCGGAAGCAGGTCGGGGTAATTACCAGGCTTTTCCATGGGACATATTTTTCTGTTTCATCCCATCTCATAAAAATTTATGCCTCTCTCATTCCATCCCATCCCACGGGATTGTGTATCGGTTAAAATAAATTAAAAGACTAGGTGTATTTATTTATTTATTCTGTGTCCCAGCACAAAATAAATAATAGATGCAAGTATATAAAGAAAAAATAAGAGTAAAAAGCTCTAAAGCTATAATAGGCCTGTACCAATGAGAAAATATGGCATTCTTGTTTTTGCAGAAATAGCAACGGTAACCGGCAAAGATAATAAAATAAGTGTATAGGTATGCTTACAGGCATCCAATGAAAATCTCTAAAAATATCTCAGCAACCTATGATTATGTATGCAAGATCAAGGTTATTGGAGTTTGTCGTCGTCGTTTGAAGGGTATCCACTCTAGGTCAGACACAAACAGGACTGGGGCCGAGGGTTTATCCTTTTACTACCCCAGACTGCTGCACTGCCTGGATCAGATGCTGGTAGTGATTTCATTAAGCCAGCATCGAGTTTCGTCATCCAAAACCGTCAGAACTCGTGCTCCATGTGGTGCCCGATGTATAGCGCACGCTGTTAGTAATGGTCTGCGGTTTGCTCAAAGGCGCCACATTCCCAATTCGGTGAAGGAGCGAGATCCCATTTGTGCATGGACGAATGGAATCGCTCAACACCAGTACGCAGGCGGTTGAGCTTAACCCAAGATGCTCGGGGTAAGCCTATCCCAACAGGCCTGGAACCGGTCTCGGGCACAAAAGCACGGAGCCGGGAAGCATTTTCACAGTACCCCGTTTCCATTTGTGATTTGTCCATTCAGAAGCGCGAATGCCAAGTCTGTCAAGGTTGTCCAAAAGATTCTGCGCACCTGGCACAAACGGGCATCTTGATCTTAGTCTCACTTGGCGAGTATCTGAGGACCCACTTAAAAGACCATGCAAGATATGATCGGGGTCCAGAGATTCACGGTAAGCCAAGGAGAGTGTCGCTCCCAGTCGGCAAAGCTCAGTTGGCTGGATGCCTGAGAGTACAGGTAGGTGGTCCGTTGGAGTGGAACGCAGGCATCCAGTAACAATGCGCAAGGCGTCATTCAAGACACTGTCAATGAGGCGAGTGTGAGCACTGAGACACCAGACTGACGCACAGTACTCAGCTGCAGAGTAGACTAGAGATAAGGCAGCTATGCGTAGTGTTTTAGCACCAGTACCCTATCCCGAGCCCACGAGTCGCCTCAGCAGTGTGACGCGCGAGGATAGTTTTTTGCGTAATGCCACTAAATGGTGACGAAACGTGAGCGATCTGTTCAGTTTTACCCCAAGATAAGTAGGGGTTGGACAGAACGGTAAAAGTCTACCGTTGTTGTAGACCTTTAGCTCACGTTTGGCCTATCGGTTATTTAAGTGAAAGGCTGCCGTCACCGTCTTAGTGTGACTGAGCTTCAACCTCCAAGTCTGGAGATACGCTGAAAGTGTGGACATGTCTTGGCTTAAGGTCCCCTCTAAGTCCTTCCAGTTTCCAGAAGAATACAACAATGCTACATCATCAGCATAAGCAAACTTTCTGGGAAATCATGGAAGGAAGATCGTACGTATAGATGTTAAATAGGAAGGGAGCCAATACCGATCCCTGAGGAACGCCGTTTTTAAGACGGCATAGCCTGTTTTGCTTGCTGTCACCGGTGGTAAGGGTGACACTTCGATTTCGAACAAGCTGCATGATCATTTTGACCATGTGCTTATCCGGAAGTAGTCTCAGCAGCTTGCAGGTAAGGCCACGGTGCCAGACAGTGTCATAAGCAGCTGTCAAATCGATAAATACGGCACCGGCCTTCTTTTTAGCCTCAAAAGAATCCTCAATATTCTGGGTTAGCAGAACAACTTGATCTACGGTTAACTTCCCGCGTCGGAACCCAGCCTGCTCTTTAGGGAGCAGTGGATCGATTAATGGTTCAACGCAGGCGTAGATAAGCCTCTCGAGGATCTTGTAGGGGACATAGAGCAGAGATATCGGTCGATAACTCTTTGTGTCGCCCACGGGCTTTGCTGGTTTTGGGATCGCGACCACAAGCGCTCTTCTCCAGATCTTGGGAATTTTGAGTCGGCGCAAACAGGAAGAAAGGAAGTCACGTAACCAGGACTTCAAAGCAGCTCCGGCATGGAGTATAAGCTCGGGGGAGATGGAATCAGGTCCCGGAGCTTTAACCTGGTTTTTAAATGTTGAAGGGCAGCAGCAAATTCTCTTTGTGAAATATTGTCAGAGATGGCGATACTCAGCAGCACAATTAAATTCATAAAACTTTTATTTTTCAAAACGTTTTCGGCTTCTTAAGCCCTTTTCAAGAAAAACTTAAACTTAATGAAATTAACAATAATGCGTCAAAACAAAGAAAATTAATTATTTATGCATGAATGATTTACATTGTGACGAAT